>BDMV01000005.1:7592740-8134124 GCA_008326285.1 Oryza officinalis
GCCGGAGTCCCCCCCTCTTTCCTAGGCCTGGGCCTCCTTTTATCTGATCAGGGGTCACCACATGGGCCTCAAGCTGCCTAAGAAAAGAAACATTCTTTTTACAATCAGGGCTAGTCTACAGCCGGAAGTGACTTCTGACAAGCAGTACACGCCTTCTGCCCCGCTCGCCAGCTCTCCCGGTGGACGCCCGTTTCAACCTTCATTCAATGGCCGGCGACTTCCTTGCCACGCCTGCGCTGAAGTCTGGATTGGATCTGACCGGGACTGACATACCAACTCCAGGAGTTAGCACGCCGGCTCCGGCTAGGGACGAGAGCCAGGAGGCTCTCATCATTCCGACGGGACGGGGCGAGGCGTGCCATCGGCCGCCTGTCGCCACCTAACCCGCGATCTGACCGGTCTGTGACCGGTCACACACCGCGACCGGTCACGGACCGGATAAGCGTGCGCTGCGCCGCATTAAATGCGGCGTGGTGCGCTCGCCTGATCCGCTATAAATGCGGTTAGGTGAGCCCTGCTGTGCTCACCTAACCCACACACGTGGCGCCAAAATCACAGGGGGTCGGGGCGCCCCAGCCCTCGGGGCCGAAACGGGAGCGGCCCGACCCCTCGGGGAGACAGAGGAAGGGGTGGCCACGTCACCCTCGGGCCCGACCCCCCCGAGGGGGTCGGGACACGTGGAGGACCGCGGCTACCCAAGCCTCTAGTCATGACACCCCCGGTCCCATGTCACCGACACATGCGATGATGAATATCCTACTTGTTATTATGCCATACCTTTGATTATTGTTTACCTTATTCCTTTGTACCTATAAATGCGTGTGATGTTCCTAGTCACTTATGACAAATGCTTAGCAATGCTAATTTAGATTCATGCATCCTCATATTTATTAAAGGCTATATGCTTGGGCAATTACCTTAGGGAAGGTAATTGATATGCGGCATGTGGAGACATGAGCGCCACATTGCCATGATAATGATTACATGATTTGTGAAAGGAAAATAAAACTAAACAACTATTTTCGACTGGGGCGGCTGGATGATTTGGGTGGTGTCCGGTAAAGGCTAGTGCCGTCCCTGGTCAGTTAAGGACCGAGCCATGAAGCTAAGCATGAAACGACCCTCGTACAACCGTACTTCTCGAATGGGTATAGACCTAGCGGAGTAAATGGCCGAGCGGAGGCAGTATCCCCGCGTAGTGGTTTTCTTGATGTGTGTGGAAGGCGGGGCCTACGATGGAGCAACCACTCGTAGGGCCGCCATGTGTAAACCTAATTTAAATACAACTTAATGCATGTGTGAGTCTTCCCTCCCGGGAGCGCCAGAACTCCTCTCACTGCTAGAAACCGTGTACGCCTAGAGTGCATGAGGATACAAGTTCATGGAGCGGGTACTGCCAATGTGAGGTTATTGAAATGCTTTGCCGTGACGCGTCTCATTCGTTGGGACTTCGGCTCATGTGTTGGGCAAGTCACGGAGTACGGGTAAAGTGTACATCCACTGCAGTGTGAGTAAATCAAATCTATTCGAATAGCCGTGCTCGCGGTCATTGAGCACCGGGACATGTATTACACTTGGCTAGACTCTAAATTCTTAACCTGATTGGGATGGGTATGCATAATGATTTTTATGTGCTGGTGGTACAACTTCTCGAGAAGCGAGAAGGGGTAGGCCCCAGAAAACCATGACGATACAATGGCGGGAAGCTATCCTTGGGATCACAATGGATGGTGGACAGAACCGTCGTTGCTTAATGAACTATGGTATTAAAACTTGATCAGTCTATGCTAGGTCTTAGGCTTGTGAAAAGAACTGCAAAACTTGCTTTACGCAAAAGAACCACAGCCATTCTTTGTTATCCCCCTATCATGTGCATCGTTGCTGTGGTGGCTTGCTGAGTACGGTTGGTACTCACCCTTGCTATAAACAAAACATTCAGATGTGGGCGATGAAGTTCCCGAAGACCCGTACGAGTACTACCAGGAGGGTACGGAAGACGATGCTGCGCAATAGGTCTTAGTCCCGGTCGTTGCCTGTGGCAATGGCGTGCCGCTGCCTAATGTTCCGCTGCCTTATCTAAACTCTGCTTTTGCTTGTATTCCGGACCAGTTGGTCCCCTGTTCTAGACTATTGCCTTCGGGCCTATTATTGTAATAATTTGCGTAAGACGATTGTGTATGCACTCTTGATAATTCGGCAAATGTAATCGTGGGTACCAGACTACTTGATCCAGGGAAATGGTACTATGAACACGAGTGATTCCTGTTGCAAAAACGGGGGTCCACAAGGGTGAAGGTTTCAAATAGGACGACGTATGACGTGAAGTGCACAAAGCCCGGATGCTCTTGGAGAGTGCATGGTTACAAGCCACAACATGACAACTTATGGGTAGCTTCAAGGGTTGAGGAGTATACCTGTTTGTTGGACAATGCCCCTTTGGTACATAGGAACATGACGACTGCATTCGTGGCACAAATGGTGTACTCAAAGGTTGTTAAAAAAACCTCTTTGTCGCCGTTCACAATAATGCATGACGTGTAGAAAGAGTATGGGTATGAGAAATCGTACGACAAGGCTTGGAGGGGTAAGCAGAAAGCACTGGAGATGAGATTTGGAAGTTACGAAGATTTGTACCACAACCTTCCCCCACTTTTGTAGGTGTTGCAGGCCAGAAACTCGGGCACATATATGGCTAGTCTCGATGAGGTTAATGAAAATGGGAAAAACGTACTTCGTCGTGCATTTTGGGCATTTGGGTGCATGATAGAGGCCTTCCGAAATTGCATTCCGTTA
Organism: Oryza officinalis; assembly: GCA_008326285.1. Taxonomy (NCBI): domain Eukaryota; kingdom Viridiplantae; phylum Streptophyta; class Magnoliopsida; order Poales; family Poaceae; genus Oryza; species Oryza officinalis. The sequence continues at coordinate 7,595,534 of BDMV01000005.1, forward strand.
TTATGTGTTGATAGTACTTTTATGACAGGCAAGTATAGGGGAACTATTTTAACCGCAATCGGAGTCAACGCTGATAGCAATGTCGTCCCCGTTGCCTTCGCTTTTGTTGAAAGCGAGAACACATTGAGCTGGCTATGGTTCCTGTGTCACATTAAAAGGTGTGTTGTTCAAAACAGATCAAATGTGTGTGTTCTGCACGACCGACATGTCGGCATTCTATCAGCGGTGCAGCAGTTAAAGGAAGATGTAACAGAGGAGGTTTGCTGGCCAGATTTGCATAGCAGATGGTGTATGCGACATCTCGATGTAAATTTTTACAGACAATTCAGGAGTAAGAGGTTAATGGACCTGTTCAAAAAGTTGTGCAAGCAAAATCAGCAAAGAAAGTTCGACGCTATATGGGAACAGTTGGATCGGTTGACCACTACTCACATGCAAGAGGTTCGAAAAAAACCCGTTCTTGCCCGACAAGAGGAGCCGGAAGGCCTGGAACCCGTTCCAAATGAATCACCATCTGTTACTCGATGTAGGAAGCGGGGGAGGGCTATGAAGTGCTTCACTGACTGGATAGAACATGAGCCAAGGGAAAAGTGGTCCTTGTTGTACGATACCAATGGTTCACGGTATGGTGTGATGACAACAAATCTTGCAGAAGTGTACAACTAGGTGATAAAAAATACACGTCCTTTACCACTTGTTGCTATCCTGGAGGGCATCACAAGGGGTACACAGAATTATCTTTGTAAAAGATACGTCATGGCTAGTCTTAACCTTGCTAATCATAATGTAAGGTATAGCCTCGCTATCACACAGTACATGGACGAGAAAAGCAAGAAGGGGTTTGGCCTGCTGGGAATAGGGAGTTGTTGTTTGAGGTACGACTGCGTGACAAGAGTGGGGTTGATATTGGGAGTACGGACATCACATTGGAGTGCACGTTGTGGCTAGACTATCATGCTTGCAAATGCAACTGCAACAAGCCTTTCCTTCGACATCTGCCATGCTCTCATGTTCTTGCCGCTTCCGCAAAAGGTGATGTCGATGCGAACATATTCGTCTCGCCTTACTTTACTAAGGAAGCATGGGAGGCAACCTGGCGCGGTGAATTGCGTGGTTGGCGTGCGGTATGTGATTTCACTCGCCCACCCCCAGGGGAAGCCAACTGGGTGCCTGACTCAAATTTGCTAGTTGGCACGAAGGGGCGTCGCAAGACCCGTCGAATCAAGAACCACATGGATGAAGCTGAAACGAACACCCGTTCGCGGCGTTCAAAAGCTTGCATTGTATGCGGCGGAGACCATAGCTGTAAAGATTGCAGCATGTACAATGTAGGCAAAGATGCAGAAGGTGGCGATATTCGTCGTGTTACAGGGCAGAGGTCAACGAACAGAAATAATCCTTAGTTATTCGTCTTGGAATATTTATATTTACCAGTCCTAAAGTGCGTTCACTTCAACTTATTAGTATTTTACCTGTACTACTGTACTATCGCGTTGCATAACTTTTTTACGCTCATTTTTCATGTTTCTGGCTTGTAATATTTATATTTACCAGCACCGCAGTGTCTTCACTTGAATTTATCAGTATTTGACTTCTGCTATTAAAATTTCGCGTTGCATAATTTTTCACGCTCAATTTGTTATTTTTTAATTCATTTCTGATGCTCATGACACTGATAATCATGCATTTTGTAGATATGGCTGACAGAGATGACGTATCGCTGATCGACGAGGTGATCGATAAACATCATCGATCGCGACGACTTAGTCAAGGGACTTTCTACAACGTGTTTAAAATGCGGGGACCGGATCAGTATTGGCGTATCGATCCTCGTTGGGTTCCAAGGTATGTGAAATACCATTTGTCAGTGTACTGTCATTTAAATTTTTTCACATTGCTAATTATTTCTTTTTGACATGTAACAGGTTGAGAGCCGCTGGGTTGTTGACCTTCGCACGCTTGGTTGAGCCTTCACGTGGAAGGTCACCACGTATCAACATTGATGCGGCCTTGCTGAGTGCTTTGGTGGATAGTTGGAGGCCCGAGACACACACCTTTCACCTGACAGTTGGAGAGATGGTACCCACTCTAGAGGATGTCTTTTTTGTTGAGTCTATCGATAGCGGGTGCAGCAGTTGGCCCGACACAGGTCCATGCTGGATGGGCGGATGATCTGTTGGCCAGTTTTGGTGGAGTGGTGGCTACTCCACTAGAGGATCTCACAGATGGGCATGGGCCCACGAGGAGTTGGTTGCAGCAGTTCCACCAGGAGGTTTTCCCAGAGGACCAGGAGGACTGGGTAGTGCGCCGACACTTAGTCGCGTATCTACTATGGTTGTTTGGGTGGGTGATGTTCACGGGGACTCACGCTGACTCCGTGGACAAGCACTTCATCCACTACGCGGAGCAGATCGCCGAGCTACCTGTTGAGGAGATTCCGCAGTATAGTTGGGGGTCGGCTGTTCTTGCGGTGACGTACGCCGAGCTCTGCGATGCTTGCACCAGGAATAGCAAGCAAAGTTCTCTGACAGGCTGTCCACTGCTTCTAATGTTATGGGCACATAAGCGCTTTGACATTGGGAGGCCACAGCTAGAGTCGTACGCAAGCTACGGCGTCGATGAGATGTACAAGTCTGGTCTTGAAGACATCGACGATTGTCCCACCATGGGCTCGCTGTGGACACACCGCGAGGTAAATTATACATTGCAATGCATTTTGCATAGCACTTTCTTATTTTGTGCATTATCTCGATTTACGGGCATTAATCATATATTTCTTGCTTTTGCAGCCGAGGTGGGTGAGCAGAACGACACGTCGCGTGTACACACAGTTCGTGGCCGACTTCAATCAGCTTACGCTTGACTGTGTTCGCTGGACCCTGTACACGCATCACGATGTCGTCGAGCGGGCACCGCACGGTCTTGCGTAGCTCTGCACGCACGACGTAGAGTTCTGGAGGACCACTTGTCACCTCGTGCTGGACGTGCACGTCGAGCCGTACCACATGCAGAGGGTACTTAAACAGCTCGGCATGTACCAAGACTACCCTTTGAGAGGTGACGCTCTTTAGCTGTTAGCCTCCATAAGTAAGTACACGTCCGACAATGTTAATTTCAAGTAGTGTGTTTTACCCCATTGTATATGTTTCTTACGTGTCTTTACATCCTACGCAGGTACTCCCGGAAGGGACTCGGTCTGTCCCACGAGGGGACCATTGTTCGGACGATCGCGCCAACGGTTGTGGAGTAGGAACATGCGACGGAGCACTTGGTTCTCCAAACACCTCCAGACGATGGAGCTTCGTACGGACAGTACCTTCGTTGGTACCGTAGTGTTATGCGCTGGAGGTGTTTCCCGCCACAAGGGGATACATCTCTTCCCCACCAGCCGTCGATCACGGATACGTTTGCCCCACAACCTCGAGCTACGTACAACTCAACGGTATGTCGTTGCTTTCGTTGATTATCATTAAATGTGGAACACGTTCAATTGTTCTAACGCCCTTCCCTATTCGTTCAATAGGCCGAGTTTGTGGAACAGGTTCACGTTGAGTCCAACACGTTGTTATAGATACTAGAGACGAGGCCTCAGCACGTCAGGCAGGACGACATGGCGTCCGTCCTTCGCAGTTTCCGTTCGCGTGCTGCGGCGCTACTTCGTCGTGTCTCCTGTCGAAGCGCGACTAATGTGGCGCAGTCTTCCAGGCGGGCAGGATCGCCACCACTGCCACGACGCTCTAGTGTGGACCAGTTCCATTCCTCTACGTCACGTTGCCACTACGACGACGCCGGTCCATCGCACTCTCGGCCTTCGCTTCAGGAGATGCCTCCCCCTGTCCGCCCAGGGAGATCGTCTGACTTTGGGGTTCCGGCATCGAGTATGGCACCACCGCGGTCTCAGGTACAACACGTTTACCTTGCTTAACATCCATTTCATATCGTACTCAACCTCCGTTTTATACCATATCATAACCTACGCAACGTTCACAGCCACAGCAGGTGTACGATACCCAGGGAGCTTATGCGGAGGCAAACTTTCCTTACCTATCAACAGGGGACAACCTGGCGCCCACACCGGGTTAGGGACTTTACATTACTCCGCGCGCACCGGCGTCAGGGTACACACAGCACACAAGTAAATATTGTTAACAACGTAGTTACCATCATCGTTCTCTTAATTTTTATGCATAGTTACTAACTATTATAATGTGACATTCCCTCTATTTTGCAACAGGTGACAACTACAGGTTTTCCAGGGGCATTCTGCAGTTCCTGCTGTCTCTCCTCGAACACAGTTCGTGGACGATTTCTTTGCGACGGATGCACCCGATGCGCAAGCTGGCATAGACTACTGGTACGGTGCTCCTCCGGTTACGCAGCCTACGCAGCAGAGGGAGTCCGTGCAGCCAGAGGATGCCACTCCATAGCAGCCGGCACGACATAGGCACCCACCTGATAATTTGACCTATCCGACAGAGCAAATCAGACAACGCAAGATGGGATGGCCGAGCAAGCGTGCGAGAGGGGGTCATGCTTGACTTGTAATATTATTTATCTGCTGGATTAATTTTTTGTGCATTTACTACTTATGTCATATTATATGTATGAACTACGTCATGACATACACTTATTTGATAAGTTGCCTTTCTATGTCTTTTCTACTTGTGCTAAAGTATGACTTCTTTAATATTTTTTTCTACAAGATTTAGAAAAAATTCACTATCGACATAATTGTGGTCGCGCGTGGTTACAAACTACTTTCGGCACCTATGTCATTTCGTTGTCAGAAAATCGGACACACCGAGAATACAATGCGAGATCGACTTCGCATTCGTACACTTCGCTGTTACTTTTTACAAAAGCACGATCCCTTTCGGCGCATGCACGAGTACTTTCGGTTGCACCGATGCAACCTCCTTTATTTGCGTGCGTTACGACTGTGGAATGGCTTCTCACGCCCTTACATGTCACATCGGCATACGTCTAAGCTTATTTTCGGCTCCATCCAGCCCTCTAAAAAGGCGAACGGCCCTATTCCGCATACGTCCACTCTTACTTTCGGCGGTAATCAGGTCGACCCATCGTGCCCCATGATGTAGACATGTAAAGGTTGTCACTGCGATTTTGGTGCCTACATAAGTCCCTATAACGAGCGATGCAACACATAATTTCTTCATCTATGTAGGCAACAAGCGCTACCACAACCCTTCATCGCACTAGCTTTCGGCAATGGCTAGACGCCGGGGCGTTGAGGATCCCAACTGGCGTAGCGATCCTTGTGTATACCTATTCCCACCTTGGTGCTAGCAGCCTCTCTACCTTTGTAGTGACCGATGCCAACTAATGGCTTCGAGGAATCCAGACACTCGAGGAAGACGTTTTTTTAGGTGCCCTAACTATGACCGTGAGGTATTTCATTCTCTGCATATGCTTTTTCAGTTTGCATGAGTGATTGTTTATTCTTCTTCCAAATCTATTCGTCAGACCCACGCTACGGCTTGTGGATACATCGAGTGGGTCGATACAGAAAATCCCGTTCTCGACCTAACCACTTGTTTACAAGAAGGACGCTGCTATTTCGCATCAGAAAGTATTGAGAAATACTTGCAGTTCAAAGCAGCTTACGAACGACAACGTCGTGAACAACAGTGTGACTGGCGGGTGCTAACGATGACACTCCCTCCATGGGAAGCCCGTCCAAAATGCAGATGCGGTGATCGTTATCAGGTTCTCCGTTCCATCAAGCCAAGTACTTTGGGTCAGAGGTTCTTTGTCTGCCCAAATATTCTAGACGACGATTTCATGGTGAAAATATTTTCATTATCACGAATCCTTATTTTATCACAACATTCAGTAACTTTGTTCGCTTCACGTCTATTCGTTTCTCCCAGGAACCACCAAAAAGATGTCAATACAAACAATGGATAGACACCGAAAAGGTTCTAAGTGATCCAACTTCCCGTGTGGTGCAGCTTGAATTGCCAGAGCAATACAGGTTTACTAAAGCGCAGTTTGAGAGGGGTGAGGGATCCTCACATAGGGGTTAGCTACTATCGGACAACTTACCTTAGTCAAATATGTAATGTCATGTTTCGTTGTCCCATTACTATATCATCGTCGTGTTCAACTCTTGTACTACCTTCCTTTTAGTTCGAATCTAATCTTATCTATGTAACCGCAATGGAACCAGATGTATCATGTTTAAATTATACTACAACTTCTCCTTGTTTTAGTGCATATAATGTTTCTGCAACCGAGACTACGATAGGGCAATATCAATTTCGTACATTAATACCACAAATAAGTTACAAGATCAACTCTTACTTAAAATATGAAATTACAAAACTACCGACTTCAATAGATTTTTCAAAATATTATCAATAGCAAATTTTTTAAGTGTACTTTGCCTGTATTGTATATTTTCATTCCTTTCGGTCATTAGGAAAACCGCTCTATTAAAAAGGATGATGCATTGACATATGAGGAGTCATGAATGTGCTCAACATCAATTCTAAAAAAATATTTTTTCTCGGTTTCTAAAAACAAGTTCTGTGAATTGAAAATTTTTGGAGTCGTTCGGAAACGATTTTCGAATTTTCCGAAAATAAACAGAACTAATTTTGGCTTCTGGAAATTTTCGGCCCTATCCGAAAGTGATTTTCCGAATTTCCCAAAATAACTGAGAAGCAAAATAAGATTCTGTAAATTAATAAATTACAAATGGATATATCTAAAATTATTAAATTATAAATCCGATATGTTTCTCCAAATATTCAATTACAAATGAGTATTAATCAATTATAATAAATTATAATTATAAAAACAACTTAAAAACTTAATTATAATAACAACTTAAAAATTATAATTAATCAATTATAAAAAATTCTGTCATTAATTAATTACTAACAACTTAAAAACAATTCTTACCAAATTAAAAAAAGTTCTGTTAATTAATAAATTAAAAATGGATATGGCTCTTCCGACTTTGACGACCTCTACGACATCTCCACATACGAGTTGAATGACTCCGACTTCGACAAGGACTATGATCCGATGTTCCTCAACATCCTCATGGCCGAAGTAGCCGAGATCGACTCGGCCATGGCTCGAAGGATTGCGGAAGAAGAACGAGCCAAGCTTGAGCAAGAGCGCAAACGTATAGAGGAGGAGAACAAGCGCAAGGAGAAGGAGATCAAACGAAAAGAAGAAGCTGACAAGAGGAAACGAGACCTGAGGGCGACTGGGCGCTCCGCTCGCGAGGCCATACTCTAGACATGAGTCAACAACGCCAACATCTTCCTCACGCCGCAACAGAACACGGTCGCCGCCCTCACCCTCATCGACACCGTCATCGAAGCGGCACCCGCTGCGGTAACACCACTCCTAGACAAGATCAAGACGATCGTCGCAGCCATAGGCAACGACGTTTCCTCTGGCTCCGCGCGGAGACCTACTGAGTCCATCGCCAAAACACCCGAGAGAAGCCGCCTACCACCGCTACGATCCAAAGACTACCGGAGGCCCAAACAGAGCAAGACACCCGCCAAGTCCAAAGACCCTCGCCACAACGCAGCATGGAAGCATCAAGAGCAATCGGCCGACTCTCATGAGAGAGGTCATGGCCGGCCACCCGTCCACGATAGGATTCGTCATCAATCCAACTACCAGAGCAGCTCTCGAAGACCCCTGCCAAGTGACTTGAGGGAAGTACTGGACCGGCGACATTGGGAGCGCAACAGACCTTCTTATGAAGACCGAAGGAGATCGCCCGACAACTACGACGATGGAGTGCCCGCGTTCACTTGGACCTGCGTCGAGTGGATTGGCCGAGTGGTTTCAAGCCCACAGGGATCGACAAGTACGACGGCAAGACCGACTCCGAGTCATGGTTGACCGTGTACACCCTCGCCATCCGCGCAGCAGGAGGAGATAGCAAAGCCATGGCAAACTAACTGTCCGTCGCTCTCGCCGATTCAGCCAGGAACTGGCTCACGAGTTTACCAAGAGGTTCGATCGACTCGTGGAGCGAGCTTCGGGACCACTTCATCGCCAACTTCCAGGGTACTTTCGAAAGGCCCAGGACCCACTTCAATCTCTATAATGTGATTCAGAAGCCAGACGAGTCGTTGAAGGACTACATCCAGCGCTTCTCGGAGAAGAGAAACAAGATCCCCGACATCACCGACGACGTCATTATGGCCGCATTCCAAAAAGGCGTCTGCGACGAGTTGTTGATCGGCAAATTCGGGCGTAAGCCACCGAAGACGGTCAAGAAGATGTTTGAGACAGCAAACTTCTACGCCAAATCCGACGATGCAATCAAGGCCTCACGACAAGACAGACACAACAAGAAGGACGACAAGCAATCCGGAAGCAGCTGGCGTCCTAAGAAGGACAACAGCAACAACAACGGCAACAACGACCAAAAAGATCGTAAGCATAAGCCCGAGGATCTAGGGGCCACAACGTCAAACTACCAACAGCGTCCCCGAGTTGCCGCCTACGACAAGATAATGAACGCCCAATGTACTCATCATCCAAATCACAAGCATGTGGCCAAAGATTGTTTCATCTACAAGCAGTTCGCCGAACAGTACGCAGCTCAACTACGCCAGAAGCCGGCGGATGAAGCCGACACATCGGGAACCAAGAGGGACGACCCGGCTGGCAGCTTAGAGCCTTTTCAAGATCACAGGGCCGAGCTAAATCATATCTTCGGGGGACCGCTGGCGTACGAGTCCAAAAGGAAGCAGAAGCTGACTGAGAGAGAAGTCAACGCGGTACAACCCGAAGTCCCACGCTACTTACGATGGTCGGAGGTGGCTATCACGTTCAACTGCTTGGATCACCCTGACCGAGTGGTTCACCCGGGGCGGTATCCCCTGGTACTAGACCCGAGAGTTCGCAACATCAAGCTTAAGCGCGTCCTCATCGACGGCGGCAGCGCCCTCAACATCCTCTTCGCCAAGACGCTGGATGAGATGCAAATCCTGAGAGCAGAATTGAAGCCAAGTTCAGCCCCCTTCCATGGAGTCATCCCAGGGCTGTCGTCTACACCACTCGGGCATATCACCCTTCCCGTTACCTTCGGCACTCGAGAGAACTTCCGGACAGAAAACATCAGCTTTGAGGTCGCTGACTTCGAAGTAGCGTATCATGTGATCATCGGAAGACCTGCGCTCGCCAAGTTCATGGCGGTACCACGCTACACCTACCTCATGATGAAGATGCCCGGTCCCAATGGAGTTATCTCCCTGCGCAGCGACGTCAAGCAAGCCTTCACCTACGACAAGGAAAGCTGCGACATGGCCCAAACTCGTGAGAGATTACGCGGCCAACAAGAAGTCCGACTGGCTGCATTAACATCTGGAGAAGGCGAGATCCCCACGAAGAAGATAGCCAAGTCGGGAGAAGGCGACGCTAAGACGAAGAAGATTCCCCTTGACCCCTCTGATCCTTCTAAAACTGCTGTAATAGGCGCGGAGTTAGATCCCAAATAGGAAAGCGCGCTCGTCACCTTCCTCCAGAATAATAAAGATATTTTTGCTTGGAAACCGTCTGATATGCCGGGTATTCCTAGGGAGGTGATCGAGCACTCACTAAACGTCAAAGATGATGCAAAACCCATAAAGCAATGACTCCGCCGTTTCGCCCAAGATCGAAAGGATGCCATCAAGGAGGAACTCGCCAAGCTCTTGGTGGCAGGATTCATTAAGGAAGTTTACCACCCCGACTGGTTGGCCAACCCAGTCCTAGTTCGAAAGAAGACAGGGCAAGGACACATGTGCATAGACTACACCGACCTTAACAAGTCTTGCCCCAAGGATCCTTTTGGATTACACCGCATTGACCAAGTCATCGATTCAACAGCCGGCTGTGAACTTCTAAGCTTCTTGGATTGCTACTCGGGATACCGTCAGATCAGCTTGAAGGAGTCCGATTACTTGAAGACATCATTCATTACTCCGTTCGGAGCTTATTGATATATCACGATGCCCTTCGGCCTGAAGAACGCCGAGGCCACTTATCAGCGTATGATTCAGAGATGCCTTCAGACCCAACTCGGGAGGAACGTGGAAGCCTACGTCAACGATGTCATCATCAAGACCAAACAGAAAGAAGACCTGATCGCTAACCTAGAAGAAACCTTCGCAAATATTTGGGCCTTCAGAATGAAGTTGAACCCGAAGAAGTGCACTTTCAGTGTGCTGACAGGCAAGCTGCTTGGCTTTATGGTGTCTCATCGCGGAATTGAAGCAAATCCATAAAAGATCAACGCTATCCGGAACATGAAGCCCCCGAGTACCCAGAAGGATGTCCAGAATCTTACTGGTTGCATGGCGGCACTAAGCCGTTTTGTTTCCAGACTTGGTGAACGAGGCATGCCTTCTTTCAAGTTGTTGAAGAAGACGGATGATTTTCAATGGACCACCGAGGCCCAGAAAGCTTTTAAAGACTTCAAGGAGTTCTCACAACGCCACTCGTGTTGGTGTCACCTCACCCTCAAGAGCCTCTGTTGCTCCTCTGTTGCTCTACGTTTCCGCAACTCACCAGGTGGTCAGCACGGTTTTGGTCGTCGAACGCGAGGAGGAAGGACGAGCTCAGAAGGTTCAAAGGCCGATCTACTTTGTTAGCGAGGTGCTGGCAGGAGTCAAAATCCGCAACCCCTAGGTACAAAACCTACTATATGGAGTTCTAATTACCGCCAGGAAGTTGGCCCATTATTTTCAGAGTCACTCGGTTACCGTGATCACGTCTTTTTCACTCGGCAATGTCATCGGTAACTGGGCGCAGTGTGAAGTGGGCTATGGAGTTGATGCCGCTGGATATTACCTTCAAAGCGAGGACATCTATAAAGTCTCAAGTCTTGGCGGATTTCGTGGCCGAGTGGACCGAGCGACAAGAAGATGTACCTAGGGAGGAGCTGCAATATTGGACCATGCATTTCGACGGATCTAAACGAGTCACCGGCTTGGAAGCAGGAGTCGTCTTGATTTCCCCGACTAGGGAGAGGCTATGGTATGTTCTTCATATACACTTTCCAGCCTCACACAATGTCGCCGAATACGAAGCTTTACTTCATGGCCTACGAATCGCTGTATCGCTTGGCATATGACGGATGATTGTACGAGGAGATTCCCAGCTCGTGGTCAACCAAGTGATGAAGGATTGGTCCTGTTTGAACGATAACATGGAGGCCTACCAACAAGAAGTTCACAAACTTGAAGACAAGTTTTGATGGACTAGAATTATCTCATGTCTTGAGACACAACAATTAAGCTGCAGACGAGTTGGCGCAGTTTGGGTCCAAGTGAGAAGCAGCCTCGACTGACGTTTTTGTATAACACCTCTACGAGCCGACTATTGATAAGAAATTAGTCCCCGACGAAGAAGCTAAAGACCAGGTCGCCATGCTCGACGCCAACTGGAGGACACTGTTCATCAAGTTTTTAACTCAGCAAGAGCTGCCGGAAGACCGGGATGATGTGGAGCGAGTCCGACGTCGCAGTCAAAGCTATGTCATGGTCGATTCGGAATTATACAAGAGAAGCCCTTCTGGAGTTTTGATGAGATGCGTCATGCCTGAGGAGAGACGACAATTGTTGCAAGATATTCATTCTGGTATATGCGGCAGTCAAGCTGCGGCGCGTACTTTGGTGGGCAAGGCTTACAGGCAAGGTTTTTTTTGGCTCACGGCGGTCTCCGACGCCGACAAGGTGGTCCGCACGTGTGAAGGTTGTCAGTTCTTCGCTCGGCAAAGCCATGTTCCAGCCCAAGAGCTACAAACAATCCCTTTATCATGGCCTTTTGCGATGTGGGGTTTGGATATGATTGGTCCTTTCAAGAAGGCTCTAGGAGGATTTACGCATCTGTTCGTCACGACTGACAAGTTTTTCAAGTGGACCGAGGCTAAGCCGGTTGCTACAATAACTGCGAATAAGGCGTGGGATTTTATTCTAAATATCGTGCACCGGTTTGGTATTCCGAATAGGATTATAACCAATAATGAGACTCAGTTCACTGGAGGCGTCTTCAAAGAGTTCTGCGAAGTTTTTGGAATCAAGATTTACTATGCCTCGGTGGCACACCCCATAAGCAACGGACAAGTCAAACGCGCCAATGGTATGGTTCTTCAAGGCATCAAGGCCCGAGTATTTGATAGACTAAGTCCTTATGCTGGAAGATGGGTCCAAGAGTTGCCTTCGGTATTGTGGTCATTGCGGACTACACCTAGTCGGGCTATCGACCAATCTCCTTTTTTCTTGGTTTTTGGGGCCGAAGCAATGTTGCCGAGTGAAATGGAGTTTGAATCTCTTCGAGTTCGCAGTTTCAACGATGAGCGTTATGATCAAGACAGAGTTGACGACTTGACCCGACTAGAAGAGGCTCGTGAGGCTGCATTATTTCAGTCGGCAATGTATCTTCAAGGACTTCGACGTTATCATAATCGCAACGTTCGGTCACGAGCTTTTATTGTCGGCGACATGGTTCTACGCAAAATTCAGACTACAAAGGACAGACATAAGTTATCTCCACTATGGGAAGGCCCTTATATAATTGCTGAGGTCACTCGGCCAGGAGCATATCATCTGAAGCGTGAAGATGGAACCCTGGTGGAGAATTCCTGGAATATTGAGCATCTTCGTCGATATTATACTTAAGCTTATTGTATCATGTTTTTCTCGACTGCCGACTTCGAGTAAGCTGACTTCTTGAGTTGTCAGTCGGGGAGCTATACACATCAATAAAGTGTGTTGTTTTTTATAATGACTTGTTCATACCTGGTTTATCATTGTTGATTGTTCTGGTTTGAGTTCAGCAGATAAGGATTGAAAATTTTTTGAGGGCTTAATCAAGTTTAGGCTTGGTGACAGTCGGACGAAAATTTTTAAGAAATTATTTGCGAAGACTTGAATTAGAACATATGCATAAATAAACTAAGCAATTACAATTCATGTTTTCAACAATGTTTACATCAGCAAATCTATCCTTGGAAGTTTTCGACTACATCGGCAGCAATCTTTTTTGCCGAGTCCTGTGCTTCATTGATAAGCTTTAAGGCTTGTTCATCAGTGGTGCCATCAGCGAAGCCATCTCCTATTGAGTTTACATCTATCCGAGGATAGAGCGACTTTGTCGTCGCCAGGGTATGGCTCGCACTCATGACGGCAGCATCCGTAATATTTTCCAAGTACTTCTTCGGCGTTGTCCTGAGCTTATCGAAGACTACAACAGCATCCAAAGAGCTTGTCCCAAGGTCATTCTCGTAAAGTGCCGATACTATTGGCGTCGCGGCGTTGGCAATGTCATCTCTGACTCTCTCGGCTCTTCGGACTTTTTCGGTAAACACTTCAAATTGAGCATGGGATTTTATCTTATTAGCTACAAGTTCGATATACTTCAGATTACACAAATGATCAAGATAAGATAGATCAGGGAATAAGAGTGTCAAGGCTTACCTTCGATTTCTTCCAAGGCCTTATTTTTGTCAGATTCGAGTTTGGCGTTGTCAGTCTCTGCCTTTTTTAATTGTGCCTTGAGGGAGTCAATTTCAGATACATTGGCTACAGCATGAAGATTTGGAATCGTCAGTGTCAAACAAATTATGCAAGAGCAAGATAAGCTGATTTTTTTCTTACCTCCGATTGAACCACGGAGTTCTAGGTTTATGTCTCGAAGCTTGTTGATCTCTTCTCGCAAGACGACCTCTCTAGCTGCAGTTTCTTTTCTGGCATTTTTAAGATCTTGTTGAATGTTCTCCAAAGAGTTGACATGAGGCACCAGCTTCTCGAGAGTGTCCGACTTAGCCATCGAGCGACAATGAATTCTCTGCATTATGACGATTGAGTCAGTCGACTATACAAGACCGTGTGGTTAAGATTTGAGGGATTTATACACACATTCATCAGCCGGGTTGCTTCATTGAGGCTAGCAACGAGCATGTCGCGTTCTTCGGTTTCTTTTTCCTTGTTCAATACAATGCCCTGCCTTTTGCCTTCAGCATCCCGCCACTCGATCTTTATTGGAGGAACTGAGTCTTCTGAGGACTTCAGTCGAGTAATTTCCTCCTCTTCAGTTCTTTGCTCTAAGGAGGGTGAATGAAGATGAAAAATGAGAAGGTATGTTTAAAACAAGAGTTTTGGTATTATTAAGAATTACCTGTCCTTGGAGCTGGATCTTTAACTGATGTTTCTTGACTACATGAGCCTTGTTTGCCCTCGTCCGACTGGTTTCCAGTCGGGGTGTCCTGACTGGCAGTCGGGGGCTCCTGCTCTGGGATATCCTTACTCGGGAGAGAGTCCTGAGACCCTTCTTCAGCAGACTTTGCTCTTTCTGGCGTTGCAGATGCGTTTGCTTTTTCTGTCTGCCCGGTGGGATCTATATCTTGAGGTTTTCTGCAGAAGAAGATAAGGATGATTAAGATGGAGACAAGCAAGATTCCAGTGAGAAGATGAATTCAGTTATATGAAGGGTACCTGTTGGACTTCCTAATTTTTGGAGTAGATCTTGTGGATGGCCTCGGCGAGCTTATGTTAGCCTTTGGAGTCTGGGTTCCTTCCGCCTCTTCGTCCGAGTCGTCCACGACCAGCCTCCTTTTGCTAGCGCATTTGCTAGTCTCTTCGGCAGCGGCAGCAGATCTTTTGCCTTTAACCGAAGGTTTGATTTTTGGGCCGCCAGTTGGCTTTTTGATAGCTGGCTCGGTTGGCATATCTTCATGATAAACCTTATACGGCCGAGAGATAATCAAAGCATTTGCCTGCAAGCAGTATTCTTGAGACATAATGAAGAACATAAATGGATTGAAGAATGATACGAGTTGCAAAGTCTACTTACCGGAGGAGGTGGCCGAAGAAGACTAAAGGGAGCAACCGGCAGCTTGTTGCTGTATTCCACTGCTATTCCAGAAGAAAAAATCTTGTACATAGGAGCGCACAAGACCTAGAAGTTTAGGGATTCACGATCCTCCCGGTTGGGTCACTCTGGCCTTCGTATTCGAACGCTGGCTTGGATCTTTTCTTGATGGGAGCTAGTCGGCTTTTGATGAAGTGTCAGGTGATTTGTTCTCCTTGGAGGCCTTTATTCTTCAGCTCAAGGATTTCAGCCAGGGGGTTGTTGTCACGCCCAGAAATTTATCCCCAAATTTCCAGACTATTTTGTATATAAATCCCCGTCCAAGAATCAAGCCAGGGTACACAAAACGACAAATCAATATACAGATCCAAACGTAAATAAAGCGTAAATACTTACAGAAGAGGCACTTAGTCCTCACACCGAAAAGAAAACAGCAGCGGAAAGAGACGATCCTAGCGGGGCTTCAGCTCCACTCCACAGGCAAACTCAACTGGGGTCTGAGCCTTGGTCCTCTAACTTCATCTTCAACTCAGAAGTACTAAACTTCTGAAAAGGGAGAAAAATAGCAAGATTGAGTACAACCACCGTACTCAACAAGCCACACCAAAGATGCAAACGTGCAAAGGGGAGACAGAGGGAGGCTTGTGGCTATTTGCAGAAAAGCGGTTGCAAATCCTTAAATTTTAAAACAGTAAACAGTTGTTTAATTATGACAGGATTAAATCTCCACTGAACAACGCTACAACCACGTTGAACAGGCCCACCCATTCCACCTGAACTACACCAGTTCATTAAGTCAAATTAATTAAGCATGTGGGACTAATCACGGTGAATCTGGTTGATCGCCCATAACCGCGGGCACGGCTATTCGAATAGTTTTACTTTGATCAGAGGTGTACATCTGTACCCACAAGACACAGCCCCACGACACGTTTCCATGTGCCGGTATACCACCACGGTACCTCGGAAAGGGACTGTGATAGGACCCTTCGCATAACCCTCCCTAACCAATCGTACCACACCACAGGTTTCGCCCCCGCTCCCTATATCCAGCAGCGGGCAGCCCCCCTTGTGCCACGGTGAATCCGGCAGCTGATCAACGGGTAAATCCCCCACCGACCCAACTCCATCATGCCCACCCTAGTCTGGTACGTCAGCTAGAGACAGCTACACTACAAGTCCAGCCGTTGCCCACGCTGGCTTGTGGTACGCACGGTATTTCTTCCAAGGTTTCCCGCGAACCGGTCCTTAATTGCCATGGGTGCGACTAGCAAAACCATACACCCATAGCCCACCATTAATCCATATTTTAGTTGGATAATTACGACCAACGAAACATGGCCGACATGTCTCGAGCTCACAGCTCATCAAGATACTGGAAATAGATAATGTAGTTGTCCCATATTGTGAGCTAGTGGTATTAAGCATGGCTAAGCATAATATAATTCTAGCAATATCCACATGAGACACAAGCTAGTCAAATTATCACCCAGTTTGACAAAGAAAGGATAGCAAGTAAATAAGGCACAAGCGAGCAGATAGGTAAACCCTATTCCCATGTAATTAGCAAAATATGCACTTTATTTGCAAACATAAAACATTTCGCAAAATGGGTACAACAAGCTCAAGGGGAATGTGTGACTTGCCTTGCTTCTTCAAACAATCTTCCGAACTTCTTTCCTCACGAGCGCAAACTTCCGAAATGGCGGAATCTACACGCTGGCACGCAAAACGAGGGAAAACTCTAATAAAAACCAAGTAAACAGTATTAAAAAAGTAAACAAACATGTAGAACTCAATTTTAGATGAATTTTGCAATTTGAATGGCTCAATTTGGAGTTCGTATGAATTAGATATGAATTTTAGAAGTTTTGAGCCATTTTAGTCAATTTCTAAAAATTAAATCGTTTTATTGCGCAATTATTAATTAATTTTTACAAAGGAAAGGACTACGCTGACATCATCAAAGGGAATCGGTGCCGGAACGGCGGGTCCCACGTGTCAACGGGTCAAGGGGCGGCTGATCCACGGTGGACCAAGTCCACGCGCGCACGGGTGCGGACGCACCACGTGGCGCTGACGTGGCAGCCACGGCGGACGGAAGGGAGAAGGTAGCGCCGACGTGGACGCCAACGTGGTGAAGCCGCGGGCGGCCACGTGGTCTGGATGTGGACCGGACTAAACAAAGGGGCTCACGCGTCTGCGACACAAGTGTCGGTGAACCGGAGAGAAAAAGGTGGTAAACTGGACCTTGCAGGGGAAGTGGAAATGAGCCAATGGAGGTAATTTGGATTGAGGAGGTGAACTGGACTTCCTCGGAAAAGTTAATGGGCCGATGAGAGACAAAGGGCTCCACTGGAAAATGGGCGAGGGAGCCAATGTAAACTTTGGTGAAGAATAGGGCTAATGGGCCGATGGCCCAAAGGGGAAAGGAGGGAGGAGAATTGGACTCCTCGCGAAGGTGGCGCCAATCTGGCCGGCGGCCCAACGGATAAGGAGAAGAGAGAAAAAGGGATGCGAACTAGACTTCGCGGAAAAAGGATGAATGGGCCGAGAGGGGAAATAGACCGGCCTGAGAAAAGGAGGCCGGCCTCTAGGCCGATCCGACTGGGCGGCTCGGTTCGGCCCATCGGCCGAGGGCGCGGCCGAGGCGGTGCGGCGGTGGGCGGCCACCGGCGGCAGCCGATGACGCAGGAGCGGCGGCGCGCTGCGCGGGATGTGGCGGAAGGAGGAGGGGAAGAGAGGGGGAACGGGGTGCTCACCGAGGGCGCAGCCGAGGCGGAAGCGCTGGAGGCGGCCGGGAAACGGCGGCCGGAACGTCCTGGCGAGCGGCGGCGGTTCGGGTTCGCGAGGGGAACGCGGGAGAGGACACGGCGAGCTTGCGGGAGTGGGGGAAAAGGGAGAGGGGAGCTCCGGGGCGCTTTTTATAGAGGAGGGAGAGCGCGGGGTGGCCGGGGGCGCCCGGAATCGCCGGCGAAGTGGGGGAAGGGAGTGGGGCGCGGGACGGCGGCGTGGGCGCGTGGGCGCCGGATTCCGCGGGGAGGTGGGGGAAGTGAGGCGCGGGCGCGGGCGGGAGCCGGTCCACGCGCGGAGGAGGCGGGAAGACCGCGAGGGAGGCGGCAACGTGGGCGGTTCCATGGCGGCGTGGGGCACCGGCTGGAGGTTGAAGGAGGGAGGTAATACAGACTTCGCGCGAGAAGGCGCTCAAACGGGCCGGCGGGGCCGTGGAAGAGAGAGGAAGGGAAAGAGGCCACGGGCCACGCGGGAGGGAGAGGATTTTGGGCCGAAAATGGCCCAAAACAAAAGGGACCCTTTTTAATTTGTTTTTCAATTAATTTAATTAGTTAAATGAACTTTGTGACTTTAAAATTATTTCTTTAGCTCCAAAAATTCACGAAAAATTTTGGAGAGTACTTTAGGGCACGGGGAATATTACAAAAATATTTCTGGCCATAATTTTTAAAAGGAAATTTTAATTCCCTCATTATTTCATTTGATTAAATTGCTTTAAATTTTTATTAAATTTCTGGAAAATGTATTATTAGGCAATTTTTAATCCCGATCGAAAATCGGGGCGTGACTGTTGTTCACTTCTAGCTAGTCTTGCCCTTCTGGCATGATGTTCCAGTTGGCCCTTTGGATGGGTGGGAGGCCGATGAAGTCGGGCAAGCTAGGGGCTGGGCTCAAGATATAAAACCAATTTGCATACCAGCCCTTATTGGAGGATTTCAGAGGAAGAGGGAAGTAATCTTTGTGGAGAGTTCCGCGAAGTTGGAAGCCGGCGCCACCAACAACACAAGGATTGTCTTTGGTTGGGTGTGCCTTGAGAGAGAACATGCGGCGGAAGAGATTGAAGTGTGGAAGGATGCCTAAGAAAGCTTCGCACACGTGAATGAAAATGGCGATGTGTAGAATAGAATTTGGGTTCAAGTGATAAAGTTGGAGACCATAGTACTCCAGGAGGCCACGAAAAAATTCGGAAGTGGGAAGACCAAATCCGCAATAAAAGAAGTGGGTGAAGACTACGACTTCACCGGTGTTTGGGGTTGGGAACTCTTCGCCGAACGTCGGGCGCCAGCCGATGATCTCCTTGGCTGGAAGAACTCCGTCCTTCACCATCTCTCGCAGCGTCAATTCCTTCACGTCTCAAGTTGCCTATTGGTCGAAGGGGATTTCTCTCGCCTCTGCCATGGATGCGGATTGGAGGATCTGGAGTAGGGGTGGTGATTTTTTGAGGGGATGTCGAGAGACTGGTTGCGCGCGATGAATCTTGATGGAGCTCGAGCTTCCGGGTGGATGGATTTGGATGCACACGAATTCTAGGTTTCTACGAAGAGCCTGTGAACAGGAGCGCGAAAGGGGAAATTTTTTGGAAGATGAAGCGGCAGGGAAGACGACGGCGCTTCAGGGATTCTAAGATGTCGGTAGGTTTTCTCGTGTTTGGGCCGAGACCCATGAGAAGCTTACGGCTCATATTACAGGTGTGGCTTGACACGTGTCTCTAGGGATTTAAGCAGATTTGTCCTGGCAATATGCGCGTGTCTTATTGCCCAATGCCTTTAAAAACCTTTCATACAGTAGTTACACGACTTGTTGAAGGTTGGTACAATGCAACTTGGAAGGTGACAAACAGTAAAGTTTTTTATAGCTGTCCTGGTAACTTTTTTATAGGTTGCAGGAGCTATTTGGTTTTTTGCAAAGCATTTGATTTTATGATTATATCAATGCTTTTTTGCCACCTTGGTGTGCTCTTTTTGATTAAGACCAATGTTATGGCTAGAGCTATTTAATATTTTGGTCATATTTTTCAGATGACTGATAAATTATGAGTTTATTAATTCGGATTTTCTATTCGTGAGGTTAGTTGAGTTATGTGCTCCGAGAGGACACGGGCATAACGACTCAGATAAGCATAAGCTTGCCAGTATTCGGATTCATTATACACAATGCCTTGATTATAAGGTTATGTGTTATATGATTTTTTATGATTGTTTTTGGCTTAGGCTAGGCATTTATTTCACTCGGATGAGTATGATTATTATAGTTCTTGACTATATGCTTAGTTTGTTTAACTAAACACATAGTCGGGGGTTACACCTAATTAGGTGCATCAGTCGATGCACCTAAATATTTATTCTTCAGAAATTTTTTTGAGATGATTTCAACCCTTCACAGCCTTTCTATTGGATGATAAAGCACTCGGAAGACTCAAGCAGAGATGATGGAAGCACTCGGCTAGGGAGTCATTCGGCTATGTGTTATTCTGGTTCGAGACAAAGTTATCTCGTCGACTGTGAAGGTCTCAGGGGCTACTGTGGAGATTATGGGTACTGGATACCCTCATGGCTGGCTTATCCGACTAGTAATAGGGGATAGGTTATGACTCATAATTATGTAAACCGATTTAGGACTTGGGTATTACGTTACCATTGTGATAAGGTAACGGCTTATAGTCCAAAGTTGGTTAGATTGAGGAGTCCGACACAGAGCGTGATTAGGTCTCCGACTTGTAAGCCTATCCTCTGAGACTATATAAGGGGTAGGGTGTCGCTTGAGGGATACACGAAAACATATTAAAAGCATATAGCGAGAGTACAGATTGAAAGAGATCAAGAGATCAATAAACCACTCGGCAGATCGAATCCCCGAAATAGGAGTAGGGTATTACCTCTCTCTGAGAGAGCCTGAATCTGTCTAAACCCTTTGTCCAACTAATCCATCGTGTTTAGCACTTGACTGCAACCCCCAATTTCTTATTGCCGAAACCAAGTTTCGACAATGAATATATTTAAAATTAATAAATTATAAATCCGATGTGTTTCTCCAAATATTCAATTACAAATGGGTATTAATCAATTATAACAAAATTATATTTAGAAAAACAACTTAAAAACTTAATTATGAAAACAACTTACAAATTATAATTAATCAATTATAAAAAATTCTGTCATTAATTAATTATTAACAACTTAAAAATAATTCTTAACAAATTAATATTAATTAATAACTTAAAAACAACACTTAACAAATTAAAAAAAAGGCTGGTCGGCCAGGCCTGTCGAACGGCCGTGGTTCGACTGGGCCGGCGGCCCGGCCTATCGAACAGCCGGCGTTCGACTAGGCCTTGTCGAACTGCCGCTGTTCGACTGGGCCCAGTCGAAACACGACCGTTCGATTGGTCCGGCCTCTCGTCGCACTGCCGTTCGATTGGGCCTTGTCGAATCGCCGTGGTTCGACAGACCCATATTTTTGCGATTTTGTCCGAAAGTCCATTATTTTTGCGATTTTCCATTAAAAGAATATTATTTCTGAAAAAAAATTCCCTAATAAGCTTGGAATGTACAGTAACATCTAGAAAACGAAGTGAAAATGGAGATGGATGCAGGACCTAGTTTATTTCTGCATTGATGATGTGATGCATCAACGATGGCTACACCTGACCTGGAAAGGGACTGAAACCATTGGAAAGATGTGGCATTTCACATCCCACCGGGTCACTGGGAAACATGCTGCCCTCTAGCTGTGCCACAGATGGACGGAGCCAGATCGCTAACGTTTTAGCACTGTGGCGGTCTATTTCTTTTGCAGAATGCAGAGTCCTTGCTCCGAAAGCGATGGCCATGGACTCATTAGAGCTCCCCAACGGCTGCAAAAACTTGTGGAATCGTCAGGTGACACCTGCATTTGCCGGTGCAGTTGCAGTAGCACAGCAATAATGCAGTACATTATGGAGTACGACCTCATGTGTTGAGGAGGGCATCTTTGGAATCTCAGTGTACGAGAGGGGGAAGGATCCAGCAGCAGTGTTGCTCAGACCCATAATTGACTGACCATCCCTTCCATTGGTTGCAATCCCAAGTGGCAGATTATTGTGCCTTTAATTGCCTGTTTCTTTGGAGTTCAGAATTGAGAAGACGCGCTGATCTTCGTTTTCTTGTGGATGGGCCAGGTTAAGTGTCCGAAAGACTATTCAGACCACACTGTTTGGCACTAAAAATTTGCAGCGAAAATACAGTTTTTGGTAGCTGAAAAAAGCCGGTTCTTGCGCGACGGTGCTCTGATCTGCTTTCATTTACTGGGATTAATGGCTAATTCTTCTTCTTCTTGTGTTGCTGAAGTTCATCGTTGTGTTGCGGAGCTTACCAGATGATCCGTGAAGCTTGTCATGAACTTTTCTGAGGAAAGAATTATGGGATGGTCAGCCATGAAATTGTTACCTCATACTTATGCTTCCTTGGTTTCACACTACAAGACGATTTGGAGTTTTGAATAGATTCATGCATGAATTCATGTATGTGTTTCAGATGTGTCTAAATTTATTTGAATGTCAATGAATCTAAATGAGGGATGGAGAGGCTAAAACGTCTTAGAATGTGGAACGGAGAAAGTACTAAACATGATGCACATATATTTGCCATGTTTACTCCCCTGTCAAAAAAAAATACTAATCTGAAACAATACTCGATCTGTTTGCGTTATTTTTCCAAAAGAAAATAAAAACTGCTCCTTTTTTTGTGATTTATTCTTAGTCAACAAGTGCGATATTTTGACAGAGGAAAAGTAGGGAGGCAACAACAGAAGTGGCAGAGCTGGTGAGTGTTACATCTAATGCTTTCTTAGTATTGCTTGACGTTGTCACTACCTTACTTTTCGACCCCCTGGTTATTTTTCATGTTATCTTCACGGAGCTATCAGTGTTATTCATAGCACAGAATCATTTCTTTTTCGTTCTTTTTTTTTTGACTGAGTAGTCATCACATGTACTAGCCTAGAGCCTGTGTATTGCAACGAAAAACAAATTAAGTTTCTAGTTTATTAAATCAATTAATAAACACTTATTTAGTTTAAGTAATACTATGATTTTTTTTACTGAACAAGTAAATGATTTTTAAATTTGAGAGAAGCTAACAGTGAAATGAAAGAGAACTTGTTGAAAGGTGATGTAATAGTATAGATTGTGAGGTTCAGCTGTTAGTGGTAGATGTGGTGTGAGAATGGACACCATCACTACTAACATTTTAAGTAGCATAGATACGTAGCAATGCTGGTGTTTTATGTTGCTCCTGATTATACTACTTCTTTTGTCCCGGAATATAAAAAATTTCTTTCGTCCTGGAAAATAAAAAATTAAAATCGGAAGAGACATTTTTTTTAGTATTACGAATCTCGATAGGTTTTATGTCTTGGGTTAATGTCAACAAATGTCTTATCCAATTTTAGGTTTTCATATTCTAAGACGCAAGTAGTAAGTAGGTTTCTGAACTGAACCTGTGTTGTGTACGTGGCCTGCAAAACCTAACTGAACTGATGATGGTTAATGCCATGCATGTGTGATGGCTTTCTTTCTTCTTGTTATATCTGCATCTGACTGCAACTCCTTTAATTAATTTGTACGTTTTTGCACCTAATCAGCCTGCTTTTTAGGCAGATATGATGATTAGTCATTTAGTTTTATGGGTATAAAGGGGATCCGGTCTAGAATGGCATTATGCATGAACTTGAAATCAATGAAGACGTAGTTAGTTAGGTTTGGAGCAAGGCAGTACGTGTTCACGTGATCAGACACTGCTAATTAATTATATGTACGTCGTCAACAAATGAACCATACTTATTTATCAATTTATCTTCAAACACAATTAGGTCATGAAAAGAATGGTGACATCACACACACCTTTGCTAGCTAGCTATAAGAGTACTCCTTCCATCCTAAAATATGCGATTTTTAGGTTTTATATGAAAATTAAGTGAGTGAGTTTAAATTAGAAATGTTTGTGATTGGTTGTGATGAAAAAATAATTTAAAAAATTAAATATAGGATGATTGTAATGGTTAAGAGAACATAGTAGATGGAGAAGAAGTTATATTTTAAATAAATTTTAAATGCTAGAAGTTACTATATTTTGGGACTGAGAAAATATATGTTTTTGCAGTCATATGAAACACATATGGAGATTTTCCAACTTAATTTAATTAAGTACTAGTGTATTAAGTTGCATGTTCACGCAACTATAAACTCCCTCTCTATTAAATATGTCTATAGATTGTGGTAGTAATTATAAGTTTAAATGTGTAATAATGATTAATCATAACAACATCTTTAGACGGGTGCATAACTGATAGTCACATTAGTATATCACACACATATATATGCTCACCACCAATATATATAACTTTGAATGATGTAAAGCTTAGTCGGATCATATGAATCTTTATTAAAAGATGAGGTGTATTTGTAAACCGTCTTTATTTATAGTGTGAATTGTGAAATTATATGTACAACATTACTACCTTTTCTCATTTTATTCTTTAATTCGTTGTTGGATTTTTTCAAATATAAATCAATGATCTATTTCTAAATATTTTTTTCAAAGAAAAGTTACATAGATAGAGTAAAAGGGTCTATTTGTAAAATAGTTTTTTAATTAAAGGTGTTAATTTTAAAATTATATCCACAAGCTTACTATCTTGATCTTTTTCTTAGTAGGCTAAGAAAGCTTCTAGACAAAATATTACTACTTTCTGTATCCAATGACTAAGATTTCTTCTTGCTATTTTGTCTTTATGTAAATTCAAAGGCTATTATTTTATTGATTATGTGGCTCATTCTAGTTGATTTTTGAGATACACCTTTTTATATAGAGATGTGGTAGTACTACGTAATTAAACACACATAACTATAGCTACTACAGTAAAGTATGTGGCAGTGTACGACGGCAAATTAATTAACCAAACAGCAGCCGGCTGCATATGACTTAATAATTTGATGCTCCGTGTCCACGTACTAGTGCCAGATTCTTGGGGTAATGATTAATTAAATCAAAACAATGGCAGCAATTAAGTTAAGCACGTGGGAATTAAAAAGTTAAATTAATTAGCTAATACTCTAATATATATTTTCTCTGTCTCAGAATAAGTTAATTTAGTACAATATGTAAAACAGATTTATAGACCTATGATATGTCACATCTCGTACTAGATTAATTTATTTTGAAACGAAGGTAGTACGTACATACACTGTTAGTAAGAGGCTAAGATAATACGTACACATAGGAACATGGGGGAAAGAGAGATGCATGATCTAATCTGCCAACCCTAGCTAATTATAAACCCACTTGCAGCTAGCCTTGCGTTAATTAAGATCCTTGATTTGTTAATTCTCACGCTTCAACGCAAGACAATGCGAGCTAACAGATTAACAAGATATAGGGGTGTACGGAGTATTAAGATAGTGATTGGGCTAGAGTACCGATGAAGTGCGCCATGTCGATCACCAAAAGTATGAATGGCACGCCCATGATACCTTAATTAATAGTAGTAGCAATTAGAAAGTAAAACTTATATAATGTAGGAACTTTTCAATGTACGATACAACAAGAATTATGATTCAAAATATACAAATTGATTAACCTCACTGTTCAATAATCATGGATAAGCCAGCCAATATATGGTAACCCACTGTTTATATATGAATTATCTTATTTTTTTATTAGTATATGTTAGAGTTTGTGTCGAATATATACATGTAGTCGGTTATAACTTAGAATTTGAAGTTATAATAGCTGTAGGATGGCTCTCTTAAATATATCAAATATAGAAACATACATATTGTAACAACATGGTGATTGTAACATAGGTGAGGGATGACTGGCCGGCCGGCGACCTAGCCGATCAAGTGTCATTGATACTATAATAAGCTGTACTTATGCTAGATTAGGGAGGAGCGTCTGTAATTAGTGTCTCGGAGATGTATGCTACGACTGAACTCCATTACCAGTGTCATCATCAGTATGGATGATATCAGAGTTTGCAAGAGATCCAAGGTAGAGGTGTGATGTAGGTGCCCCACATCATGACTACTAAACATAATGTCCAAGGAGGGACATTGACGTAAAGTGGAGCATGATGGCGATCAACAAATTTGTATGTTGCATTTAAAGCACTGCGGGTAATGGCATGAACTGTTCGATGGGCTGTAATCGATAAGTAGGCGATCAGACATGGTGCCTGGGTCATGACCACGGAAGCGATTGACGATCTAATCAGTGGTATTGGCCACTTTAGGCAAGTGGTTAAAACCTTTCGATAAACTACTTTCAAGGAGATGGTCAAACATGATATACAAGAGGTATTAAAGCTAGAGGCGATCAACGTTCTTGATCAGTGAAGTCAAACACTCTAGATGGGGTGGCCTGAGCCTTTTGTGAGCTGCATTCAATAAGCAGATGACCAGACATGGCGCTTAGGTTGTTTGATGGCTAGTAAGATGACGTGGTGATTCGTCAGTTTTAGCACGCGGTTAGATTGACGAGTAGTTGATCAGAAGTTAGAGAGGATTTACGGGGTCGGGCGAGAGTTGCGAGGCACGAGCCTTTGGTGTGGTAGGCAATGGTGTAGGCAACGGAGCTAGACAGGCCGACTCCAGTGAAGGGAGGCAACGGACTTTGTGGAGACCATTGATGTCAGCTACTTTGGGTGAGGCAGGGGCAGAAGGGGGTCAAGAAAAGCTTTCCCGATGTTTCCATCTCCTCTTGCCCCCGCGCTACTTTTTTTCTGGTTTTTCTAGATTGAATTTACAAGTAAATTCTATATACGTATTAACAATGAAGTGATTAATGTTGATAAAGATATCTATTATGCTCTAGGGTGAAAACAATGACGAGAATTCTCGACTGACCGAGTATTGTTTATGTGTAAATGGTAGCATTTTCAACTGACCGGTTTTATAACATTGGAAGGCTTAGGAATGTTGCTCCATATTTGTGCAAACTATGTGCTTGATAACCCTGATCTTGTGCCTCCTACACTGCCACTTATATAGCTAGTCACCGAATACTACTTCCTAGCTATTGTATCTTATTATAAAGTTACAAGTCACTAAATCGTAAAGCTCAACATGCAAAGATGTCACATCATCATCCACTAACAATTATTACATCTTAAACATCATGCAAGCATACTATATTATCTATAATTTTATAATTTATTAAATTTTAGAGTTTTAAAATATAAGTATGTTAAATCATCATCTCACATAATTCACATAATATTTCAATCTCTCTCCATCATTTTTTATAATATCCTATATACTTATATAGTTTATCCTCATTTAGTTAATATTATTTCTCTCTTCTCTTATTAAGCCATATCACCTTAATTGTTTTTAGCCCTTCGATGATTAATCTATGATCCAAATTATCTCTGTTCTTCTCTTCTCTCATAAAGCCACACCACCTTACTTATACATTTAAATCATCACTCTATATACTATTTAAATTATCATAAACCATATCAACTTATGTAAGCTTACGTTGTATAGCTATGTTACACATTATTTCTATTTATTGTTATCATATTAAACTCCCGCAGCAACACGCGGGGTTTCGCCTAGTTTCATAGATAACCACGGCAACCAAGAGGTCACCAACTAAAACAGGTGAAAATTTTGAATTTTAGTTTTATTTTTTGTGACCTTAACCGATTTATCAAATTGTTATTTTTAATGTGGATTGGCTCGATAGGACCGACAACCACAAATAATCGAGTGGTTATAGTCGCATTTTAGGACCTTGCCGCTAACCACCTCTTCCTCCCCACCTCTTCCTCTCCTATGAATTATCTGAGCATCAATCAAAGCATTGCCTCTAACCACTCTGACAAACCACATAACACTCTTTTCCCTTCCTATGGACATCCTTCTCTCCTATACTAGTTGATACCACACATTTTGCTAGGGATATGTGGATGAATGCATGTTATACATTATAGAAATGATAGATGTATATGTTTAAATAATGTAAAAATGATGTGAAGATAATGATTTGACATTGCTTGCATATTGAGTTCTAAAAATACAACAAATTATAAATGATATATTATATTTGCATGATATTTGAAATACTCTAGATAATAATTGTTAGTGGGTGATAATATGGCACACTTGCATGTTATTTAAAATACTCTAGATAATAATTATTAGTAGGTGATGATGTGACACACTTGCATGTTAAGCTTTAGGAGTTAGTGGGTATCAACTATACAGATAGTATAGATGAGGTGGTACTACGCTGCACCTACATTTCCATGCTCCTCCCAAAACCACTCCATTCTCTTAAAGCCCACCCTATTGACCTAATTCTACTTGATTGGTATAGTTCAATGTAATGCTATCGTTGTTGACATCATCCATCCATGGCCTCCTTCGCAGCATGAAGGAAGAGAGGAGGTGGTGTGCTAAGGAGTATTGGAGAGGGAATTACCTCGTTCATTGCATATCATAAAATGGTGAGATGATCAGATGACTCGTATACTATACGCTATACTATGAAAACAACTTTCATAGGCAGCCAAAATGGATCTACGTAGACGGCCAGGTGCTCCGCCTGCCACTAAAAGCCTGTGAAAATCAGGTGTTTTCGCATGCAGGCAATGGGCCGGCTACAAGCCGTTCGCATGCGCAAATTGATCTTCATAGGCGGCCCTAACTATATAAGGCATGGCCATGGTATATATATATATGTAGCATACATAGATCCATCACATCCAAAGCATAAAAATAGAAGAAAACTACATAACTAGTGTAAGAACGCATGTATCTAATCTTGGATAGTAAAATCCACCCAAAATTTGAGTTCAAAACCTATATTTTGCTTTTCTTAGGAAAGAGAAAGCTCGGGGAAAATGAGCAGCTCGTGAGGAAGAAGAATATATATACTTATAGGTGGGCTTGCGGGAAAGAAGAGTATATATACTTATAAACGACTAGCTTAAGAGGCCCACTTAAGCCGGCCACCAGCGAAAATAGGGACATTATCACAAGCAGGATATTATTGCTGGTGACATGTTTAAGTGAGCCACATGTAATTATGGATCTTCGCAGACGGACGACATCAAAACCCTCAACTACAACTACGTAGACGGGTCATCACGGTCAAAAATATGGTCTGTGCGTGAAGATCCATGGTTCTCGCTTAAAAAATCGTTTTTCTAGCAGTGATATCGTGTTACGAGCTAACTTATTGTAGAGACGATATGTCTGTAGTGTGTTGTTGGCAGTTTAGAACGAAATGACATAGAAGATGTTACATACATTTATCGATATCGCAGGATGACAAAGAAGATATTACAAATTACAACCGTCTGTACCAGGTTGTATCATGTATAATATAGTTGGTGCTCATTACTGGTATTTGTATATCATGGATAGAGACTCACACCGCTGATTATTTTTATCATGCCCTCAAGTTAAACCCTAGCTAGGCCTATAACCCTACATTATCTATCCATTGATCCCCTGGCTATCGATCGATCGAGCTGGTCTTCCTCCAAGCAAGTGGAATTAAATATCAGTAGCTTCTTTTGGTGTCCATGATAATACGTGTTCTAATCCGATTGTCGCCTTCACCGATTATTCTTCTCCCACTAGTTGTCGATATCGAGGTTGCCGGTAGATCACACTACACACAAGATCTAACCAAGTCATCGTGCTAGTTTCTTTATGCCACTTTTCCTTCTATTTTTATGCTGCCAAGGTGATCTATATATTGGAACTCTCCATTCATCGATCCTTGCCTGCTTGGCAGGTCATTTCATGTACGTGTTCATCCTAGGTGATGGTCCATTTGAAGATATATATGGAACCACTCGTGTACGACAAAATTTCATACGTATCTCTAAAATTTTACCCAATTCTTTATACCTTTAAATTTTAGTTGGATCACTTTCATACCTTTGTCGTTAGTTTACCATTAGGTAACAGTTAAATTCCTATGAAAAAGTCTATTTTATCCTTTGATATGAAGGAACATATATATATATATATATATATATATATATATATATATATATATATATATATATATATATATGGAGTATATTATTATAGTGTAGAAATTTGTTCTATAAGTTTGCTATATTTATGAGTTTGTTAAACGAGATATTATTTATAAAAAAGTTATTTGTAGATATGGTATAAAAATAATATTTATTTTTTAGTTACCAAAAATTATATATGTAGCATATTTTTATAGTAGTATGACAGATTTGTTGTATAAGACAAATCTCTTGTATATAAGACATAAGAATCTGTTGTACTACTATAAAAATTGTCACATAAATAATTTTTAATAACTAAAAAATAAATATTAATTTTTTAAAAATAAATTGTTGCAAATAATATCTCGCATAACAAACTTATAATAGTCCCATGTAACAATTTTCTACATTCTAACAGTATATTCATAAATTATATATTTCTTTGTACCAATAGGTAAAATAGACTTTTATAGGAATTTAACTGTCAACTAACAAAAAGGTATTGAAAGGATACATACTACAATTTTCGTAGGTATATAAGAGAATGAGCAAAACTCAGTGAAATAAAAGGGATTGTGTAAATTTTCTCCTAGTGTGTGTGTGTGTGTGTGTGTATATATATACATATATATATATATATATATACATAAATAATATCTCAGTGTACATTGTTGTGACTCTTTCTCAGTTTTCCCTTCTTTCTTTTTTTCACCCTAATTAATTCTGGCTGCACATTTTGAACCTTTCTAATCTGTATTTTTTTATAAAATTTTTGGAAAACGTTTTTTTTGTAAAACAAATTTAAAAAATATGGTTGCAAAAGAATACCATTGTAATGTGGTAAAAGTAACACGACAAAGATTTCAAGTTAAAAAGTTCTATCACAAAGGGCCAGAAAATAGCATAATATATATCAAGTTAATTTTTTAAAAATATGGTTGCAAAATAATACCATTGTAATGTGGCAAAAATAACACGACAAAGATTTCAAGTTAAAAAGTTATATCACAAAGGGCCAGAAATTAGCATAATATATATCAAGTTTTCTTTGGTCTTGGGCCTTCCATTGAAATTGACCTTTTTGCCCTTGTTTTTACTCTATGTCTCACCCACTTTTACAAGTGGTCATCCCACATGGTCATCTCCTTCTTTTCTTGTATACTGTGAATCTAAACCTCTATTTATCACACTTTTGATCTTTCTTCTAATGTGATATTGAAGGTGGTTCAACGTAGCGATGAGGGAAAATTGGATATTTCTTAGTGGTAACAAACGTCTTTAAGGATTCTATCTAGCAAAGAGCATCTATCACAATGGCATGTTTGTAATTAATTTTGCATCTTTGCAATTGTAGAAAACTAATTCTCTTAATTTAATTAATTACCTTTAGTGACTTTTAACCTACCTACTAGATTCACCTATTGTGGCCAAGATCTCTCCACTACATGATAATGACTTTTTGTTGTTGCAGTTGAGTATGGTGATGGGTAATTTGAGATGATTGGGAGAGATGAAACAAGATTCCTGCAACTTGATCCACTGGGTAAGAAATTTTTTCTTGGTGTTAAAATTTTCAAAAGATGAGCTGGCTTGCATGTATAGACATAAGCGCAGAAAGGTGTTGTTTTGTGTCATGAAGATATTTGTTATAGCCACTATAATGAGTAAATTGCACTATCAGTACATGAACTTGTGATGTGAGTATAATTTAGTATAATAACTTATAAATCTCTCCTTTTGGTACGTAAACTTATTTGTACGTGCAAACCAAAGCCAAAAAGAACACATCATAACTAATTTTACTAAGTGAACGCTAATTAGAATATTATATAGGCTCATATGTCAATATGATGTTAAGTAGATATGAATATGCTCAATCAGACATAGAATAAGTAGTGTTATGTATGGATTAAAAATGTATAAAATATAAAGAGAGCATGCGATGAATATAAATAATGGAAGTGTTTTGCTCATACAACATGTCTCATATGCCCTCATGCTTGCACGTGACATCTTAATTAGATTCTAAGTCGATATAATTAGTCATAGTATATCGTTTTGAACTTGGTTCACATGCACTAAACAATTTTGTGTTCCATAATAAGTATTTTAGAAGTTTGTGTACTAAATTGCACTTACGTAACAAGTCTGTGTATCGCCACCATGATTTACTTCAATATAATTTATTCTTTGTAGGTAGGGGTGGAAATGGTAACAGAAATTTCCGGCCGACCGACGTTCGTTTTCGACTTTCTACTGGCCGAGCCATATGGAAATAGCCATCGACCAAAACAAAAATGGAAATGGTAAAAAATATGGAAATGAAAATGGAATGGTTTTGCTGTATACCGATCATTTCCATATTTACCATATTTTTTTGGAAAATACCGTTTCTTATAATATGATAATTACTGTATTTCTAAATATATCGATGTTTATAGGGTATGTCTCTACTTGACCCACAATTTAGAGACTGATTAACTCTTGAATCAAATCCCTAACTTGAATGCATGGCTAAAATGAAATTAATTTATAATTTATATAGTATAAGCTTGAATTTATTTATGCGTATTACATAGTTATGTAAAGGTAAATATATGTTTTTATAGTTTAATATTTCCTTATTTGTTACCGGTTCTCGATCTGTACCGACATGTTTCCGCCTGTATGGTTCCATTTCCGATTTTCCAATATTTTCGATATCGTTTTTGTTTCCGACTTTACCGTTTTTGATTTCGTTTCCGAAAAAAATATGGTTATGGAAATCGTTGAGGCTATTTTTCGATCGTTCCGACCGTTTTCATCCCTATTTGTAGGTACTCCCTCTAGTCATGAAAACATATTATTTAAACATTTTTCAAGTTAAACTTTTTATATTTTGAAAAAAAGTCTTTGATTTGTGAACTGAGGGTAGGTGAGAGAGTATAATTTTTGGGATAAATTTTGAATTCTAGAAATAAATTTATTTTGGGAGTATGTATCATCAATAGTAATTTGATTTAACTTGTTGTAAGAACATTCAAGTAGACCCACTATGCAATGAGACTTAATATTCGGATATTTGTTGATGAAAAATCTGCGTCCAGCCAATGGTGCCAAATCTGTGTTGATGTGAACCGTGTCGAAACACACGAAGGCCTAAGAGATCTGCTTAGCTCTAGTGCAGGTCCTAAAATATTGATGGAATGCGGGCGTGCCAGTCAATTTTATCCTACAACTGACAAGATATATAAATTGAGATTAAATAGCCGATCGGCTAATAAGCCGATGGAGCGATATTAGCCGATGTAGCGATATTAGCCGATGTCGGTAGGGTTTCGATCAATTGGCTATATGTCTGATGTAAATTCCAACACTTGGATAAATAATGAAGTGAAGGCAATCGACTGATGATAATAGAAACCAATCGACTAATAATGATATGATAGAATAAATGTTGATCTGATAGTTAAAGCATACACCGGCTGAAGATCCGATGTCGTAAAATCTAAATGATAAGATAATCAATAAAATATTTGTTGCAATCGGCTAACACCAACTTATATATTATCCTTATAAGCCGATGCAACGTCCAGATAACTCAACGGCTGAAACCCCGATGACACCCTTATCGGCAATCAAAGAGCAAGTTAGTTCTTACAACTCCAAGCACAACTTAATAGGTCAAACCCAATTGATGCAGCACTAAGTATGAAAGGAAGTATAAGGTCTAAACAATTGAGCCTTTGATTGATTTTCAGGGTGGTCATGTATTAAATTTAACTAAGACAGTAAAACCATCAAAGAAAAATTTAACACATCAGATAAGATTGGCTAACCCTCCAATGAAACATTAGCATGAACCTATTGGCTTAAAGACTTAGATTAGCAACAATAATCTAGTAGGTTAAATCTAACTGATGTAGTACAAGATTGTATATAATAATCTAATACTCAATGAGTCGATAAATCTATTTAATGTGATGGATATAACAAATTTATCTAAAGCACCATTGTGATTGTAGAGATATATCGGTTAAGACAGAAGATTAGACCTAACCAAGACAGACAGTCCCAACTAAACTGATGCGTCTCTAAACACAATGCTATTAAAGATAGAATTGAAATATGAGGTAGACAAATATATCAACCGAACCAAAGCAATCCTAGAGGTCGAAGCGACGCAGCCTTGAACAACACCAATGTAGCCGATACATTCATCAGGACCGGCGGGACGTAAGATTTACCCCTTTGTCGGAGATTGAAGCCGATGCAGCCCAGCGTCAGGTGCCAGGTTCCGTCGGTTGATAAGTAAAATATTGAAAAAAAGGGTGATGATGCGCCAAAAGTAGATGTATTGATCGTTGCGATAGATTACAAAGACCTCGGGTGTACATATTTATACCCTTAGACTGATATGAGTCCTAATTGGACATGACACAAACTTTTCTAAACATAAAAGGAAAAACATAAGTCCTGATCGAACATTAAACACGCTTTCCTAAAAATAAAAGAAAACTAACTGACTCTGCCTAATTAATAGATAAATTACCACGCTGCATCCTTTTCGAACTCGGCATCTTCTGGATAAGCTTCCTTTAATTGATTAATTTCCTTAACCAAATCCACTAAGAATCCAACTGCTAGCGACTGATAATTTCTGTCGGCCGATTCTAGGACTTTGAAGCCGATAGTAACTCTAGGTTAATGACGATTTCGGGGTTTACCAAATTTTGGCGTTAACAATATTACGTCTCATTAGGTCTACTACACATGGTTTGTCATGATTGAATTCTTGAATAAAATTGAATCTGGACACTATGGCGGCCTGTGCATCTGAGGCAAACATTGCAAAAGGCACACCAAATTGAATTTTTAGAAGAAATTTGTAATATAGTCCATGAAGTATATGTAGCCAATTAGCAAATGGAAAAAAATGATACTACGTATCATCCTTTTGTTTTTTGATCATTGCATTTTTCTTGTTACATGAACTTGCAATTCCCTTCTTCCCCTCATTTACAAAGAATTTAGATATGAAATTTGTTGGCCACTTTATGGACTTATAGTTCCCCTCATTTTATATGGTTCTGTATGTCTAAAAATTGGCCACTCCTTATATAGTTTTGTGATTACAACCCTTTTTTGTTTTTGCAGAGAGGTGCACCTGAGGGTGCTGCGAGAGTCCAAGATGAGTAAAATTGAGTCTCTAATCCGAGTACGGCCTATTAATTAATTCTAAATTTGAGAATTATTTTTTGATAATAAATGAAATTAAAACAGTACAACAATGTATGTATTAATTCTGAGTCAGTCTTAATTACAACTTGCTAACGGTAATTTTAAATTTTAGGATTAGTATATTAAAATTAATTAATTAATACTAAAATACTAAATTAATATTCCAAGATGAGTGTAGCTTTATATTTATTAAACGCCAAATTTCACAATCATTAAATCACATAATGTGTTAAAATTGAGACTCAAATTGAAGTATAATTTTATTTATTAACTCTAGATGTACATAGAATGAAAATAGAATTAATAAAAAAAATACTAGGATGGATTTATATATACGCTATTAGAAGCCAACTGCAAATTTTAACAACTAATTTGAAATGTTGGAACCATTAATAACTTAGATTAATTAGTTTCAAACTTCAAAATTATTAGATATTAAAATTTTGAAGAAAGTTTATTTGTATGTGAATATGTAAAAATAAACACAAATATTCAAAAGTTGTTTATATACAATTACAGATAATATATACTATATATAGGTTTGTGGCTATCCCTCCACCCATAAATATAATAGATTCTAGGTTGTTCACCGTAGTTTGAAGGTGAAATTTCTTTGATACCCACTAGTACAGAAACCATCATAGATGCCGGTTGGAAACCGGCTATAGGTGCCGATTTTCCAATCGGCACCTATTGGTCGGCACCAATAGGGGCAACCGACACCTTTACCTTTTCTCGAGCCAAAAAAAAAGAGAGCCGGCTTGAATCTAGCCGAACTCATCATCCCTGCCGCCGTCGCCACATAGAGAGGACGCGGCCGCCTCCACCGCCGCCGAGGTGCGCCACCTCTCCTCCCGCCGGATCTGGCGGAGGGGAGGGCGCGGGCACCATCGCCGCCATCACCAGAGGCCACCGCAGCCTCCCATCCCGCCGCCCTCTCCCACCGGATCTGGCGGAGGGGAGGGCGGGTGTCGTCGCCGCCATCATCGGAGGCCGCCGCGGCCTCCCATCCCGCCGCCCCCTCCCACCGGATCCGGCGGAGGGGAGGGCACAGGCGCAGTCGCCGCCATCACTGGAGCCCGCCGCGGCCTCCCATCCTACCGATGCCGCCTCTGCCGCGGACGCCGCCTCCGTCGGGCCATCACCGGGCCGTCGCCCGATCGGATTCGAGAGAGAGAGAGAGTCAGAGAGAGGCGAGCGAGAGAGATCTAGAAGAGGCGAGCGAGAGAGACAGAGCGCCGGAGAGATCGAGGATTATAGGCAGGCGCTCGGCTCGCTCGTCAGCTTGGCTCGGTTTTGTATAGGTACCGGTTTTTTAAAAGAACCGATACCTATAATATATTATAGGTGTCGGTTTTTTAATTAACCGGTACCTATAATATATTATAGGTGCTGATTTTTTTAAAAAACCAGTACCTATAATAAAGATGCCAGTTTTAGCTAATGAACCGGCACCTATACTTTCTTAAAGATGCTGGTTCTTTATTTTTTATCATACGAAAGTGAAAAAAAGCCTATAGGTGCCGGTTTTAAATGAGCCGGCACCTATAAGGCCGGTCCCTATGAGGGTTTATGTAGCAGTGACCTTAGCTGTTTACTTGATTGGAAAAGATCACTTCTAGCAATGGAATTAGTGAGCAATTAATACAGTGATTGGATGGATTGAAAAAGTAGTACTCCATAATCCCTTATATTTTTATATTTTAAATAAATTTTGAATCTAAAATCCCTTATATCTATAAACGAGAGGAGTAGTTATTATAATCGAAAGTCAAGTTTGTATTTTGTGATTAGGATCCTACATATTTTCACCTAGATTATAATTAACATCACGATTCAACCTAGCTAGGTTCGATCTGTGTTCCCCTCAATATATCTAGGATTGCGAAGTCTAGGCTTCAAGTGGGTGCTTGATGGAGTTCTTTTTTGTGATAAAGCCATAGTTGTTTAGGTAGCTATAGCTGCAGTTAAAAATCCCCTAGAAGTGGCTTATAATCCAAAATGCAGCTCATCATCGGCCTAACTTTCCTAGCTCATTAGTATATATAATATATATACAATCTTTAATAAGGAAAGCATCCATAGTTTGGCATTTAGACTACTAAGAGCTTTGTTAGTTTGGCCCCATATATAATGCAAAGTTGCAAACAGTATCCCAATTCCCACAGCTTCTCAACTCCATGTGTGCTAACTGTTTGACTACATCATTAGCATCTTGTGAGTTGTGATCAGCTTTGGCACCCAGAACATTTTTTCAAAGCTGTGACGCATTTCTAAAAAAAGCCAAGAGCAATCCAATCAGATGTGCTACCTGTGAGCTTTATTAGCTCCATCCAATGGATCAGGTGCATAATCTAAGCGATTCATTTAAAGTCAATTTAAAGCAAATATATGCGAACCATACGTTTTTCCAAGCATTGTTTCTGAAAGTGTTGCCGAGCATAACAAGATTCAGACGTATGCGGTTTCTTTTACCAGCTGAGAGGTGTTACCTTTACGTCTAATAAAGCATGCTGCTTGCTGCATCTTACCATGATTATGAATCATTGCAGCCCAGTTAAATCAGAAGGCCA
Organism: Oryza officinalis; assembly: GCA_008326285.1. NCBI lineage: Eukaryota > Viridiplantae > Streptophyta > Magnoliopsida > Poales > Poaceae > Oryza > Oryza officinalis. The sequence continues at coordinate 7,632,991 of BDMV01000005.1, forward strand.
CTAGCTAGCTAGAGCTTTGCACCTAGGTAAGGTCGAGAAATTCTTCAGCTTACACTGGCCCTGAATTCATTTCAATTTGTTATCTACTCTCTCTGTTCAAATTAAATATAAAAAATTGTGCACATTTTTCAAATATATATATATATATATATATATATATATATATATATATATATATATATATATATGAACATCCCTACATCCTGAAACATTTTGAAAAACACGCGGAAATCTTTATATTTTAAAGCGAAAGGAGTAGATAGCCATGGAAAACCAAAAGTACCTCAACCAAAATGATATATGTTAGCAATGTTCTTGTTTTCATAATTAATTCATAAATATTGCTGGCTCTCGACGGCAAATCCGCTCAGCTGACAAGTGGCCCCTACATTATAATCCTTAGACCTCGGTTTAGTTTTTAACTTTTTCTTTTTGCAGGGATGGTGTAATTTTAACTGTTATATAGCATTTTCAATATCCAATTGGACTAACTTGGTCGCACTATTTCATAGAAGAAAAAAAAGGGCGATGGCGACAACCTTATCCTTGGGAATGCATGCTATCTACAGCTCTAAACTGCAGTTCATAGGACGGGGATCACTGTCAGGCTAGGAAAAAAAACAACAGACATATGCAGTGATTAGTTAACAGCTCCCTGGCAGATTTTTTGAGATACTACCTCCGTCCCAAAATACTCGTCGTTTTTTGTTTTTGTTTGTAAAGTTTGATCATTCGTCTTATTCAAAAAATTATGGAATTATTATTTATTTTTTTTATGACTTGCTTTATTATCAAAAATACTTTAAGTATGTATAATACTTTTTTATATTTGTATTAATTTTTCAAATAAAACGAATAATCAAACGTTACGAGAAAAAAAGTTAAAGCGACCACTAATATGGGACGGAGGAAGTATTTATTAGGGTTTGGATTAGTGACAATCCTATCCTCAGTTTATATGCTGTTAAAGTAATGCAAGTTGTTGTACGCTGCATGGCTTTAATTGATTTGTGGAGTAATAGGATAATGCTTGGAGTAGAGTCAAAGGTCAGTGTAGTACAGGCTCTTTGTGACTGTGATCAGTGTGAGTGAGTGTGCCATTAGGTCAGTGATTTTGTGAATAGTTAACGTGTAGTTGTTCATGTTATTGACCCTACCATGATGCTGTCTCCTGCATTATCCGGTCAAGGTAGTTGTTTTTGAGAACGTCAAACTCAGGGTATTGGATTGGTCTGTCAGATTGGAAACATTGCAGTCTGAGAATAGTTCAAAGTCATCCATGACCTGGTTTTTTGTTTGCTTATTCTCAGCTGTAATATACCTTTTCAGAAAAGTAGATATTCTGGATTTGATGAAGTATCCTGGGGGTATGTCATGAACAACTAGAAACAAAATAGATACAATTTTTTGGACAACCAAAATTATGACGACAAAGTAAGTATGAAAAGAGAGAAAATATAAATTCTGCGAAGCTTCTTATGCGTAAAATAAGAAAAGTATAGTGGGTTATTGCTAGCTCTCTCACAATCCTCTTGAACCCTCAAATTCTTTTAGAAGTACATGTTAATCTTAAAACTTTAATTGTTATATAGCCAGGGGTGAACGTAAACTAAATTTCAAAGGGGCATCCACAAAATAAACCCTACTAATATAATCCGACTAAATACAAGATAAAAAATACATATATAAATATATTGTCCACGTCTATGCAATATTCTAGAATTTCAGAGGGTACCCACAAAATAAAGCCAAGCATAAACATGTTAAGAATTGAAGCATGCATATTTGTTTGGCAAATCCTAGCTAGCTAGGAGGCCTTAAGCCCATCTCATCCCTTGTTAGGATAGCTATCGGTTTTCGTCACATTCAGGCCCCGTTTGGATGGGACTTAAAACTTTATTCCCTGTCACATGGAATGTTTGTACACTAATTAGAAGTATTAAATGTAGACTAAAAATAAAATCCATTTTATAACCCTGGACTAATTTGCGAGACGAATCTATTGAGCCTAATTAATTCATGATTAGCCTATGTGATGCTACAGTAAACATGTGCTAATTATGGATTAATTAGGCTTAAAAAATTTGCCTCACGAATTAGCAATCATTTATGTAATTAGTTTTATTATAAGTCTATGTTTAATACTTTTAATTAGCACTCAAATATCCGATGTGACAGGGACTAAAAATTAGTCACTGGATCCAAACACCCTCTCAGATTGATAGGGTTAGATCTAATTCCTTACAACTTTTACGAAGTCCTCACTTGTTCGAAAGAACCATAGAACCATATAGACAATTTGTTCATATGTGTCAAAGTCTAAAATACTCACGGTGTTCTCATGTATATGCATCTTTTGTCATTGTCGCTGACAAAATGAAGTGATGAACGCACATGCAACTTGTGATGGCCAGGACGAATAGTTCTTTTTCACGGACACGTATGCACAGTGATGTAGTCATGCACCCGGGTGAAACTCGAATGCGAGTGAGAATTGGTGGATTATTAGGGTGTGTTCGTTTACAGGAGTTTCAAAAACACACGGTACACACAGAAAACGAAATGATTCATTAACATGTGATTAATTAAGTATTAGCTATTTTTTTTGAAAAATAGATTAATTTGATTTTTTTAAGTAATTTTTTTGTATAGAAACTTTTTGTAAAAAAATATATCGTTTAGTAGTTTGAAAAACGTGCGCGTGAAAAAAAAATGGTGAGTTGGTAAAACTAGGGAAAGAACTCAGCCCAGTTAGTTGACAAGATAGGCAGCCCAAATTTTCCTCACCTGACGTCCAATCCTGATGGCGAACGACTCGGTTACTTTAATTTGTTCTATTGGTTCAATCCCGTTCAGCACAAACAAAAATCAATCGCAGTCGAGATTTCAGAAAGATCTAGAATAAAAAGGACAGCAAGCTAGCTAGCTGATAGCTAGAGTCAACATTTCATACTTGCATGCCCTGTCAACACTGTTCGATCTAGTATGATGGTAAGATTGATGCGTACTCAAGAATGCATGATCAGTTGGACGATGTATAGCCGTCCATATATCACATCGTTCGATCTACTGTTTCAGAAACACTATTAACAAATCTACTAATCTAAAGCTGGCAGGAAACCTGCTAGCCTATTGGTTCACTTGGCACTTCTAAATTGCTAAAAATATAAAGTCATCCTAAAAAAAGAAAAAAAATCTTTGAGAGCACAAATTTCTAGAAGCTTCCATGTTGCATGTCCCAAATACTCTCTCTCTTGCACTATTACCTTTTCCAACACTTAAACAACAACAACAAATTCCCATCAAGTTCCCAACTAAAGTCAACAAAAGAATATAAAAAATAAAAAAATAAATAGCCCTTCTATTTCTTTTTTATTTGCTTGAGTAATATGTCCAGAAAATTACTATTAACTTGGAATAATCACATCTAATAAATCACATACATATAGAGAGAGAGAACTTTTATCTACTTCTCCATGTTTGAGAGAATGAAAGAAAAAATGAGTCTAACATTGAATATGTTTGAAAATAATTTTTTTATTTAATGTTTGAAAAAAATCAGACTCTCTACCTTCTATACACCAATAATTAATCTATAGAAAATTATACTAGATCTTTCATGTGAAAATTTTTGAATATGTTTCATATGAAAATTATTAAGAATCCTGATTCTCAGGGATAATAAGAAAACTTCGATATGGCATAGGTCAAATTGGAAACTAAATAGAATTTATTAATTATTTATATTATGCAAAATTGTTGTTTTCTAAAGGAGATCTACACAGAATGGCAACATATGCATTGTGAAATAATGCCACTAAGTCCAATCAATTCACCCCGAGGTTAGGCTCATGAGAGCTAGCCAATGGAGATTTGAAGTTTTTCAGTTAAAGAAATTTATTGTTCCATGTTAAGTTAGAAATTAATAACCCATCAAGTGGTCCTTATAAGTCTTGGCAGAAATTCAATGGGATATGAACTAATTCCATAAAAAAAAGTTTTAGAATTTTGTATGTCCTAAACATGCCCTAGACAATATACGTTGACTAATTAAAAAAGTACATACCAACCGGCCTTATAAATAAGAAATATAATCAGAAAGTAGAACTACAAAACACAGTAGAAGGTATGGTATTTGTACTTTCAAAGGAAAATAAATATAACTTTTTAACAACAAAATTTGACACATAAATACGAGCTATTTGCTGAAACTAATTAAAACATATATTCTTTTAGATTTTTATAAGTATTACAATAATTTCTGTAAAACTCATTACATAACAAGTATACAACCAAGCTAAATGTAGCGGGTGCACCAACTGGGACGCTGATTTTCTAGTTAAGATCTCGGGTAGGACTTCTCTCGGATCTGACACACTATGGGCATGTCCTTTTCAACTACACCATCACATTATCATCGCGGATTATTTGCTTCTACCTCTAAAAAAGTTCTTTTCTTTAAAAAAAGCTTTCTTTTGCTTGTATTGATCCCATATTTTCTAAGTTATTTGTTAAGTTTAGTTATCCAAACATCTAATTTATATCTATAATCATGTAGATAATTCATTATAATGATTCGATCAATAATCTGTATCAAATTGGGCCCATCACCATATTAAATCTTCTTTCAAATACACCCATTTCCTTGTTATTAATTAAACATCTATTCAAATAGAGGAAACTGAAAATTTTTCAATGTAAAAAGTACTCCAAAAACAAAGTCTATACCTTCACAGAATATCCATCCCCCTATCACCCGTTTTCCTTTAACTCACTCTCTCATTTCCCTCTCTGACGTGTTATGCCACCACCATCACCATGCCCTCTCGGTCTACATGCACCATCCTTTATCGGTCTCACGCTACAAGCCGCAATCCCATCATCTTATCCTCTTCGGTGATCTTTGGCTGCGTAGGATGCAATTAACCATGCTAGTCCTCCTATACGATGTAGCCGATAGATCGATCTACGGCCAAGGTTATGGTGCATGGGAGGACAAGGCGACTATTTCGTATTTTTGTGGGGCATGGCATTTTGAGCTTGTGCTAGATTTACTTGAATTGCAAGACCGAGATAATTTGTGGCATGTTTTAAACAAGTAGGGTAAGTTAAACAGCGTGAAGAGTTGAAAGGGTCTTATACCCGGTTTTTAAATTAAGTGGTGCTTTTTAGATAGACATAATAATTAATTGAGGGGTCAAATGAACTTGTCCCATTCTTTTTATGGGTCACATGTCTTTCGACTTATAACCCAAAGCTTAAAAATACATTCATATGATTGTGGTAGTCAGAGACTAATAAAAAAATATGTATTTCTCTGTCCATAAATGTAAATGAATTTAAGGATGAATATTCCGTAGAAGAAAAGTCGTAACATTACGTTGCACCATGACAAATATCTACGATAATTTATATGAGTAAGAGCTCATTGTTCGTAGATTATTGCTGATGGATTATATTGCACGGTTTATTTATACCAAAATTTTACAAATGTTATTTATAAAAAAACATTTTACGTATGTATTTTTATAATTTATTCTAAGCTACTCTCTGTATTATAAAATAAATCAAATTTTGTATATAAATCTGATCATATAATATGTTCAAATTTGTATTATTGTGGGACGAGGGGGAGTATTTCATTTTGCTCCCTCAAACTATTTCGTTGTTTTCAATAGTTCAAGGTGTATAATGAGCAGAAAAATTATTTAGGGGACTTTATTAGTTTTAAAATATGTAATATTTAATTCAATCATATAAACAATTATCTATGACTCGTTCAATCATCATTTGAAAAAAAAAACACCTTGCATTGGCTGGAAGCATTTGATGGCAGATTTTTTTTACCATCACAGAAACTTCGTGATAACCGTCTTATTATAAGGTAACGATAACCCCACTCAAAATGATTTGGTAAACTCTGGTCTCATTCAGTGGCGAAGCCAGGATTTCTTCAGGCCTAGGTCTCAAGTATAAAGACTAAGCTGCGTTTGTTTTTTATGTTTGCATGATATTTTCAATGGCATAAGAAACGAGAAAGCTCATTAGTACATGATTAATTAAGTATTTAATTAAGTATTGACTACTATGAATTTGAAAATTATATTTATTTGATATTTTTAGAGAAACTTCTATATAGAAATTTTTTACACGAAACACATTGTTTAACAATTCAAAAAATATGCTCACAGTAAAACAAGGGATTGTTCAACCCAAACAAGGGATTGTTCAACTCAAAGTTACTTAAAACCTCAGCTTAAAGCTGTCCAAAACTACCCATATTATGGTCCATAAAACTCCTATATAATACCTTTAATCCAAAATATAATAACTTTTAGGTATAAATCTAGACATATATTTGTCTAGATTCATAACGAAAAATTGTTATATTCTGGATAGAGGGAGCACGTTAGATGCTCTGTTATACCCTCCCCTCACAGTTTATATATAGATAAACATATTTAGCAATTAAAATAGGCTTTGAAATAATCGATTAGTGCGGGGGCAGAATCGGTCTAAATCTGAGGCTTAAGTAGATGCGTAGGGCTGAGACATGAAAAGATCAAAATATTTGTTAAATTTTTAGGTACAAGACCACTAAAATTTTTTTCACACATGGAGCTTAAGCCCAACCTGTCTCAGGTGTGGTTTAGTTCCTGGTCTCATTCAATTAAAATCTTTTATATTTTATAGCTATGCAACAACAGCAACAGCAACAGCAAGAGACACGTATACTGCGTCCGGCTGTAGCTACCAGATCCATCGCTCCAGCAGCATCCCAGCCTTCCAGGGTTGCTCTGCCCCTTTGGGAGCAGCAGCTAGAGTACGTAATAATTCCTCTGTTGCCGTAGGGCCCTTTCGCTCTATCTCATCTCCAACCCTGTTCAGTTCGTCTCCCTTTTTTTCTCTGCTGCTGCTTGATGCAATGCATCGATCGATTGATGCAATGCATCCAATCCACCATATCCAACATCCATAAGGATACGCGTCTCTCGATCTTAATATCCGGCAAAGATAGGTGGCCGCGATCGGGTGCAGGGTTCTTTTCCGGGATTCACAGAACGAAATCGTTTAGATGCATGGCGTTTTTTTTGAATTCAAACAGGAAATGTAGAAGGGTGTATATAGCCTCTCGTCATTTGCTGTATGACTGATGAACCGTGAAAAAAATGAACGAAACAATAAAAAGAATGATTGTTTTGAACTCCAGCTCGCTGGTTTGATCTGTGTGTTTATAAATTGTAACATTTTTTAAATTTTAGAAGTATTTTCTCCATCCTAAAATATGGTTATCTAGAATTATAAATCAAAATAGAGAGTACTATAAATCGGAATAAAACTCTGTCCAGATTCATAGTATTAGATAATTCTGTCCAAATTACTAATACCATGTGACTATATTTTATTACGAAGGTAGTAAAAACTCTGTCCAGATTTATAGTATTAGATATTCTGTTTAAATTTCTAATACCATGTGACTATATATAATTACGAAGGTACTAAAATATAGAATTAATTTAGTGGCCTTTTGCCACTTCCTATTTTTTGCCATATCTTTTGGACCCCAAAAAATACAAATATAGTATTTCTTAAGTTTATTTTTTTATAATGTATTTATCTTACTTCTTTCATTCCAAAATAAATAAACATTTATATATGAATATTGACAAATGCTATGTTTAGATTCATTATGTATAAAAGTTAATTTTTTTTAAGATGGAGGGAGCAAGTTGTAGTGGTCTAAATGGTTTCGAGCAAGTCTCCATGGTAAAACAGCTGCGCACACAAAACTAAAATCGCGAGGTACTCGATCTTATCAACTTACATTAGTTCAATATTTAAATTTCAGCTTTAAAAAAACAAATTGAAATTTACAAATCCTTGTGAAGTGCGGTGCTCCACCGATGAACCCTCGATCAGGTCGCCTGCTTTCTTCATCTACCTCTCCCATTCTTGCCGCATGCCGGCCGGCCGGACCATATGGCCCAGCCTAAGCTACTCTCCTCTCCTTTACTTCCCTTCACAAGAGCTCCATGACTTTCTGGCTCAAACAACTGTGCCCTAGCTACTGTTGCACCTTAAAAAAACCACCGGCGATGGATGGCTTGTCTTTAACTTTGTCAATCCATGGGGCTGTACGTGTACTTGTACTGGATTGCCACAGTGCATCTACTTGTACCATGTTTAAGATAAGTTTTGTAGGAGTACTCCTCGACTGCAACTCCACCCCATCCGTATTTGCAAGAATTTTTTTGGTGAAATGCATGCATGCTTGGCCCTAACTAATAACCATATGTCCATGCGTATTCAGCTTAATTCGTCGTGTTCGTAGAAATATAATTCTTGTATGACGCAAACTTCATATCATAAAGTCTTGTATAGTATCTTAATAAAATGAGACCTATTTATGAGGTTCATAGCTGAGAATAAAAATTAATAAAAAAAACCTTGATAACGTAGTATATACTGTAACATTTTTCTTATTATCAAATGGGTCAAGAACGATGTAGATGGTTTTATAGGAAACAATTAGTTTATTAATTAATAAAACTATTTATTTCTAAAAGTAACTATTCAATAAACTTTGTGATATGGTCTTGTTCAAATAAAACTTTCGTATCGACGCAACGATAGAGCCTCTAGAGCCTCCAGTAGAGAAGATGCTAAACTCGAGTTTCGAAAAGAAATTTCCCTCACAGGCACTGGTAGAAGCCATGGGCCATTTAAACCCACCGGTCGAGTTTTTATATTGGAACTCATACTGATTCTAATTTGTGAGTTATTCAAATGTAAGCATTAACTTTTTATGGAACAAGAAGCATTTCAACCTCACATGAAGCTTAAGAAGTACCACAATGGTACTAATTTGTGAGCTACTTCTAGCAAATTACCAAAAGACCAGGAAGCAAGAGAAAGCTTCCAAAAGAGATGAGCTACCACATGAAGCTTCCATGCCAACCAAGATGATTGGAGACGGTGTTCCTTGCAAGTTGCAAGTTGCATGCGAACTCCTCAAAGCAAAGCAAAGCAATGCAAAGGAGATGAGTAGAGTAGAGTAGTTAAAGGAGGAAGGACGTGGGCCAGGGAGGTGGTTAATAAAGACTTGCTTGCTGTCTCTGGGAACCCAACATGCCTTGATTTCCTCTATTTCTTCTTCTTTCTTTTCTCTACCATCATGTGGGGCCAACATTCCGCCACAAGCATCGATGTGATGAAGATGAGTGAAAGAAAGATGCATCTAGGAGCTCCATGAACAGAAAGGAGAAGAGCTGTGCTGGAGCTCCTCTAAGGACCATGATGTGAACATCACATCAAAAAGGAACTCAAACTCTTATCATCTCTATCATCAATCTCTTCAGATTATTCAGATTATTTCTCGATTTTTTTAATACGTTTTTTAAACTATTAAACGATGTGTTTCATACGAAAACTTTCTACATAAAATTATTATTAAAAAATCAAATAAATCTATTTTTAAAATTTTTTATAATTAAAATTCAATTAATCACGTGCAAGTGACTTATCTCATTTTACGTACGCACCTAAATCATTTTACGCACGCACCTAAAGTACATCCGAACGGGACCTCATTCATTCCTCTCCATTGGATTTGGCTGGCATGTATAGCATTCCTTATTATTCCTCTCACAGTTCTCACTGCTCCAAAGCCACCCATTGAGATTGACATAATTTCTAAACTTAAAATTTTAACTATAGTTAAGCCATCTATTGAGATTGACAGTTTTGTTAACTTTTTAAGTGTAATTAAGCTAAGGAGAGAGAAAAAATGAAACAGTCCATGCTCCATTATTCCTGCTAGCTACAGTAGTAAAGCTGTCATTGATGACGTGACAGCGGTAGAAACTTCTCGCTAAAAATAAGTTAAAAAATAAAAAAAATCATATCGGAAAAGACACATTCCACAGGATATTTACAGAAAGCTACACCATTAAAATACTTTGTTCTAATGAACAGGTCACCAAAGGTGAAACCTTCAATTAGGCTCGTACTATTTCACATAGGACAAAACATACTTGTACTATTTCTACAAATTATGCAAATAAAAATTGTACAAATTTCCGAGGGAAAATCATTTTTTCAGAGGAAGAATGAGCTATTTCAGACGGTGCCATCAAAAATTCAGTTCACGATTTACTTGTACTACCAAATACTCACCGCACGCGCAACAGTGACGGCTGATAAGCACAACTGCTACTTTACGCACCACAAACCTCTCGATTTGGGACAAAGTTTATCCAAGCTAAAAATCATTCTTTAACAAGCATTGGCAAAAAGAAATCAAAGTGGACCGATACGTACATGCTAAATAATCCATCCATCCATTCATTCATTCATAAGCAGTAGATCAGTAGGTAAACAATAATAACATTGAAGATCAAAATACAGAGCAATAATATGTAGCCGGATCGATCCCATCTTGATGAGAAACAAAATGAAAAAAAGAGGAACAATAGTGATGCTAATAATAATAATAATAATGGAGGTGCTAGCTGAACCATCGGCTGGCTATACCATCCGACGAAAACAAGCTTAAATTCTTCAGACTTAATTAACAGCAACAATAATAATCATGATAATAACTTGGCGACGTTCTGGAATCGCAGAAACTGGCGCAGAATCCGGCCAAACCACCACCTTGGTCTTCTCGTCCTTCTTCTTCATCATCATCATCATCGCCGTTGTGATCAGATCATCAGATCATGCTCTATGCATGCTTCGTCTCCACAAGATTTAAGTACAAAATACAACACACTTGACACACGCTATGTACAAACAAGATTAACCATGTCTTGATCCATTTCTGATCTCTTTTGTGATCTTGTACTGCAGCTGCAGCCGCCACCACCATCTGGACTGAACTGAACTGAGAAAACCCCAAAACAAATCCTGCCTTTGCCTTGCCTGCCTCCCTGGCCCCCAACATCCATCCAAGAATATTCACATAGGACGGTAGATGATGAACATATGTACAAGGATTAGGAGAATCTAAGAAGCAAAGAAACTAAAAAAAATAGAAATTTTTTGGTTGGGAAACTTTTCCATTTTTTTTCTTCTCTTCTTCCAGCTACCTTCTGCTTCCACTATGGAGGCATGAGGAAAACTCTTACTCAGCCATGGCTAGGGGACTTCTTGGTTTGCTCAGTTGATGAGATCGGACACCCACCCGACGTCGGGGGCGGCGGCGGCGGCTGCGGCGTCGGTGGAGACAGTGGCTTCTTTGCTGAGCCGCTCGAACACCTTCTCGCGGAGGGCTCTCCCGGACTCCACCCTCTCCATGGGCTGCTGCTCCTCGATGAGACCGAGGTCGAGGGGTTCGACGGTGACGGTGGCGCCGGAGGCGGTGGTGACCGTCACCGGCGATGGCCTGGTCGGGGTGGACGGGAGGCTGTAGAGCGCGGCGGCGGCGGCGGCGGGGGATTTGGGGGAGCCGTACTGGTAGCCGGCGGAGAGGAAGGACGCGGCCGACGGCGCCGACCTCGGGGAGCCGAGGCGGAGTTGCCGGAGAGAGACGAGCACGTCGTTGACCGGGGAGCCGACTCCTGTCCACGAGCCGCGGCGGAGCGCGCCGGCGGCGTCGGGTGACAATGGCGGGGACTCGGACGGCGGCGACCTCGGCGGCGACACGAGCGTGCTGGTGGGCGATGACGACATGATGCTCTTGGTGAGGTAGCTCTCGAACGCCTGGCGCCGTAGCGGCGAGCCGTCGTAGGAGTCGGCGCCGCCGCCCCCGCAACCCCTCGGGCTGTTCGACCCCTGCTGCTGCGCCGGCGGGAGGACGCGGAGCTGGTCAGGCGTGTGGGCGAAGAAGCAGACGCGGCGGCGGCACGCGGTGCCGTCCTTGCAGGGCTGTGTCCGGTAGCGCGCCGGGTGAAGCCAGCACTCAAACACCCCGTGCGCGAACTCGCACGCGTCGCCGCGCTTGCACCCGCCCTTGCGGAAGTCCGGGCACGCCGTGCCGGAGTAGCAGTACCGCCTCGGGTCCCTCCGCCGCGCCTTCTCCCCCGGGTGCGCGAACGGGCACTCAGTCCAGTCATGGCTCCGCCCGCGCGCGCACCGCCGCACCTTGAACTCGTACATCCTGAACTCATCGCACGCGTACGCGTCCACCGCCGCCGCCGCCGCCGCGGCCTCCTCCTCATCCTCCGCCGCCGCCGCGTCGTTCGACGGCAGGTAATGCGGCAGCGCGTCGAGCAGGTGGTACGGCGCGGCCGCCACCTCGCTGTCCCTCCCACCGCCTCCTCCTCCCTCCACGCCGCTCACCGGCGACACGTGCTGCCACGGCGGCGCGTGCGCGCCCTCACCCATCATCATCATCCTGCTTATACTGCTCTCCTCTCCTCTTCTCCAACTCCGGCGAGGTGAGTGTTCGTCCGGGTCGCCGCCGTGATCCGCCGTGGTGGAGAGGAAGGGGAGGCGCGGCTATATAAACCGGAGACACCCTCCACTAACCGCGGTTGAGTTAAGCGTCCGGTGTCGCTGTCGCGACGCTTCCGAACCATGGTTGCGTTAACCGCGGTTAGATAGCCACGCAACGGGGGGGTGGCAAACGGACGCCGTCTCGCGGGGGTCGGAGGGGAGGAGGCTGACACGTGGGGCAATCGGAGGGTACTGGGGCCCACAGGTCAGTTCCACGTGTGGGGCATCGGGGATGGGAGACACGTGGAGGGAGGGGAGAGGGCGGTGTCGGACATGCGCATCGGGAGGTGGGGCCGCGGGTGCGGACACGTCGTGGAGTGGAGATGGGGGCAGGCGTACAGTCCAAGGCGAAATTGCTACGCGCACAACGTAGATTGCGTTATCTATTTCTGTTTTTACCTTCTTTCTGAGGCTGCCAGGTGGGTTAACGGAGATGCTACAGTACAGGGGAGATCTTGATTTAGGGGAATGATTTGTTGTGTTGCCTAATTTAGCGGAGTAGGTCTTATCCGGTTTTTGTTTGATTGTTGCCTGACACGCTCCGTAAAAATAGAATGAGGATGAACATGGACACCCAAGTTTTTTCTTTTTAATTAAAACATTTGTTTTACTCTTCCGAACTATTTCACCGGATAAGTTGAGTCTTAAACTATTTTTCGACTTATTGTACGTCCTAAAATATCAAAAACGATTTAGTTCACTCCACTACCATTATTTCTCCTTTTTCTTTATCTCTATACAAACCATATTTTGTGCTAAAAATCTGGTAGAATATAGATGCATTTAGAACTTATGTTTGCATGTTTTTTTAAATTTTTGTAACTATTTACGTAGTTCAAAAGCACTGATTTAAACATCAAAAATTTAAAGTTCAAGTATTTTTGAACTTTAATAGTGATGCCATCTATGACTTAAAAAATAGCTTCCAATAATTGTATAAAAATAACAAGAAAGAGATATGTTATTAAGCAGTAAAGTGAACCAATTTTAATAGCTTAGAGGTTAAGTGATCTATTAAATTAGAATTAGTTCACGGAAGTAAAATGGACTTGTTTTTCTTTTTTCTTTTATAAAGGGTGCCACATTTTCAAGTCAACATACTTACTTACAAGTGACAAAAGTAACCGAAATATGTCAAATATGATGCCATATTTTTTTTAGATTGTCATAGAAATATGCTTTGGTTGGTTTATATGGTAGTTTCAGTGAGAAATGGAATATGTCATTTAATTTGACAAGTAGTGGTGGAGCTAACGACACCGTCGAGCCCAGACGGCTAATGGTGTTTCTCCGTGATCTACCGACTTATTTTATACATTTGACAGCTGAAAGTGCATCTAGCCCCCTAAGGCCTTCTTCATTTAATCCTCATGAGAAATGGAATGGTGGGGATTGAAAGGGGATGGAATTAATTTCCTTTAATCCCCTTGTGTGGGTGATCAAATGAACAAAGCCTAAGTAGGTTTTGGTTTATTAATGACAAAACAATGAAGGGACTAACGAGTTTATCAAGTTGAGTGTAGGTAATTAGTCCCAAGGTGATTAGGGGTGTGTTCGGGAGGAGTGGTTGGGAACCCCTCCTCTCTGGCATGCAAAATGAAGCATGTATTATTGCATGATTAATTAAGTATTAGCTATTATTTTAAAAAAAAGGATTAATATGATTTTTTAAAATAACTTTTGTATAGAAATTTTTTTGTAAGAAACACACCGTTTAGTAATTTGAAAAGCGTGTGCGTAGAAAACGAGAAAGGTGAGTTGGGAAAGTTAGTGGAAGAACGCAACTTAGGTGTGCATGGAGACCCCTACAAAAGAAATGCAAAATGACGAGAGGAGTTGAAGCTTCATTTAAATTAATTTTATATTTTGCTTTTGAGTTTAGAAAAACCGTACTATCAAGAGATACTAGTCAGATGCCTATGTTGATCTAAAGTGCTCAAAGTTAACATTCTTAGATGAAAGACATTTTTGCACAACACTTGTACGGAGCTAGGATATCCATAGAAAAGCATGTTGGAAACTTCTTAGCAATTCGACCAGAACTTCCGGCCCAACTAGTTTCTGCCAATGTCTAAGTGTTGCTTGGAATTTTCTAGCTGAAACTTCTAGGCACCTTTTCAGTTCAAAGATGTGAGTAACGGTCACATGACGTCATCAAGTGTGTATATATTCCCCCTACCCTTTCCAATGATCTTTTGGCAATTCCACTTTCTTTTTTCTCTCATAGCTTATCCTAGGGTTTTCCTTTCTAATAAACTCTGAGCTCCACTCGATACGCTCAAGGATCTGGTTGTCCTAATTTTTCGGTGAGTTGATGATAATTACGATTTGAGAGAAATGTTGACGACCCGACTACAACCGTACAAAACGTTGTTGTGTTGCGCCTTAGCGATTGATACACCTCTCCATGGATTGTTGATCTTACTGGTGCAAATCAACTTTATTCCTGCAAGCAAATTGAAGAAACAAGCAAGAACAAGATAAAAGTAATCTGAATTGCAAATAGAAATTAAAGCTCAAGATAAGATGAGGTCCGAAGATAAGTAATTAGGTGGTCTAGCCGACACATGTAACTACAAGATAAAGTAGCAATGGTTAAAACTTTAATCTAACAAAGCCCGAGAAACCCTAAAGGGGTACCTAGCTAGGTGGGAGGATGACCAAGGGGTCCCTAGAGTGGTGCTCCACCAGATTGAGATGCAGCCCACATGGGCCCCACCTGGGCCAGGATCTTAGATAAAGTTACAAGTCCATAGGTCTATTATAGATGATGTAGCACCTTGTTTCTGTGATTGTGACCGACTAGGATGGAATTTGAAGATGTGGATAGATCCGTTGGAAAGAGGACTCCGAAATCTTTTCATCAAGTACTCACGGGCCCAAAACGAAACTCGTATGCATGATCGGCGGCCGTTTGAAGTCAGCACTGTAACAGGTGGCTGAATTGAATTCCAGAACTTCTGCGGCTCAATCTTGATGTCTTTTAGTTGTCCTATGATGTGATCAACAGTTGTATCAATGGTAGTCATGGTCACATCACTTTCCATCTCCACCTTTCTCTTAAGCTCCCATGGTGATTTGAGTTTGAATTTTGGATTTGTGGTGAGAGTTCTTGCTGGTGAGATGGCAAAGAGGGCTTGAGCACTTGTGGATCTTCATCAGCCTGCTGCTTGGTGCTTGTTACTCTTGGAGGGAAACCTCCTAGACGGTTAGGCGTCGCCCTCAAGCATCCATTGTGTTGTGGATTGACCTGGGAAGGTCTGTGAAGGTGGACCTCGCCTCTGCAAGAAAAAAGGTAATTTTGAGTGAATTCCGAGCTAGTGGTTAGAAGGTTACCTTGGTAGAGCAAGCCTTACCTGTGGTGTGATCTTAGTATCCACGTTGGGGATCTTTTGTGGTCACTTGGAACCAAGAGAAACCTAGGGGTGTTAGCTTAGAGACCAAAGGCTTCTTCCTGGACACTTGTTTGGTGAGGCAAGGGTTAATCGAGACCCAGCTCTCTAGAGCTCCTCAACAGAGAGTAGGATCCTTGTGATCCGAACTTCAAGAAAATAAATCCTTGTCTCCCCTTGTTTGTAACCATGTGTTATTCTATTTATTTTCCTATGTTCTGTTGTTGTTTGATACCTACTGTGTTACCTTGTATCTTGACTCTCCTGTGAATCAATTTACTTTGATGTTCTTGGAGGAGCAACTCACAACTCTCCAAAATTCCGAGCAGCTTTCTTTCTTCACTAGGAGAAAGTTGCTAGGAAGTTTCGGGCATTTTGCTAGGAAGTTTTGGGCCCTAAATTTAACAACAATCTTTGTAGTGAAGGTGGCAGCGACAGAGCTCGTGGAGTCGCTCGATCTGCACGGGAGCTATCTTTGTCGCCGTTGACAAGATTACGATTTTATGGTCCATTTAAGTTATCATATTAATTATTCCCTCAGTTTTTAAATATGTGATGTTATTTCCTTTGAAGATATGTTATTTAACTGTTCATTATATTAAAAAATATATAAATTTTATTTATTTTGTTGTGGATTATTTTAATTATTCATTTTATGTATGACTTATATTTTTCATACTTCCACTAAATTTTTAAACAACATGAATGATCGAATGTCATGTAAAAAGTCAATATTTCAAAAGGGCTGAATAGCCTAGCTACACTTTCGTACATGCTTAATTTATTATGTTTCTCTATGCTACAGATTATCAGTTACAAAATTAAATCATATATTACAAGTTAGTTTTTACTCTTAACTTTTAAAATCGGACACATACCATTCTAGACCATATTTTTTATGAGTTTCAATTGATATGACAATGTTCCTTTTTACTAGCAAGAACTTCAATTAGGCAAGTTTTATGGCTGTCGATCTAATTGAGTGACATTTGTATCAACAATGTATGCATAGGAATATGAACCATGAAAATCCAACTCTATTAAATTCTAAAATTTAAAATCAACTTCAGGTTATAATACATCATATAGTTAAACAGAGTCTAATTTGGTCGGCAAAGTAAAAGTGGTGGGTTTTAGAGGCCTAACAATTTTGGGTGGATTAAATTCAGCCTTCCTGAGTCAATGGTGAGTTGTATTGGAAAAAGATGTCGATAGAGTCATGGCACGTTGAATCTTTTATACCCTAAAAATACACAGTACTCTCATGCCAAGGTAAAAAGAAAATTTACAATGTGTGTTCGCATATAGATTCACCTCGCACACCGACACGAGGATATGGCGAGGTCACTATAAAAACGACTTTTGCAGGCTCCTTATCCTTAATTTTATCGCCGGATAAAATATAGAACGACACGCTGCTTTATGTTTACACTATGATATTGGGGTTACACGTTCACTCAATTTGAGCCCTAATTGAATAATGACTTTAAGTACGAGTCCTATTTATTTTTGTTCAGCACAACATATCCATTCATAGTTTTGAAGACGTAATGAATAGGTACGTTAGTGCGAAAGAAAGTGATTATATACATGTATTAATTATTGTTAAGGGCATGTTTAAAGTTCATCTTATATAGTAATTATACTATATCTTTTTTGCAATCTAGGGATAGAGACGGACTAAAAAAATTATATGTATCAATATAAATTTTGCTTTCAAGTGTTGATGTAGATAATACTTATGATCAACTTAATTAGCTATACTAGCACTTTATCTATTTGAATGTTCCTTGAATATGAATGAGTCATGCTATACATACGACCATACCGTATGACTAGCATCCAATCATGCCTCATCCACCAATCCTTTCACTTAGATTCTTTTCATATGGGCTCAGAAAAACAATAACTGTGTCTATGTACTAGTTAAGTCGAACATGAGTCATACACACTGGTCATATGTATAGCAATTTTGAATATGAATGGGGCCATGAATTTGTAATGTGCTATGTTCATGTGTACTGATAAGAAATATGCCAATTTTGTTTGGAGATGCATTGATGCATAACAGCTGGATTTTTTTAATCTTTTACTATAATACAACAAAGTAGGCGGTTCATAAGTTACATTCACCTGTGTGAAAAGAGTTTCCAGGATGGATGTGTTTGGTAACACTCCATATAAAATGCATTCTATAGGTGAAGATGATGAAGACTGAAAATATCTGCATACAAAAATATATTTTTAAGCGGTTCTTCTTGCGACCATAAAAATACATAAAAATAGCTGATTTTTATAGGCCCTTGTCTAAAGGCGGGTCGGAAACTGTTTGTATAAACGGCTTATGATCATCTAGAGTTCTCCGTACCATTGGGTGAGACAACTTGTGATCGTGGACCCCAACAGCCTTCTCCAATCACCTTATACTTTCCACATATCATTTTTTAACAATCCTTTTTGCAACATTTTTACTGAATGGTGTGTTTTTGTTGATTACAGTTTACCTCCTAATAATGGAAGGTTGTTTTTTTATTGATTACAATTTACCTCCTAATAATATAATGCAAGGTCAGTTCAGATACGGATAGGGGTGATAATGTGTTAGGGCCCATGAAACCCTCAACCCTTAAATATTTTTAGCAAAAAAATATACTAAATTTCAAACAAACCATTTTTAGATCAGCCCTTACACTCTGTAGGCCAAAAAAAATCGAGCTCATTGCCACCCTTAGATACAGAGTGCCATGAATCCATAGTGGTATCACGGAACCGAATCTCAGCGAATGAATATGATCAATATAGTTATATCAGAACGGAAAAAAACTCTATTGCATTTTTTTCCCTTCACACGCTTAATAAGATGATAGTCAAGCGGCAAATCCCTAACTAATATAAAATCATGTTGAAATTAAACTATATTACTATGTATCATCAAAATTTAAATGTTAGTGAATTCAACCTCTGTTTAAATCTAAACAGAGCAGTTGGCAATAAGAATAATGGACAGTTCAATTCAATAACACAAATAATACGGAGTACCATCTCATATACTGATCTAATATTTTAAAAAACTCATAAGAGTAGGTTGTACGTGTAAACGTTCACAAGGATGAGTACACACGTTAAGAGTGTTTGTATTATATTTGTACCCTAAATATGAAGTACTTTCTTCGTCAAAAAAAAGTTCAATGCTGAAAATGTATTTGGACATGTATTTGTTCAGATACATTTCTAGAAATGATTTTTGTTGAGACGAAGGATTACACATCTTGAATTTAAATTTAAGGCACGCCAACGTATTTGGATCGACCAGATCGAAATATCGCTACCAATGTCAGATATCTAAAGTGGCAAAGTATATTTATGAATAAAATGGACAAAAAAACATATCCTGTGGCAAACGATCACGGAGTTACTCCACTGGCACAAGTCGCGGCCCACTGTTGGCGGACGCGTGGTGGTCCGTACGTGCAGGGTGCAGTGTACCCGTGTTGCATATGCTTCGAATTGAAATTTTTAGCATTTTTAATTTTTAATTTTTAAAGATTTGTAAAAATAATTTTAGGTTTGAAAATATTGCAAATCTAATCTCCAATCATTCATTGGGAGAGCGAGATTTAAAAATCGTCCTCCCAGAGAACGATTTTGCTTACGTGGCAGACGGCCGTTGGGTGCCGTCTGTCGCGTCGCGGCTTTTATGCGAAAAAGTCCCTTATCGCCCTCTGCAAGGGCAGCAAGGGGATCGCCTGTAAAATTGCCAGGGCGGCCGTCCTTTGACAGACGGCCCCCTACAGAGAAAAGTCATGGCAATTTTACAGGCGGCCCCTTGCCGTCCTTATAAAGAGCGATAAGGGACTTATTCGTATAAAAGCCGCGACGCAGCAGACGGCGCCCAACGGCCGTCTGCCACGTCAGCAAAATCGTCTTTTGGGAGGGCGATTTTTAAATCTCGTCCTCCCGGAGGACGATTGGAGATTAGATTTGCAATATTTTCAAATCTAAAATTATTTTTACAAATCTTTAAAAAATAAAAATTAAAAATGCTAAAAATTCCTTCGAATTTCTTCACGGATCGAGCTGGACCTTGTTGGGCCCCCACCCTATCCGGCCCGCTCGCTCCCCTGTACGGTGCATGCACCCGATGACACGATCCGGCGGTGGTGGTGGTGGGCCCCGGTGGGCTAGGGGACAGACAGCGGCACAATCTACCGGAGGTAGAGGGGAAGGTGGGACCCGCGCGGTGAAGTGGGCCCCCAGTTATCTGCCACGTTGGCGGGAGGGGAGGGGGGCGGGGGGCCGCCGAGCCCATCCCGCGCACCACGCCGTCGCACGTGGGGCTCCGCCCCGGGGCTCGCCACGTGGACGCTGTGTGATTGCGGCTGCGAGTCTGCGACGTGCAAGGGTACGAGACTGGTGGAGGGCAGGTAGTACTCCCTCGGTAAAAAAAATTCCAATCAGATAAAAAAGATATGACACATAAGATAATAAATCTGGATACATCTATAAGTAGGTTATCCTGATTTATTATTCTAAATGATGTTATATTTTTATTTAGATTGATTTTTTTACGAGGAC
Source organism: Oryza officinalis (assembly GCA_008326285.1). Taxonomy (NCBI): domain Eukaryota; kingdom Viridiplantae; phylum Streptophyta; class Magnoliopsida; order Poales; family Poaceae; genus Oryza; species Oryza officinalis. The sequence goes on from BDMV01000005.1 coordinate 7,653,396, forward strand.
TGTGATGAGATCACGGTTTTATTGGAGCAGTCGAGTTTAGCCGTTTTGTATTTTTTTTTTGAGTAAATTACGTTTATTATAGAAGAAGTTAGCAAGTGGATACAACTTAAAAAATGAGCATATTGGTCAATTACTTGACTATTACGTGCGTTTTGGTAAAATAAATGTAAAATATCAGATTTGTATTATTTATCTTTGAACTGTAAAAGATTCGTACAGAAAGAAATCTAGAATTTGTCCTTGAACTGGATCTCGGCCTCATTGGAACTGTCATATCCGTATCAAGATTCGTACAGACTGAAAAAAAATTGTGGTTCAGGTGTCGATCGGTGATGGACCAGGATTTTCCTATGCTCTAGACCACGTCCAGAGCCTTATCGGTTTAAAAAATAAGCCGAAACCAAAATTTCAATTTTAAAATTTAGTTTTGAATTTAATTTAAAGATATTTTCAATCTATTTTTTCAATATTAATTTTAAATCATTAAAAACACACATATATAAAAGTCATACATATAAGTGATTTTTTGGCCGTTAATAAGCTGTTACGGGTTATAAAGTTTTTTAAGCAACGGATGAGACCTCTAATTGTTATCCCATATTATAAATGCGACCACGCTAATACATGAATCATATAAGAATTTTCAAGTAGTTTCTGGGAATCTTCTCTGAATACCAATCGATCATATTTCGAAGAATCAATGTACTAACACTCTTCTTTTTTTTTAAAAAAATATAGTGCAAATGCATGCACTCATAATGCGCACATACTTAACCGTGCAAAAGACACACACATTCTATTCTTGTAAGCACCTTCGAAGAATGGGTCAATATATTTTAAGATTTATGAAGTCACCACGAATGTCTCGCTGTCTTCGGGTACGTCAACTACCACTGAAAGAATAATTAGCTGTAAATACGAGCACCCACATCAAGTCTAGGACTTGAATTTGGATGGACTGATTACACCACAAGAAACCTAATTAGTTAAGTTACGCTCACTTTACAGTAACACTCTTTATTTTCTATCTTCCTGTTAGAAGTTTAAATCAAAATAAATGTAATCAGTATATTTGTAGGTAATTTTGGTAACATTTAGATATTTCAGTATATTTGTAGGTAATTTTGGTAACATTTAGATATTTGACAAACAGAGAATAAAAAACTCACTGGTTCTATGCTAGTCAACTACTCTCTCCGTCCCATAAAAAACAAACCTAAGATAGGATGTGATATCTTCTACTATGAAATAAAATATGTGATATATTCTAATACTACGAGTCACATCCTATCTCAAGAGATAGTTTGTTTTTTAGAAATGGGGGGCCTAACACTTGACAGAGCAAAGTTTTGAGACTTTTAGCACTGGTCGCTCACCGTCGGCACACCATGCAGACGCTTTGTGCGCACAGAGCCTCGGGATCGGGCCGCTAGGCACCAGGAAAGAGACAGGGAAAGGAGCTGAGGAGGCACTGGGCAGGGCAGAGTAAAGGGAGGAGGTCGGGCAAGATGGTGGGTGGCCGGAGAATGGGTATGCAAGCCGATGTTGAAGGAAGAGTTGTGATTGTGTGGTGGCTGCTGTGGGCTTGGGCGGGACCATGAGAGCTTGTAGGGAGGAAGACAGTGAGCAGCGTCAGCGTCTGTCGACATTGGCTTGCACAAACCACGATTGTAGCGGTAGCAAACAGGGGTGGAACTACCCCAAAGACAAGACCCGGACCGGTCTATACTAATTTTTCATCATCTTGAACCAGCATGATGAAAAAAGTCTTATCCAATGGGGTTTCAACACCATAGACCTAGGGTTCTCGGGGTCTAGGTTGCCCTTGATAGCAGAGGAGGAAAATTAGGGTTAGATAGGTTCCATTGCCCTGGGCACCTGGATCGATCTCACGAGGGTATGACTTAGTATGAGCAAGAGTGTGTTCATGGCCAACGAGCAGTGCCGGTTTTGTGTAATTTCTTATGCACGTTACATGAGATATATTATAATTATATATACTCTTAGTATAATATAACTACACTAAAAATAATATAATTATACTTAAAAGTCTTTTACTGAAGAATTTATCAAATGTCGTATAGCTATCTCCTTTTCAAATTCTATAGCTAACTGAGGTCGCGTTTTTTTGCGCCACCAACTTAAATTCAAAGGCTAGCTAGAAATCACGAGAGGGCGCGCTAAGTTGCGGGCTTCGTGCATAATCAACTATACACGTACGCGCATGCATTGAAGAGTTGAAAACAATTAACTGATAGTGTATGATATCAATTGCTTTTATACATATGTGCAATCATTACACAACAGCAGTAGCAGTGTGCTACTGAAAAACAACGGTGGATATATATATATATATCGATCGGCAGCAACAACAACAGCAACAGCAACAGCAGCCAGCAGCAAGCAAAGCAAGCACGCACATGGGAAGAAGCAACACGTCATGGAGGCAAGGACGCGGAGGTGGCGACTGCCGGTGGCGGTCGGCCGGGAGGCAAGCCATGGACGTCGCGAGAGAAGCAGGGTGTCGTGGCAGCCTCTGCGCCGCGCGCGCCCACGCCGGCCCAGCCGTACGTACGACGTCCTCTCCTCCCCCGCCGGCCGGCCGGATCCTCCGCCACCGCGCACCACGTAGCTATGGAGTACATGCCACATTGCCACCTGCACTAGCTGTACACTGTTTAATGAGGACAGTATGCACATGCAGTACAGTGCACGACTAGGTAGCTAGCTAGCTCACCTTCTCGCGGCTTGTGCATTAATTTAAGTTGCCTCTCGGTAGATGCAGCGGCGCCGTCGCCGTCGCCGTCGGTTGGCGATGGTCGGCCGGCCGCCGCCCGGCGAATCGATTGTTCGTTAGTTAGGGTACGGTCGTTTTTTTTTTTCCCTTGCAGGTCACTCTGGTTAGTTAGGACTTGTTCAGATTAATACTGAAGCTTTTTAAAATTTGATAATGTCAAAAAATTTTTGGTAAGTTGATAATATTATCAAATTTTGATAGAATATGTTAAATATGTTGTTGTCAAAATTCTTTATGTATTATCAATGTCTGATAACAAACTAAATTCATCCACATATTTGTTAAGTTTTTTAAAAATTTATATGATTTAAAATGACACCAATCTGAATAATGCCTAGTTTTGTTTTTAATTAATACTGCTACTTATTTTGGGTTTCCTGTTTCTTTGTTTGATTTTTTAACCGGAATGAAAGATCCGGATTATGAAATTTTATTTCGATTATTAGTGAAAGAATATCAAAGAACCTTCAATAAAAGAAAGAATGTTGTGTGTAGGAATCAGTCACAATCACTCACCCATGTATCCATACGATTAATTTTTGGTTTTGGTGTATTTCTACGAGTACTTCTCATGATATGGACACAATTTCCAAGTTCTACTCTATATATCAATATCTCAAAATATAGCTATTTTTAACATTAATATTATCCTAGAAAATAGCTATTTCTTCATCTCAAAATCACAGCTATCTTTAATTTAATTTCAAGGATCTTATTAATTGTGAAGAATATGACTACCGGGTATCCACACGGCATCCAGAATCGACTAGATATAGGAGGTGAGCTAAATCCATGTATTATGTAATAGAGTAGGATTCGGTCGCAATGTTGCCGTGTGTTCTATGGCAGGGTTTAGAGTCCCAATTGAGTACTACCATATAATAGATTAGGAAACTGATGCCGTATTCGGCTTGGTTTTTCTCTTTGTAATCCTACCCCTAACCTATATAAGGTGGACAGAGAGCCCTCTAGGGACATAACAAAATATAACTAGAGATAACCACAACTAGATTGTCAGATCAATATACACTCGACGGATACAATCCCCAAACAGGAGTAGGGTATTACCTCTCACCGAGAGGGTGTGAACCTGTCTAAATCTCTGTCTCCACAACCATTCACTCTTAGGACTTGTGCGTTACCCCCTTTTATTATTGTCAATTTCCAGAATCGATAGTTGGCACACCAGGTAGGGGAGGCGTCGAGTTTTTCGTCGACGAGTGTGATGGAACTAATCTCCGACGTTGCCGGATTCGTCTTCGCCTAAGTCTTCGCAACTCCGCAAAGGCTTGCACCAAGCTCGTTCTCTCCGTCTCGGATTCAGTCCAGCCGGGGAGATCAATTTCGACGAGTTCGATGATTTAATCTCCCACATCATTGGGTTTTTTTCCATCCAACTTATTGTTGTTTATTAGATTGATTTCAAATCTCAGATTAATCTCTTGATGCTTTTCGTTGTTGTTCACATATAAGTACACGACACTGCTGAGGTAATTGATGCCTGTCATAGAATCGTGGCGTCGCTACGCGGTCAACCAGCTACGAGCCAACTCCACCGCCGCCGTTGCAGAGGTGACATTGTCTTCACTGTCGGTCGCCTCCGTCGTCGCCAGCTTGTTTTTTTGCCTCCACGGTTGGTGGACTTCACCGCCGTTGCAGATGGTGACATCGTCTTCACCGTCGGTCGCCTCCGTTGTGGCCGACTGGTTTTTTCGCCACCATGGTTGGCAGACTTCGTCATCGTTGTAGATGGTGACATCGTCTTCACCGTCAGTTGCCTCCGTCCTGGTCGACTAGTTTCTTCGCCTCCATGGTTGGTGGACTTCGCCATCGTTGCAGATGGCAATATCGTCTTTACCGTCGGTCGCCTCCATCGTGATCGGCCAATTTCTTCGCCTTCGTGGTTGGTGAACTTCGCTATCGTTGCTGATGGTGACATCTTCACCGTCGGTCGCCTCTGTTGCTGCCGACTGGTTTCTTCGTCTCTATGGTTAGTAGATTCTGTCGCCGTTGTTGATGGCGACATCGTCTTCACTGTCGGCCGCCTCCGTCGTCGCAACTGATTTCTTCGCCTCCACGGTTGGTGGATTCTGTCTCCGTTGTTGATGGTGACACCGTCTTCACTGACAATCGCCTTCGTAGTCGCCGGCTAGTTTCTTTGCCTCCACGGTTGGTGGGCTCCGCCGCCGTTCATGAGGCAACATCGTCTTCACCACCGGCTTGCCTCGCCGTTGTCGGCTGATTTCGTTGCCTCCACGATTAGTGGACTTCGTCGCTGTTGCTGTTGGGCGACATCATCTTCATCGTTGGCTGACTCTACTGCCGCCAACTGGCGTCCTCACTTCCACGGTTGGTGGACTCCGCTATTGTTGATGGGCATCTTCGTCTGCACCGCTGGCCGCCTTAGTTACTTCCACGGTTGGTGTCTTCGTTGCCATTGATCGACGACCTTGTCCCCACATCGGCCACCTCTGCCGTCACCAAGGGGAATACCAAAAAGCAATGTCATCGTTAACTTTCTTCTCTATATGATATTTTTATTTTTCTTTGCCTCACTACATCAACTTGTTATCCGTTGAGTAGTGAGTCGGGGGCTACAGATGTTATATCATATTTTTGCAACAATTGTTATAATGTTTATCTTGATTGCTTGCGAATAAATCCAAGTAAAAAAGTGTCAAATAGTGAAGCTCTATTTTCCAATGCTTCCCATTTGACGTGTTGACGGATAGTTGCCATGAGCCGATTCCTAACACCCGGGGCTTGTCGAGTAGAGTGTATAATGCAAGGTGCTAAGTACTACTCGGAAAAAAAAATCAAAAGCATAAAGATAAAATAATTTGTTTTCTACTCTTAACGATTGCAAAAGTACCCGAGTATCACAAATTCTAATCCGTGAAGCTTTGCTCCATGAAAGACGAACTCATGTCACTCATACACATGTCTAGGAAGTGCCATAAGCTGACTCCCGATGCTTGGGGGCTATGACTAGTCGGGCGAGTGTTTAAACGTAAGGAGTCAACTACTTGGTGAAATTAAAATCGACAATAAGAGAAATACATATTTATAAATATTTCAAAATGCTTGAATTTTCCTCAAGTATTATATTTACATCAGATACTACTCATCCTACATGATCATACTGCAGGATCCAAATCCAGATACGCATAGTAGGGATTCATGGCCATAAGCCTATCTCCTATGCTCCAGGAATAAATCGGTCTATATAACACCATCGGCTTGCCTTCGTCGCCGCCGACTAGTATCATTGCCTTCACAGCTGACCTATTACATCGATGTTGATGGTCGTCTTCGTCTTCACCATTGGCTTGCCTTCTCCGCCACCGACTGGTGTCTTCACCTTCACGGCTGCCCTATTACGGTGTCGCTGATGGACGTCTTCATCTTCATTGCTGGCTTACCTTCACCACTGCCATCTGGTGTCCTCGCCTTCATGGCTAACCTATTACGCCTCCGCTGATGGGCGTCTTTGTCTTCACGACCGATTTGCCTTTGTCGCTGTCGTCTAGTGTCCTCGCCTTCACGGTCGGCTTATTACGCTACTGCTGATGGATGTCTTCGTCTTCACCGCCGGCTTGCCTTCGTTGCCGCCGACTGGTGTCTTCATATTCACGGCTAGCTTATTACGCCGCCGCCGATGGGCACTTTCGTCTTCACCGTTGACTTGCCTTCGTCGCCACCGACTGGTATCATCGCCTTCATGGTTGGCATATTACGTCGCCGCTGATGGGCGTCTTTGTCTTCACCACCAACGGGTGTTCTCGCCTTCATGGTTACGCATCTTCACCGATAGTTTTCCTCTGGTACCGTCAACTGGTATCCACGCTTTAATGGCTATGCAACTCTGCTACCATTTTTGAACAACTTCATCTTCGTTGTCTTCATCACCAGCAACCTATGCTACCTCTACTTCGTCAGCTTCGCTACTTCAACAACCTGGACGTCTCCGAGAACCTCGACACCTCGGCATGCGCCACCAGATACAACGCCCCGCTAATCTACCACAACAAGTGGTGTTCCAATCTTTAATGTGTATTTTCACTCAAGCAATGGATATTCGATAACAAGAAACTACTGACTCTATGTTTAGTTGTTTTCCAACTAAGCATAGAGTCGGAGGCTGCACAACACACATGATTGAAATCCGACAGACCTTTTTTTCAACAACTCCAACTTTCTCACCAACAATTTTGGCAAGCTCTTCTTCTCAAACCAGAGTTCAAATCAGTCAGAGGAATCAACAATCAACCAGATCATGTTCGAGCTTCTGGACGCTGTCACAGTCTACTTCAAGTTTCTCAAATGTCAAGTTCAAAATCTAAATTATGGGTCCAAGGAGGTTGAAGTAATCAACCAATCACTTCAGTTCGACTACTTGGACTACAACTAATCTCCTCCACCTGAAACATCATCAATGACTATGACACCAAGTTCTACTGTCATCGACATAAATTAAGATGCGTTGCATTAATCTTCATCACACATATGTTAATGTCGAGACAACTACTCGAGCTTGGACATCTTCTCAACAGTTTATTATCATTGATGTCACCACTGGCACATTCGTCATCAGCATTACCTTTATCTCCGATCAACTATTATCAACCAGTTTATTTGTTTCAGGAGTCTAGGCTTCAACAACACTAAAATCTGATTGGATCACCAACATCGCTGTTTTCATCAACATCTTGCCATGTCTCTTTGGCCTAGCCTACTCTATCGCTGTTGATGGAAAACTTCGTCTTCATAGTCGGCTATCTTTGTTTCCACTGATCGTCATCGCCGTCGGTCGTGTCTGTCATCGCTGGTAGGTTTCTTCGTCTCTACGGTTGGTTGACTTTGCCACCAGCGCTGATGGGCAACTTCGTCTCCACTGCCAACATCTTTGTCCCTTCTAATGGGCGATCTCATCTCTACCTCTGGCTGCCTCTACTTCATGAGTCCTGACGTCTCCACCGCTCTTGATAGTTGACCTCATCTTCACCGTTGGCTACCTCTACTTCGCTGGCACCGATTTCTTCACCGTCATCGACTGGTGATCTCGCCTTCATGCCGACCACATCAACCTTCACGAACGGGCAATTATGACTATAACAGAAGGACAAGCGATATGCTCAGGGGTTCATCAGCTCAAGCGCGAGGATCACATCTTCATTCCTAACTTGTCCAGATACACACAACAGGAATCCATGGCCATGATCCTCTCCCCTACACTCAAGGTCTGAATCAATCATTATTCTTCATGAGGGCCACCAGCTGAGTACTTGTGCCAGTCGATATTCACATACCACCTTTACTTCGGTATATCTCATGAGGAATAATCACTTGGATTAGAAGCCACTCGGATGAGATGCACTCGGTCCACATCACTCGGGAAATTTGTCACTCGGGAGCAGATTAAAAGCGGCGTTATACGCGTCATCTTTCTAAGGGTATCGGTGGGCATATTTTGGGCCTAAACCCAGTATGTCCGCAGCCCATATTTTTAGGTGTGGCGAAGCCGTATGTCTTATAGGGACTTAAGCATATTCGTTTTTACGATATGAATATGGTGTGAATCCAATACCTTAAAAATTTCTTTACTAGCTACATAAAGGCTTTTTTTTATTAAAGTCATTTGCTTTGCACTTTTTAAAGGTAACCAATGGCATGCTTTAATGGTTTTATAAACTGACTTCTTCTTCATAAAAGTCAGGTGCTATTTGGTATTATTTTCAAAGACGCGGTTGGCCTAATGCTACGCGCATTCTATACACGGTTGCCCTAGCTACGTGATTCTTTTTTATTAAGTCGCAGTTGGCCTTGAGCTATGCGCATTATATTTTTAAGACGTCGTTGCCCTAGGCTACATGCATTATGTTCTTAACCCGCGGTTGGCCCAAAGCTACGAGCATCATATTTTGTGCAGTTGGTATATCACTCGGATCATGTTATGTGAGGATTCACACCGCATATGCTGTAAATTAATATTAAGTCACTTGGCTGGCTAAAAATATAGTTCTTGACTATATGTTTAGTTGTTTCCCAACTAAACACATAGTCGGGGTTACACCTATTAAGTGCATCTATTTGATGCAACTGTTTATTCATCTATTCGATGCACCTATCTATTTAATCTATTTGACGAGCCCTCCATAGCCTCTTTACAAGATATTGAAATGAGAACTCAAGAAGTAAGCACTCGGAAAGCCTTTGCAGGAAAGATTGAAGCACTTAGTATTGGTCATGAACCACAGAGAAGACTGCAACTCGACTGGGAAGGTCTCGGGGGTACCGTGAAGAATATGGGTACCGGGTACCCACACAACCTTCATATTCGACTAGAGAGAAGAGGTGGGCTAGATCCATGTATTATGTAATAGAGTAGGACTCGGTCACAATGTTGCCGTATGTTCTATGGCAGAATCTAGAGTCCCGATTGAGTATTACCATATAATAGATTAGGAAATTGATGTTGTATTCAACTAGGTTTTTCTCTTTTAACCCTGTCCCTCAACTTATATAAGGTGGACAGGGAGCCCTCTATGGGCATAACAAAATATAACTAGAGATAACCACAACTAGATCGTCAGATTAATATACACCCGGCGGATAAAATCTCCAAACAGGAGTAGGGTATTACCTCTCATCGAGAGAGGCTGAACTTGTCTAAATCCTTGTCTTTACATCCATTCACTTTTAGGTCTCATGCGTTAGTTATCTCTTTTATTATTGCCGATTTCTAGAATCGACATTAATCATAGTAGAAAAACTTTATAAGTGCTTGCAGTACTGCATAACTTCGATATTTCCATCCTGGCTATGATTAATCTTAACATGTCTTTAATTATTTCTTCCAATCAACTTCTTGCACTAGTGCAGATCCTCTCATCTGTGACGGGCTGTAACATAACTGGATTTTGCGGGCCGTCACAAAGAATACATCTCAAACGGGCCTAAAAAGAGGCCGATTGAGATATGTTAAATGTGCATAGAACTGAAGCCCGTCACGGATGACACATATCTGTGACGGGCCTAAACTAGGGTCCGATTGAGATAACCTTAAATATCTCAATCGGGCCGTAGTTGGAGCCTGTCACAGATGACAATCATCTGTGACGGGCCCCAACTTAAGGCCCGATTGAGATAACCTTAAATATCTCATCGGGCTGTAATTGCAGCCCGTCACAGATGACAATCATCTGTGACGGGCCCCATCTTGATGCCCGTTTGAGATATCTACAAAGCCTGTCACAGATGGCACTCCTCTGTGACGGACATTTTTTTAGGCCCGATAAAGATACCTTATATGCCCGATGGTTAGTGCACACTATAAATAGCCGCAACCGCCAGAGTATCTGTATCCCACTATTCACAAATCTGGTGGGAGGTTGGAGGGGGCGAAATTTTATTTTTTTCCCAAAGAAAACAGTAAATTAATAAAGGTAAATGACAAATAATAATCATTAATTTAGAAAATTCATCAATTCTTATGAATTTAGCAGTATTTATCTTATAAGATTTTTCTCTGATTCTTTTTTCATTTCTGTTGAGATGGATCGAAGTTGGCTGTATGCGAAATCTGTGAAACGTCATAGTCAAGAGTATAGAAATGGGGTATTAAATTTTATTAACGTCGTAGAGGAGGATAGGAAAAGAAGAAACAGCGATTACATGTGTTGTCCATGTGCAGATTGCAAGAATGAGAATATGTTTGATAGCCGAATGGACGTACACGCTCATCTGATACAACGAGGATTCATGGGGGGCTACACATGTTGGGTTAAGCATGGAGAGCAGGAATCAGGAAGTGGTGCAGCTGCAGACAGTACTGGTGCGCAAAATCAGGAAGATGAAGATGAGCATGACATGTTTGTACCTTCTCCACTAGGCGGTGAAATGGTTGATGTTGATCATGATCTACTGCAAGACATGTTACGTGACGTTGAGGATCCAGCTTACAACAAGAGAGATTCCGTAAAGTTCAGCAGGTTGGTCAGTGACTCGCAGACGCCTCTGTACGCCGGATGCAAAGCAAAACAGACCAAATTATCAGCTACCTTGGACCTAATGAAGCTAAAGGCAAGTAGTGGATGGACAGACAAGAGTTTCACAGAGCTTTTGTGAATTTTGAAGGCCATGCTGCCTGATGAGAACACATTGCCCGAGACGACATATGAAGCAAAGCAGGTTTTGTGTCCCCTGGGGTTAGAGGTCCATAGAATTCACGCTTGTCCAAACGACTGCATATTGTACCACAAGCAATATGCGGAGTTAGATGCTTGTCCTGTATGCAAGGCCTCTCGATACAAGCGTAAGAAAAGTCCTGACGAAGGAAAAAAATCAAAGCGGGGTGGTCCCGCGAAGGTTGTGTGGTATCTACCTATCATTGATCGTTTCAAAAGAATATTTGCAAACCCCAAGGAGACAAATTTAGTACGTTGGCATGCCACGGAGAGAAGGAACGACGGTATACTAAGACACCCAGCGGATTCGATTCAATGGAGGAATATCGATCGAAAACACAAAAACTTTGCTGCCGACCCTAGAAACATGAGGCTATGTCTGTGTACAGATGACATGAATCCTTTTAGAGACATGAGTAGTACTCACAGCACCTGGCCAGTTCTTATTTCAAACTTTAACCTACCGCCATGGTTGTGCTTTAAAAGAAAATATATTATGCTGTGCTTGCTAATCCAAGGACCGAAACAACCGGGCAATGATATCGATGTGTTCTTGGAGCCTGTTATGGATGATCTTGAGATGCTCTGGAAAGAAGGTGTGGAAACTTGGGATGCATATGGTCAGGAGAATTTCAAGCTACGAGTTCTACTGTTCTGCACCATTAATGACTATCCCGCCCTCGTTAATCTTTCTGGCCAAACCGTGACAGGAAAGAAGGCATGCTCCGATTGCATGGAACATACACGCAGTCGGTGGTTGAAGAAATCACGAAAGATGGTTTATATGGGTCATAGGAGGTGGCTCCCGCTACGTCATGCATTTCGAAGGAAGGAGAATATTTTCAACGGTAAGAGAGAACTTCAGCCTGCTCCCAAGGATTTGTCTGGAGATGAGGTCCACAACTTGGTCAAGGACATAACCAACGAGTTTGGGAAGAAAAGAAAACGTAGTCAGGCAAAGGACAAGGGTATGTGGAAGAAAAAGTCTATATTTTGGCGATTACCTTACTGGAAAGATCTTGAGGTCCGTCATTGCATTGATCTCATGCATGTAGAAAAGAATGTGTGTGAGAGTTTGGTTGGCCTGCTGCTGAATATTCCCAACAAAACAAAGGACGGGTTGAACGCGCGCCTTGATTTCAGTGAAATGAACATTCGTAGTGAACTCCAGCCCGTAACAGATGCAGAGACAGGTAGAGTGTACCTCCATTCAGCTTGCCACACACTGTCGAAGGATGAGAAGATCGCAATGTTATCTTGCCTGAAAGATATTAAAGTTCCATCGGGCTATTCAGCGAGGATTAGTAAGTACGTCAAATTGGAAGACCTAAAACTGGTTGGAATGAAGTCGCACGATTGCCACGTGCTAATCACACAAATCTTGCCAGTTGCTATCAGAGGCATTCTTCCACCGAAAGTCCGTCATACAATCCAACGTCTGTGCGCCTTTTTCAATGCCATCGAACAGAAAGTTATAGATCCCGAAGATCTAGATGGGTTGCAGACCGATATTGTCAATACCCTCTGCCACATGGAGATGTTTTTTCACTGTCTTTCTTTGATATCATGGTTCATCTCCCTGTTCATCTTGTGAAGCAAACAAAACTATGTGGCCCGGCTTTTCTAAGAGAAATGTACCCGTTCGAGAGGTACATGGGAGTTCTGAAGGCATACGTTTGGAACAGAGCAAAACCGGAGGGGAGCATCATTGAAGGCTACACGACCGAGGAGGTCATTGAGTTCTGCGTGCATTACATGTCCGAGGCCGAGCCTATCGGAGTTCTAGTGTCTCGTCACGAAGGAAGGTTGTCAGGTGCTGGCACAATCGGGAGGAAAAGAATTAGGCACGATCAAACTTCCTACGAGCAGGCTCATTTTGCTGTGCTCCAACATATGGCAGAAGTTAGCCCATACTTTGAGGAGCACTTAGCCAAAATCCGGCATGAGAACACGGGTCGATCTGAGACGTGGATTAACAGAGAACATAACTCTTGATTCAACGCATGGTTCAAGAATCGTGTCACCATGTCGACGGAAATCCCAATGAGACTGTACACTTGTTGGGAATGGGACCGTGTTGGGCCATAGACACATGGCAAGGATACGATATTAATGGATACACATTTTACACCGTCTAGCAAGATGACAAAAGCACAGTGCAAAACAACGGAGTCCGTATAGATGCCTTCCAGGATCAAGTGGGGTCGAACACATACTACGGCCGCATTGAGCAGATCTGGGAGCTGAACTACGTGAAGTTCAAGGTTCGTTTGTTTCGATGTCGTTGGGTCAATATATGCACTGGTGTTAAAGTCGATAAGGAAGGCTTCACTTTAGTAGATCTATCCAAGGTTGTATACGCCGACGAACCATTCGTACTTGCGAAACAGGTCGAGCAGATTTTCTACATAAAGGACCCCGCGAACAAGAAGATGCACATCGTGAGGGATGGCAAGCGCCGAATTGTTGGTGTTGACAACGTCGTCGACGAAGAAGAATACAACCAGAATCTTCATGTACGACCTCAAATCGACCTTGACGATGATCCACAAGAGCCTGTGGCATATACTCGATCAGATCATACGGAAGGCATAACCTTGTGACCCATCCCGTTGTACACATGAAGTATTTTGTATTAGTAAAAAAAGCTTAGGTAAATTGGTGCAACTTGTAATAATTTTTATTGCGAATTTAGTGAATTTAGTGAATTATTGTACTTCACTTAATTATTTGGGATAATAAGTTAATTATTGTGAGTAATGAAAAATTAGTGAATTTTCATTGTGAAGTATTTTTTTGCAGTTATTTATTTAAAGTTCAGGTCAATGATGAACAGGAGTCAAATCTCATCCGTGACGGGCTCTAGTGTAGGCCCGATAGAGATGACGTCATCTCTATCGGGCCTATACTAGCGCCCGTCACGGATGATAGCATCCGTGACGGGCCATAATTTAATGCCCGATAGAGATGATGTCATCTCTATCGGGCCTACACTAGAGCCCGTCACGGATGAGTCATCCGTGTCGGGCTTTTGTTTACGCCCGATTGAGATGTCACAGAACACTGCATCTTGATCTAGATCGAAAATTTTTCTAAGTCACAAAACCCTAGCAGAGGCCTCCTCGTCCGCAAGCGCCGCCGCCGGCCTCCTCGTCCGCAAGCGCCGCCGCCGGTTAGCTCATTTAGTGATTTTAGTGATTTTGAATTAATTTAATGAAAATACTTTACTTTTAGGTTATTTTAGTGATTTTAGGGGAAATGTAGGTTATTTTAGTTTAGTTATTTTAGTGAAATGTAGGTTATTTTATCCGTATTTAGTGAAATTAGTATTTAGATATGATGGCACTTAGTTATTTTAGTGATTTTGAATTAATTTAATGAAAATACTTTACTTTTAGGCTCTATTTTTAGGGTGACTTAGGTTATTTTAGTGATTTTAGGGGAAATGTAGGTTATTTTAGTTAAGTTTAGTGATTTTAGTGAAATGTAGGTTATTTTATCCGTATTTAGTTAAATTCGTATTTAGATATGATGGCATTTAGTTATTTTAGTGATTTTGAATTAATTTAATGAAAATACTTTACTTTTAGGCTCTATTTTTAGGTTATTTTATCCGTATTTTAATGAAAATGTATATGTATGTAAAGATCGTTCGACTAATTTCGAATTATGTACATGTAGGACAAATTTTCAAAGGATCCGGGTAGCAGCTTTGAGGATATTCGTGAGGACATTGCCGACTTCGTCCTTCGCGAAATTATTCACCCTAAAGGAATGTTTAGGGTTCAAATGTAAGTGATGAACATTTTTTAACGTCCTGTTTGAATTGTCAAACACATGTTATTATGTAATATTGATGTTTATTATATTTGTTATTTCTATGCATGTGACCAGTATGCATGTGTGAATATGGATGTTATTTCTGTAAAATATATGTTAATGGCACATGTGAATAGGGATGCTCGGATGTGTGAATATATGTGAATATATGTGAATGCTGGGATGGGAATGCTAGGATGGGGATGCTGGGATGTATTTCTGTTATTTTGCAGCGGGCTTGGCTAGCACAGGCCTGAGGCTAGCCAAAAAACAGTATTTATTTTTTTTGTGGTCATACTCATCGGTGACGGGCTATAAGTTAAAGCCCGATTGATTTATAGTCAACCGTGACGGGCTGTAACTTAAGGCCCGATTGAGAATACAGTAATCTGTGACGGGCTATAGTTGAGGCCCGATTAAGAACAATAGTCATCTGTGACGGGCTTCTGTTTAGGCCCGTTCGAGAGAGACAGTCATTCGTGACGGGCGCTAGTTGTAGCCCGATTGAGATAGTCATCCGTGACGGGCTATAGTTTGACTGGTTGTCTCGGTCAAAGCTATCGGTGACGAGCATTAGTTGAGGCCAGCTTCATCCGTGACGGACTTATGCCCGTTTGAGATGATTACTCACATCACTGGCCTTTGCGCTGTGTCGGGCGTCATACCCGACATAGATGTGCGTTTCAGTCCGACACAGATGAGGGGTACCGTTGGTGTTGGCTTAATAATTAATTAATTACCTTCACCGTCAGATGAGTCTGAACGAAATTAATTAAGAGTTATTGCCATCGATCACGAGAACATGTTCCGAAAGTGAGCAATGTTAATTGTACAGGGTTAGGTTTCTTCGAAGGTGCAATGTGCAGGGCAATGGCTATCAAAAGCTAAGTTAATTAGGTGATGACGACGCAGCTTAGCATATATGCAAAGCACATGCGCCACAATGGCGGTGATGAAGGCATCTGTACGACGAGGAAGACGACCGAAAGATCCTCTCCTCATTGGTGACAGATGTTGCCATCATTTTGGTTTATACTTCCAAATGCTTCGAAAGGAATTAGGGTTAGTAGTTTATAGGAGTACGGACGTACACGTGGTTGATGGATCATGATCATTCCTAATTAAGGTTTTTAACTATTAGCTTTCGTACACAACTTTTGACTAATCATAATCCGAGGATCAAGGAGAGGATCGAAAGAATGGATCTTCATTGATCAACGGCATTACTTATCGATTATATTATTTCGAGGTTTAAACAAAGTGATCACCCGTTTCGTTTCTTCTAAGGACATACGAGCTATCGTATTAATCGGACAAAGAAAAACAGATATAGGCACTTAACAACGGAAAGCTCTACTGAAAAGACAAATTACTCAAGCAGTAAAGCTCGGCCTCAGTGCGTCCTACTTCTATCGTGTTTTATCTCCCCTTTAGTTTGTAAAAACACATATAAGAAAGCATTTCAATCTATAAGAAAATTCTTATAAAGACCTTTAAAACTAATGATTGAATCCTATCCTTTCTTTCAAAATCCTATATATGAAATTTGACAATCTTATAAATATTTTTAAAAAACGTTAATAAGAGCTGCAACCTCTTAAAAAATTTTTTGAGTCCATCCCTCTCATCCGATTCTGTTTTTTTTTCATAAATGACCATTCTTGTATTTTTACGTATGTTGTAATTCTCTATTTTATATTTGTAATCCTGTCAGAATCTTGTCTCTTTTGTAATCCTCCATTTTTTAATTTTATATTTCAAAGGAACCCTTACTGCATGCGATAACTGAAATTATAATGCATATGGATATTGTAATGTGTATAACCTAAAAGCAAAGTTTTAGTTTTTTCACGATTAATTATATATGGAAGATGAATACTGGTACACATCACAATCACTCATGATAAAGAGACAAACACCCGTGATAAATTTTTATTCTTACTAATATTTATTGAAAGTGTACATGCATATATGAAATATACATATTCATGAGCACAATAATAAATTTGAACTTTGGGTGGGTATATAAAGCCTTGCGTCCTCTACTTTATCACTGGTGCTCCTTAAATAGAGTTATATTTGAAGAACTAAAATATTTGATCTATAGAAAGTCTAATCTAGCTAGCTCTATATATTTGCACAGAAATTAAACTGGGCTACTTTATATACACTTTCAGCTAATTAGGCTAGCTTGCCTGCCGTCACAATGTCACATGGGTGAACATAATTAAGTTCTTGGACACGTATGTAGTACGACGGATCAGATCGCGATCTATCTATATCAAATTAAGCTAGCTAGTGCGCTCTGATCTTGTCTGTTAAGCTTAGCTAGTTTTGCATGCACACGCGGCGCCCGATGATAGACGAAGCCATCGGTCGTTGGCGCCAACTGTAGCAGCATGCGTTTTAGTTTTGAGATTCTTACACAGGAGATGCACATGTACGTGTGCGTGCCCTAGCTAGTTATTAGCTAGCTAGCGATACGTCATTATCAAGCTCATTAATTTAGGGGACACGTCTGCCGATCGATCGATGCTTAATTGCTTCAACCGGCCGGCAGTTATATATACAAAGGAAAGTGTACACTAGCTAGTTTTCGATCAGTACGTGATATAGATGGATATGCATATATAGCTCTATGTTTTCTCTTAGCTACTCTAAACATTCCTAGGATGGTTAAGCAAAGATTAAGGTATAGTAACATGAAAGATTTCCTCTCAGTCACTTTATTAGTAAAATTTAGAATTGCTTGAATTATTCTCCTAGTTAAATACCTAATTGTCATTGAAAACGTTTGGATTCTTGTAAACTAAAATTGTTGTCCTAGAAATATTTATATTATATATAAAATTTAAATTATATAAATACTAATATTTAAGAACGGAGGGACTAACTGAGTAGCTTGCCGTCGAGGTTTCTCACACGGTTGGCTAAAGGTAATCCCAACCCATAAGCATGTGTTTGGTTTGGGGATATGACGTGATGGATATGGTGTGATGGGTTGAAGTACTTATTCTTATTTTTGAGATGGGATGGTCCCATCTAGTTTACATATTTGCCATGTCATATAGATACTATATGTAGAAATATATACTCAATGGTTGGTTTTTTAAAATAAATTCTCATTCAATCACTTTTCTTCTTTTTCTGTCTATCCTCTTATTTTCATTCTTGGTTTACGTATAGAGCTAGTTTAATTTCTTGTATGAGAAATGATTTCTTTATCTTTTTCACTTTCTTCTCATTAACTTTCTTATTACCACCTCAACTTTTCGTTTATGTGGCAATGTACTTAATGCTATAAAAACTAGCTGAGATGGAGGGTTGGAATGCTCTAAGTACTACTCTAGGCTAAATTCATCTTACTAAAATATTTTCTCCATCTCAAAATATAAGTCGTAACCATTACTTTCAATGTTTCATAATATAAGCGTATGGATACATGCAATTAATTAACTAACACCCTATCTTTCTTAAATTTGTTATTTTAATCCTTCGTCATTTCAAGTATTGTATTTATTGAGGTCATCCAAATGAGAAGGTGATAATAAGTTTTTTATATTTTGTTGGATATATCTTATATTTTAGGATAGAGTAATCAGTATTAGCATCTTTGAATAGTAATTCGGCAATGCTTTGTTTGCTACCTAGTCTTGCTAACAAAACACGTGTTATGAAAACATTGGCAATACCAAAACAATTACCTAAGATTTAACTGTCAATATTTTGACAGGACATCAAACTAACCCAATCCTATCTACTGGCATGATTGGGCGAACGTATACTGCCGGCCGGACGGTGCAGTTTTAGCACGGAACTGATCTGGCTAGCTAGCCTAGTTACCTACCTACCTAGCAAATCGATCGATCTGCAGATCCCCGGGCCAGGACTAGATCTAGATGCACAGTGCAGCTAGCGGATGTGTGGCCGCACGGGAAGGGGACGACGGCCACTGGCGCCGGCGCCGCGGCCCCCCGCGAGGTGCCAGGTCGCCGCCGGAGAGGCCAGCTTANAGTATATATATATATATATATATATATATATATATATATATATATATATATATATATATATATATATATATATATATATATATGTATGTATATATGTATATATATATATGTATGTATGTATATGTATGTATATATGTATGTATATATATATATATATGTATGTATATATATGTATGTATATGTATGTATGTATGTACCTAAGAATGATTAGTTTGGTTGGTGAGAGGGGTTATCAATCCTCTAATAATGTGTGGCTGAGAACTCATGTGTTATCATCACCATCTTCAGCTGCATGCATGGGACCCTATAAATTTATACGTGGCTCGCAATGTATATGCTACAGTCACTAGTGCGAAACAGCTTATCTGTGTCGAGCGGGAACCCTCATCTGTGTCGACGAGAGGCTCCGTCATAAACTGATAGTCCGTGATGTGAAAAGTTATTTTTGTCGGGCCAGTCGTCGTCACTAATAACTGTTATCTTTGTCAGGCCAATATTAAACCCCCGCACCGATAGGATTGATCCAGTAGAGGTGTTAAACTAGAGCCCGTCACCGATGAGTCATCCGTGACGGACCCCAATTATAAACCGACAAAAATGACTAGGTCACCTTTGTCGGTATGGTTTGGAGACCATCACGGATGACTCATCGGTGACGGCCTCTATGTGAGACCTGACGTCTTTGATGCGCATCGGCATCGGTGAATTTTTCTAACCCATCACCGATGAGTAATTTACCAAAAAAATAAATTTTATTTTTTGGCTAGCCTTTAGGACTTTGCTAGCCATGCCCGCTGCAAAATAACAGAAACAGATATATACATTCTCATTCCCAGCAACCTCATTTACATAGTCATTCCCAACAACCCCATTCATACATCCATTCACATGCCATCAATTCATATATTCACATGCCATCAATTCATACATTCACAATCACATCCACATTCACAGTCACCAAACCGCCGATATGCGTCTTCAAGAGTTAAGCATCAAAACCTACAAAACCGAGTTATAATTTGAAACAAATTATGTAATTAGCATTGCACATGTATACATTTACATCAGAGATTGTATTAATACATAAATGTTACATAATCACATGTTTTTAACAAGCATTGAAAATGTTCAACAAATTTTAGACGAGCTACTTTGATCTAAAGCTTTCTTTTGGAGATACGATTTTCGCAAGAATGAAGGCAGCTAGTTCCTCTCTAATTTCTTTGAAGTTGTGCGGCGGAATGTTGCTAACTTTTGACTACAAGTGAGGAGCCAAGTTAGTATATATACATACACACATACATACATATATATATATATGTGTGTGTGTACAATTAAACTAATAGCTTTTATTTTTGTAATTAAGTATAAGTAAGCACAAACCTCTAGATCTAACAATATCACCTTATTCAGCAAAGTCTTTTATGACACATGTGAAGACCACAAATTTCACCAACTTGTTGATGGTATGAGAAGTCTTTGTGGTGATAGAGGTCGGGACATCCTTCCTTATGCTTGCTGCCTTTTTGCACATATTGGGCCCACACGTCATTTAATGTAGCTTCAAGCACCGAAAAATTGTATTTCTCACTAATTCGGAAGTTAAGGTAGTAGACCTTACTTCACTTCGACACTATGACCAGGAGAATCCAATGGAACCTGCGGCATTAATATATTGCAAGTTAAATACTAAAGCTATACGCGTCGTGGATTTTCATCTAATTAGGTAACATACTTACTGTTGATTATGGGCTAATAGAACGAAGTCTTTGTCCTGGTGAGCCCACAAGTAGTCCTTGACATAAGTTGTCAATGATTCTAATATACTCTGCAGAGCTGTCTCATTGACTTGGGTTGTATCTAGGAAGCCAATTTGGATTCTGTTTCTGCATGCTTGCTTCCAACTTAACCTACAAGCAAGACAATAACCCTTATAAGCATTCTATATGGATTGTTATTAGCATATTTTGTACTCATCAATACTTATAACGTGTAACACTTCAGGAGATTAGTATCCACCGCTCACAGCCTGAGGAGGTCAAAGAGATCCTTAAATCCTACTACAATATAGCTAGGTGGCCCAAGAAATGGCTCTGCACCATGATGACCCATTATCTCCTCTATTCTTTCTCCTTGAGTTGGACTACCCGTGCAACTCTCGGCAAGCAGGACCCATCTTGGCTAGCTTGTGGTCTCTAACCAATGGCATGCCTAATTGGAAACTTGTCGAAGCTAGGCTTTTAGGAGGAATTGATATCTCCTTGCCTAGATCTAGCTTCTTGGGAGCCAAGAGCAAGGTGTGTACCTTTCCTTTTCCTTTTATCCTTCCACGAGCTTTTTTGCTAGATACCACTGATGGAGAAGAATGTGCCTTGCTCTTTTTGAAAGGAGGGGGAATGTTAGCCATGTCATTGGCCTCCATATGATCAAACCCAAAATCTGTATCATCTTGTAAAGGGATATCATTTTGTGGTGGGCCTTCAATGGTAGAAGGGGCTAAAGGAGCTGCAGCGAGTCTTGGCGGCGGACGACTTGGTGCATTTGACCTAGGAACCATCGTTATGACAATTTAGTCCTTGGGCCATTGGATAAAGGTCCCACGTGCAGCACCAAGGTTCAAAATTTCGTTGTTTGGTGGGATCTCTAGAGGCCAATTGACCCAGTTGTCCTTGACTTTGTCCACCTAGACTTTAGCATGTCCAGCCACCACATCTGCCTCGTGTACTTTGGTTTCTGGGGTAGGCTTGAAAGCGACTCCCTTGGCGACGGCGAACGAAAACGTTTGTATTACCCTAACTTCTAGGATGCACTGTGTGGGTCCTTGCAATAGATTCATCCATGTTCTTAGAATAGGATATAATAGATGAATTAGTTAAGACAATATATGCATGGTATCTTGGTTTTACCGTTATTTGGTCGACTACGGAGGGGACTGGTTGTTGTTCTCGCGCCACCTCAGTTGATATGCAACTACTTTGCCATTGCGTGGAGCTCGCTTGTACTCTAGGAGCAGGGACGGGGTCGGCATTCTGCTGCTAGAGCTCTCCCATGATGCGTGCCTCCACCTGAGAAAGTTTCTAAGAAAATTCCTGGCAAAGTTTGGCTCTGATCTTTTCTTTTAGGCGCTCCTCTTTCTCTGCCTTAGTCAGCTTCCACTTCTTGCACTGCCATGAGTACTAGGACAACCCAATCTTCCATGAAACGTTAGAGCCAATGCCTCTTGTCCGTCCATAATGTTCTGGGTTGCCCAACACTTTTGTGAGGATCTCGTCCTCGCATCTTTGTGAGCACACCTCTTACGATCACTGTCTCTCGACAGCATATTTGACCTACAGTACAGTGAACTCAGATTAAATCATGCCTACTATACAAAGAGACATCTAGATTTACTTTTCGATATTGAGAACTCACCAGTTGCTAGTACACCCGACTATCATCGGCATTTGGAAACGTAAGTGTTCCATTGCTGTTCTTAACGGCCCGTGCCTTTGCCCAATTCCTTGCTCGTTCGTCTGGGATGTCAGCAAATGGCGGTGGGGTGTTAGATTGTGCTGCAGCCTTATCTTCCATCCGCCATTGCTCTTGCTTCCCGCTATATCCTCCAGTGCTAATCGTTGTGGGTGCTTGTTTCTAGCCTGGAGTTGCTAAGCGGCCTCGCTTTTTGCCAAGAACTTAGGAGTTGTTTTTGCAGCCACAAACTCACCCCAAATGGTTTTTGTGATCCACGGGTACGTGCCAAATAGTGTTGGGTGGTTGAGGGTTGAGTACGACCTCGTTAATGAGCTTTGTCTTAAAATTTTTCCAACAATTGCTCATCTTTTGGAATGCATGATGCTTCAAAATGTCCTCGTCATCTCAACAGTACTCAAAGCACTCCTTGAACTTCTCCCAAGCAGTGTCCTTATCCTCATCTGGCACTTCCTAAGACTCTGTATGTACTTGCAAACCTCTTCACTATTGATGCTGGAGCCACCGGGAATCCTTCGTCATCAACATCTGTTATTGTTAACCGTTTCCTAGGTAGCCTATTTGCAGTTCTAGAGTTACGTCCAGATGTGGTTGCACTAGTTGTCGCCGACATGGCTGGGGCTTGATTAGACATTTCCTACAAACTTAAATACCGCAAAATACCATACATACGTAAGAAATTACCATAAATTGCACTTAGTGACATATATACAAAATTCACTAAGAAATTATCCCTAAAATTCACTAAATTACCCTAAATTACCTAAAATATCCTAAATTGTACTAAATTACCCTAAATTCCGGCTCATTACCCTAAATTCACTAAGTCACATATCTAAATTCACTAAATTCTCCAAATTCACTAAATTACCCTAACTTCACTAAAATCACTAAATTACCATGCAATTCACTACATTACCCTAAATTACACTCGATGGAGGAGGAGGAAGGCATACTCAGTGGAAGAGGGAGGTTGAGGTCGAGGGGGTTGGCGTCGGGCTCAGAGGAGGCCGAGGGAGGTGGTAGCGGACTTGAGAAGGTGGAGGGAGGCGGCAGCAGACTTGGGGAGGCCGAGGACGGCCGCGTCGAGGGCGGTGGTAGGCGCCGGGCTCAAAGAAGGCTGATGGAGGCGCCGCTGGACTTGGGGAGGCCGAGGACGGTGGCGTCGAGGGCGGTGGTGGGCGCGGGGCTCGGAGTAGGCCGAGGACGGCATCAGGCATGGTGGTGGTGAAGTAGATCTATTGTGAAGTGAAGTGAACTAACCCTAGAGGAGTATGGTCTTAACTTGGTCAAACCACATCCGTGACGGGCGTCTATTTACCTCCGTTACGAATGGTAGCATTTTTAATTTTTTTATGATAGTTATATTACTATTTTGTTTTTTGTGCTTCTTTTAGGGTTGACCATTGTTGACTTTTTCTTTATTCTTTTTAAGGGTTTAGGGTTTAGGGTTTTGTAAGTAAGCCATGCTAATATTAAGTGGGAGTGCGGCATATGCTTCATGCCTTTTCAAGCAAAAAATTTTGAAACGTTGGACGCAAGCCCGATTTTCAGGGTATTACATAGCAAGCCTGATTTTTGAAACGTTGAACCAAAATACTTCTTTCATTGCAAGAAATAGCAAATCAAATTAATACAAAGGCTTCAATTACAAGTATAGGCATTCTGAGTGATCCGAACGAGCGCATGGCACATCCTTCTTGTCGTTTTTCTTCATCGGTCCCTGCAAAACACATACATAAATGCATCAAACGCATATCCTAGCTACAACACAATGAATGAACTCCAGTATATAATAATACATGCTATAAGGATACGCCTTTCGTCTGATCTGAATGAGCGTATGCCACATCATCTTCGGGATCATCGTCAAGGTCTATGTGTGGATTTACATGTAGATTTTAGTTGTAATCGTCTTCGTCGATGATGTTGTCAACCCTAACAATTCTTCTCTTGTCTTCCCTAACGACGTGTAGCTTTTTGTTTGCTAGGTCTTTTATGTAGAAAATCTACACGACCTGTTTTGCAAGTACAAATGGTTCATCCACTTATCCAACCTTGCTTAGATCTACAATTGTGAAACCTTCCTTGTCGACTTTGACACCAGTGTGTAAATTCACCCCGCGGCAACAAAACAATGGGACTTTGAACTTCATGTAGTTCAGCTTCCAAATCTGCTCTATGCGGCCATAGTATGTGTTGGACCAAAGTTGATCCTAAAATACATCTATACAGACCCCGTTGTTTTGTACTGTGCTCTTGTCATCTTGTTTGATGGTATAAAATGTGTATCCATTAATATCGTATCCTTGCCATGTGTCGATATCCCAACACGGTCCCGCTACCAATCTCCTTACTGTTTTATTTGGCCTATCAGTCAACGTTGCAATACGATTCTTGAACCATTCGTTAAAATGAGAGTTATGCTCTCTATTGATCCACATATCCGATCGACCCATATTCTCTTGTTGGACCTTCGCTAAATGCTCTTCAAAATATTGGACAATTTCTACCATATGTTGGAGCATAGAGAAATGGGCATGGGCATAGGTGTCTTGATCTGGGACAATTCGTTTTCTGCTTATAGTGCCAACACCTGACAACTTTCCTTCATGACGAGACGTTGGAACTCTGATAGGTTCGGTTTTGGACATGTAATCTACGCAGAACTCAATAACCTCCTCAGTCGTGTACCCTTTAATTATGCTCCCCTCCGGTTTTGCTCTATTTCGGACGTACGACTTCAGAATTCCCATGTACCTCTCAAACGGGTACATTTCTCTTGGAAAAGTTAGGCCACATAACTTTGTTTGCTTCACAAGATTAACAGGGAGATGAACAATGATATCGAAGAAAGACAGTGTAAAATACATTTCACGTGACAGAGAGTTTTGACAATATCTGCTTGCAACCCATCAAGATCTTTGGGATCTATAACCTTCTAGCAGATTGCATTGAAGAAGGCGCATAGACGCATGATCATGTTGCGGACTTTAGGTAGAAAAATACTTTTTATAGCAACTGATAAGAGCTGTGTGATTAGCACATGACTATCGTGGGACTTCATTCCAACCAATTTAAGATCATCCAACGAAACATACTTACTTATCCTTGTTGAATAGCCCAATGAAACTTTTATATCTTTCAAACAGGATAACATTTGGATCTTCTCATCCTTTGACAAGGTGTGGCAACCTGGAGGGAGGTACACTCTTCCTGTGTCCGGATTAGTTACTGGCGCGAGCTCACTTCAAATATTCATCTCTTGCAGATCTAGACATGCGTTCCATCCATCCTTTGTCTTTCCAGGAATATTCAGCAGTAGCCTGACTAAACTCTCGCACACATTCTTCTCTACATGCATGAGATCAATGCAATGACGTACCTCAATATCTTTTTAGTAAGGTAGTCGCCAAAATATATATTTTTTCTTTCACATATGCTTGTCCTTTGTCTTACTATGTTTTCTTTTCTTCCCAAACTCATGCCCTTCACCATGTTGTGCACCTCATCTCCGGTCATGTCTGATGAAGCAGGTTGAAGCTCTCTCTTACCGTTGAAAATTTTCTTCTTTCTTCTGTACGAGTGACGTAGCGGGAGCTATCTTCCATGACCCAAGTAAATCATCTTTCACGACTTCTTCGGCCACTTACTGTGTGCATTTTTCGTACGGTCGGAGCAAGCCTTCTTTTCTTTTACAGTTTGTCCAGAAAAATTACCAAGTGCAGGTTTAGTCATTAATTGTGCCGAATAATAGAACATGTAGATTGAAGTTCTCCTAACCATACACATCCCAAGTTTGCACACCTTCTTTACAGAGAATTTCTAGATCATCGATAACAGGCTCTAAGAACACATCAATATCATTGCCGGGTTGTTTCGTTCCTTGGATTAACAAGCACAACATAGTGTATTGTTTTTGAAGCACAACCATGGCGGTAGGTTATAGTTTACAATAAGACCTGGTCAAGTGCTATGAGAACTGTTCATATCTCCGAAAGGATTCATGTCATCCGTACACAAACATATTCTCATGCTTCTCGGGTCAGCTACAAATACTAGGTATTGTCGATTGATATTCCTTCATTGAATCGAATCTGCAGGGTATCTTAGCATACGATCGTTCCTTCTCTCTGTGGCATGCCAACATACTAACATCGCTTACTTGGGATTGGCAAAGATTCTCTTGAAATGATCAACGATAGGTAGATACCACACAACCTTTGTCAGACCACCCCTCTTTGACTTTTTTCTTCCTGAGAACTTCTCTTTCGTTTGTATTGAGAAGCCTTACAGACAGAACAAGCCTCTAAGTCCGCATATTGCTTGTGGCACAATATGTAGTCGTTTGAACAAACGTGAATTTTATGAACTTCTAACCCCAAAGGACACAAAACTTGCTTTGCTTCATATGTCGTCTTGGACAATGTGTTCTCCTCAGGAAGTATCCCTTTCAATATATCCAAAAAATCTATGAAACTCGTGTCTGTCCATCCACTACTTGTCTTTAGCTTCATTAGGTCCAGGGTTGTTGACAATTTGGTGTGTTTTGACTTGCATCCGGCGAATAGAGGTGTCTCTGAATCACTGACCAACTTGGCAAACCTCATGGAATCTTTCTCATTGAAAGCTAGCTCCTAAACATCAGGCAACATGTCTTGCAATAGATCGTGATTGACATCAACCATTTCACCATCCAATGAAGAAGGAACAAACATGTCATGTTTATATTCATCTTCCTGATTTTGTGCGCCACTACTCGCTGCATCTGCATTAATATCGACTAATTCTTGCTCTCCATGCGTCGTCCAACATGTGTAACCCTTCATGAATCCTCGACGTATCATATGAACGTGTACATCTACTCTGGTATCAAACATCTTCTCATTTCTGCAATCTGCATATGGACAAGTCATGTAATCGTTGTTTCTTTTTTTCCTCTCCTCCTTCGCGATGTTTATAAAATTTGAAACACCACTTCTACACTCTTTGCTATGTCGATCAGTTTTGTACATCCAACAACTTCGATCCATCGCTACAAAAGTAAATAAATATTAGATAAATTTTTTGTAAGATAAGTTCCAAGTGCTAAATTTGTAGGGATTGTTTTGTAGGAATTGTTTGTTATTTTCCAAGTATCTAAATAAACATTTCCTGAATTTTATGTTCCTCTTTAAAAAAACACAAAATTCCTTGTCGACACATCCCGCCACAAACATGAACAGTGGGATAACCATTCCCTGTCGACAGTTAGAGTATTTATAGTACGCAATAGATATCGGTAATGATCAATAAATGAATACCGGTAATGGGTTTCACTGTTATCTTTGTCAGGTTTTTACACTGTGCCAGTCACCAATGACACTCATCGGTGACGGGCTTAGACAGTTATCTTTGTCGGGCCTTTGTCTTTGCTCGTCACCAATGAAACTCATCCGTGACGGGACTATTTTTTGGCCCGACAAAGATAATATTTGTCAGGCCGCAACATAAACCCGTCACGGATGAGTTTCATCGGTGACGGGCTCGGTCTCAAGGCCTATGAAAACTGTCTGTAAGTGTATATTTTGTCGGTGTTTATTTCGGTCAGTTAAAGTTAACAATGGTGTGACAGTTCACGAGTTCCGGTCCGTTAAAGTTGACGATGGTGTGACCAGTTCACGAGTTTTCGACACAGATAGGTCATCCATGATGAAGAGTCCTGTAGTAGTGTGTAATATGCTTTGGATGATTGATGCATGGATTTATATATGTACACACACGTACATCGTATGCAGATTGATTGAGGGTGAGTTCTTCCCCTTCTTTCTCAACACACATCTCTCTTTTTCCACGCGCACGCTTTTCAAACTACTAAACGGTGTGTTTTTTTGCAAAAAGTTTTTATATAAAAGTTGCTTAAAAAAATCAAATTAATCCATTTTTGAAAAAAAAAATTAGCTAATACTTAATTAATCACGCGTTAATGTACTGTTCCGTTTTTCGTACGCGCGGTATGTGTTGGGAAAGCTTTACAACTAACAAAGCCTGAGTGTGGCGAGGAGAGTGTATTCTTAATCTCTAGTTAAATATGCATTCTCAACAATTAAATATGTATAGGTCTTACATCGGTAGAAACGATGATGGCAATGTATCCTATATACACATCCATCTTTATTTACTCATGCACTCAATCATTATAGACCACAGGATCTCAATCCAACATGTAGGGCATTTTTTTAAACAAACAACCCGCTTTCTCGTCGGTAATTTCTTGAATAAACCCTTGAATTTTCTTCTTCTGCGTCTTGGCAGCTTTCACTGCAATAAAAATCTTACATAGAGACATTTTCGTAGAGGCGATTTTCAATTTACCACTAAAATCGAGATTTCTACAGTCTAGAAATACTTTTTAGAGAAACTTTTAAAATCATCTAGAACACTTATACTCTATAGACATTTTAGATATATTTTAGCATATTTTGTTAAATTTATATCGTAGAGACATCTTTTCGGTACTTTAAAATTTGTGTCGTATATAAAGATTCTGTTAAGGCGTTTTAACCTCTGTAGAGGCAATTTTCTAAATATTACTGTATGTTAAGCAACTAGATATAACTAACACAAGACACCAACTTACATATATTTACATATAATAATATGAGATTGAGATGATAAATAAATTCATGAAACATAAAAGTTATCTACTCACGGAGTCATGTGTGAAGAGAAAGACCTTGCAAGGATTATTTTATAAAATTTCTGTGCAAGGGGCGGACGGTCACTACTACAGATTCTGTTTTTCCGTGTGGTCAAAACACGTTTTTGCGTGTGGAGGTATTGGCCGTCTGCACCCAGGGGTATGGGAAAATAAATATTTTCACGTGCGGGTGGCCCAACCGCACGAAAAAATATATCTTCCTGTGCGGTCCACTTAACTCGACCGCACGGGATAATAGTTTATCCCGTGCGGTCCACTTAAGTCGACCGCACGCGATAATAGATATTATCGCGTGCGGTCGTGTTAAGACGCTCGCACGGGCTATTATCCCGTGCGGGCGTGAGACCAGCTCCTGGCGGATCGGTTTTTCCAGACAGCACTACTTACGACCTGCCTAGAATTTACCGGGGGCCTCGTAAATCTTTTCTGTAGCAGTGGGTTTTTTGCAAAATTGCTATGCCTGAATGCAAGCCTTCGGATAGAGATAGAAAGATCTAGGTTAAACGAGTGCATGTGTGCACTTGAGGGGCTGAGTGCACCTGATACCTTGCCTATGATAAGAGCTAGTAAAGCCTGTGTGGGTCCTGAGAACAACTGAGGTATTCTTTTTTTTTTTATTACACGAAAAACGTTGGAACACATACACTACCACACATGTCGTGAATGTGACCCCTAACATGCTCAGTGAAACAGGGATCGGTAGCACGCCAGCAACTCTCTAGCCTCAATAAAGTCCTATTAAAAAAGAAAAATATGATGATTTCACGCTTTATTCATGGTCACTTTGATTTTGATTACGACAACACACTATGACAATCTATGCTGTCTATAAATTTATAATCCACTATATCCTAAATTTCATCATACAAAGATGTCACATTAAAGATGTCACATTGTCATCCATTAACAATTATTACATTTTAATTTTCATACAAAAATGCTATATCATCTATATTTTATTATATTCTAAATATTAAAATAATAAGCATGTTAAATTATCTCACATAATTTACATAATATTTCAATATATATCTCTTCATATTTTTTACAATATTCTATATACTTCATCCCTACTTAGTTAATGTTTTCTATCTTCTCACATTAAACTACATCACCATATCACCTCAGTTGTTTTAGCATTTAGATAATTAATCCATAGTTCAAATTATTTTTCTCATTTTTTCTCTCAGCCACATCATCTTACTTTTACTTTTAGATTATCAATCTATATTCAATTTAAATTATCATAAACTACATTAACTTAAATGATTTATAGCCTTTTTTAATGATTGATAAAAATACAAATTCTATAAGTTTACATCGTCCAGTTATATTACACGTTATTTTTGTTATTATCATATAAAACTCCTGCAGCAACGCGGGATTTCATTTAGTAGATAATATATGACCATCCGAGTTGGGTCAGGATGTAACATAATCGAAGCCTAATTTATGAAATGTTAAAATAAATCTTTATGTTAGAAGCGTATCCGCGTATGCGTATTATTAATTCATAGTCAACAATGTAAATTAGTTCAAAGACAACAGAATTTAAAGCTTAGTTAAAATACCTAGATCACACCTTAATTAATTGTCGGTAGTGAAACGATGGTTTTTATTGGTCGTTGCCCTCCTAGTACGTCTTGTTAAGACATCAACCGGATTGCTGCAGAAAATAAAAGAAGACAAAAGTAATATTCATGCACCATGCAGATAATCGTGTGCCTTCTGGAAATTCCAAAACCATTGGTAAAGCATCCCCAACCCCAAAATCTATACCTAATTAAAAATTAAAAATTAAGTAAGGTTTTCAGGTATTTTTTCGTCCGTCGTTTAGCTTAAAGAGTCCTACGCGTGTGTATTATGGAGAGTCCTATGTCCATCCAGATCGTACCGGCTATGTACATGCAGTCCCTCGCGCAGCTAATTAAAAAATAAGTAAGGTTTTTGGATTTTTTTTCATGCATCTTTTAGCTTAAAGAGTCCTATGCGCATGTATTATGGCAAGTCCTACGTCCATATCCACATCCAGATCGTCCGGTCATGTACATGCAGTCTCTCGCGCAGGTCTTGCGTAAGATAGATTGGATCACGGCTCATGCCGTGGACTCGCTCCCGATCCCCTAGCACACGCATATATAAGGAAAATTAATCCCCGTACCTTGGTGACAACCTAAGTACGAGATTAGATACCTAAACCCTAGGACCTACCGATCCTAAAAATGCGCTAAGGGACCGAAGGGCGAATTCCATCGCTACTACTACACCGTGGCGTTCCTGTCTCCGCTGCCACACGGTGATCCCATCGCCAGCAGCCTACTACCACAACACCGATGCCGCCAAACGACTAAGGGCGACGCTAATGGCTTCTCCAAACACCGGTCAGTACACCACCAAATTCCACACAAGCTTAATGAGGTAATCATGTATAGCCTAAGTTTATGTTTATAAGAATTAGCTCCAACACTGTGGTATCAGAGCCTTCTTAGGCATGTGCATGGTCCATCACTCTGGTGGTGAAGTCACTAAGCCGCATTAGGATTTCCTAGCGTCGGCTTGTTCAATTTTAGGGTTTATGTTTCCCTGCTCATGTTGCAATTAAGTCTAATTTTATTATTCATGTTCGGTTGATCGAAATTAGGGCTAAGTTTTATGTTTCAGATTGCTATTCCTACTCAATTTTATGGCATGGGTAGCAATTAGAAGGAGGGGACTCAGATCGGGCTAAGAGTAAGAAAATCCCAAAAATTTCCCCAACATTTGAAACCCTTATTTTGATTTTTCCCAAAATCCGAAACCCTAAACTCAGAAATTCCCCAAAATTAAGAATCCCAATCCTGAATTCAGTTAACCCCATGAACGGGCAAATCCCCAACTCAATGAGAAATCCTAAGACTCACTGGGTTTAGGGTTAGTTCGTCGGACTTCGTGGCGCACAACATGAGCTCTGCCATGTCCGTGCGCCTCTGAACTCTTGGCCGTCTTCATGGGACTGGCGCATGGCTTCATGCGCCGCCATGCATCCTTTAGCCGCTGTCTTGGACCGGCCTCGCGCCCTCATCTGTTCGTCACGCGAGGCTTGGCCACAACATCCCACTACACGCAGCAGCCCTGGGCCCACTAGAGCCATGCACGTCATCAGGTTTGCCGCGCATGGGCGTGTCGACGTCGTCGACGTTGCCGCTCCGGTTGGTGTCGCCGTGACCGCCACCCCTCAATTAGCACCGAAAAAGTCGGGTCGAGAGAGAAAAGGGAATAAGGTTAGGGTTTTCAGCTAGTGACAGTTTGATCCGGGGTTGATCGATTCGGGCCATCCATCGGCATCGGACGGTCCACGACTCTCCCGCGCCGCATTAGCCACCCATCAGAGATCGTGACCGTCCATCAGGATCGGATGGCTCACGCTGACGGGCCACGCTTGGTTAATGGGCCGCGCGTGCCTCGTGGGCTGCGCGATCACGGGCTAGCTCTGGCCTCTGGGCCACGGCTGGTCTTTGGGCCAAATTGCTTTTCCCTTATTATCGGCCCGATTTAATGATTTTTCCTTTACATAAATACATTTTAATCAGTTTAGGCCTTTATTTGATGCCATAAAGTTGCATTATCATGTGTAGCTAAATGAAACTAACGAGAAATTTGGCTAGAAATTCGGATACTAATGTTAATTTTGTTTGCCCCCAACGAGGTAGAATTTTATGATTATATAATTTTGATGACATTTTGACACTTAGCTTTGTTTCTTGCCTCGTGATGAGATAAAATTAAAATCTTATGAAATTATACGCGTTAATTTTCACTTCATGTTTTAATATTTTATTCCATATTGTCTTACAATATTATGGAATAGAATTTTATTTATGTGCACAATTAATGTATTTTATTTTAATCATGTCATTTCACTCTATTTTGGCCCAACAGTATTATGGAGTAAAATCTTAGGGCTAGGCCAAAGAGAAGGCAGGCCAAACGAAGGAAGGTAGGAGGCACCAAACTTAGCTGGGGCTGAAAAGAAAGAAAAAAATGGGCTTTCGCCCAAAACCAAGAAAGGATTTTAATTAATTTTTTCAATTATAATGTATAATATTCTAATGTTTCAATTTATTGCTCAGCTTCTAATAGCTGTTCTATCACTGAAAAACGTCTATCTGTTGCAACGCACGAATATTTTTTCTAGTAAGAAAAAAAAGGAAAAAAAATCACTACCGGTGTATGACAAGAGAGCCCAGCACAGCCCATTACACACAAAAGTACGTACATGAATGGGCCTTGCTAGCTAGGCCTCTGCACTCGGTCACTTTCCTACCTGCACAACGTACGTCCATGCGATAAATATAGAGAAGTTCTAAAGATATTCTTCATCAAATGTCTCCCAAATTCAATTGAGAAAAGAATATTTAGTTTCCACTCAATATTACCCTGTTTTGATATATTCCACTAGAAATTGGCCCGTCTCTTATATGACATCCGATTAAAAATTTGTGTATGGTATTTGCCACATCACCACGTGCAACTTATTTGGCAAGTTACCATGGAGTCAAAATGCAATCATTCCACGAGGTGAGCGTAGCTTAACTTATTAGGTTTCTTACAGTGGAACCTATTGTGAAGACTATGGGTACCGGATACCCTCACAGCTAGCTTATCCGACTTACTATAGAAGATAGGTTACGCTCCATGATTATGTAAACCGGCTATGACATGGGTATTACGTTACCATTGAGATAAGGTAACGGCCCATAGTCTGTAGTTGGTAAGATTGAGAAGTCCGACTTAGAATAGAATAGGTCTCCGACTTGTAAACCCACCCTCCGAGATTATATAAGGAGGGTAGGGCATCCCTTGAGGGACATAGAAAAAATACACGGACAGACAGAAAACTTGCGATAGCCCCTATTGAAAGAGATCAAGAGATCAATAAACACTCGGCGGATCGAATCCCCGAAACAGGAGTAGGGTATTACCTCTCGTTAGAGAGGGCCTGAACCTGTCTAATCCTTTATCCCGACTAACCCATTGTGTTTGGCACTTGACTGCTACCCCCAGATTGATATTGCCGAAACCAAGTTTCGACAGTTGGCGCGCCAGGTAGGGGGCTCCGCGTCAAGTTCTTCTTCAACATCTCGCCGACAAGCGCAATGGGATCTCCATCAAGCTTCGCCGACTTCGTCTTTGCCCCTGGGCAGGCGCTTCGCTTCGGCGGACTCGACTTCATCACTGACAAGTTCGGTAAGCTCTCTCTTCTCGACTCGGATTCGAACCAGTCGGGGAGGAAAAATTCCTTGGCGCCGCTCGGGTTATCGGACGACGCTAAAATCTGTCATAATCTCTTATCTTCTGAGTTGGATCCGATCCACTCGGGAGAATCTTTTTCATCGCCTTCATGCAGTCTCCCGGCCGCGAGGGAGGTCGCGGTCATTCTCGAACGACTCGGGTCGTACTCATCTACAGACCTTGCCGAACATCTAAGCTCCACCGACTTCGACGACCTCTACGACATCTCCACGGACGAGATCAACAGCTACGACGCAGACAAAGACTACTACGATCCGGACCTTCTCAACGTTCTCATGGCCGAAGTAGCCGAGATCGACTCGGCCATGGCCCGGAGGATCGCAGAGGAGGAATGAGCAAAGCTTGAGCAAGAGCGCAAGCGCGTGGAGGAGGATAAGCGCAAGGAGGAGGAGGAGCTCAGGAAGAAACAAGAAGCCGACAGAAAGAAACGAGACCTAAGGGCGACTGGGCGCTCGGCCCGCGATGCCATATTGCAGACACGAGTCGACAATGCCAACATCTTCCAAGCGCCTCAACAGAACGCCGTCGCTGCCCTCACCCTCATCGACACCATCATCGAAGCGGCGCCGGCTGCGGTGACACCACTCCTGGACAAGATCAAGACCATCGTCGCGGCTACAGCCAACGGCCATCCTTCCAGCTCCGCACGAAGGCCGACCGAGTCCGTTGCTGAAACACCCGACAGAAGCTGACTGCCGCCGCCGCGGTCCAAGGACTACAAGAGACCCGAGCAAAGCAAGACACCAGTCAGATCTAAAGACCCTCGCCACGAGGCAGTATGGAGGCCACGAGGCCAAACGGCTGACTCTCACGAGAGAGAACACATCCGACAACCCGTCCACGACCGGAATCGTCGCTACAACAACTCCAACTACCAAAGCAGCCCGCGAAGGCCCCCGCCGAGTGATCTGCGGGAGGTACTCGACCGACGCTACCGGGAATGTGAACGGCGCTCTTCTGAAGACAGAAGGAAACCACCCAACGACTACGACGATGTAGTGCCCGCTTTCACTAGGAACCTACGCCGAGTGGACTGGCCGAGTGGTTTTAAACCTACCGGGATTGATAAGTACGACGGCAAGACCGACCTCGAGTCCTGGCTAACTGTGTACACCCACGCCATCCGCGCAGCAGGAGGAGACAGCAAGGCTATGGCCAATTACCTGCCCGTCGCTCTCGCCGACTCAACCAGGAACTGGCTCACGAGCTTGCCAAGAGGCTCGATTGACTCGTGGAGCGAGCTTCGGGACCACTTCATCGCCAACTTCCAGGGTACTTTCGAAAGGCCCGGGACCCATTTTGACCTTTACAACGTCATTCAGAAGCCGGACGAATCGCTGAAGGACTACATTCGACGCTTTTCGGAGAAACGGAACAAGATCCCCAACATCACCGATGACGTCATCATTGCTGCATTCCAGAAAGGCGTTCGTGACGAGTTGCTTATCGGCAAGTTTGGGCGCAAGCCACCGAAGACGGTCAAGCAAATGTTAGAGACGGCAAATTCCTACGCCAAATCTGATGACGCAATCAAGGCCTCGCGATAAGACCGGCACGACAAGAGGGACGACAAGCCATTCGGAAGCAGCTGGCGTCCTAAGAAGGACAACGGCAACAACAACGGCGGCCAAAAGGATCGCAAGCGCAAGCCCGAGGATCTAGTCGCCACGACATCGAACTACCAGCAACAGCGTCCCCGAGTCGCCGCCTACGACAAAATCATGAACACTCAGTGCACGCACCATCCAAACCACAAGCACGCGGCAAAGGATTGCTTCATCTACAAACAGTTCGCTGAGCAGTACGCGGCACAACTACGACAAAAGCCGGCTGATGAAGCCGGCCCATCGGGAACCAAGAGGAAAGACCCGGCTAGCAGCACAGAGCCCTTCCAAGACCCCGTGGGCGAGCTAAACCACATCTTCGGGGGACCGTAGGTGTTGATGCAAAAAACACACACTGGCCTGGGAGATCTGCTTAGCTCCAGTGCAGGTCCAAATCTTGGTGAGATGCAGGCGTGCCAGTCAGTTTGATCCCGCAACTGACAAGATATACAAATAGCAGATCAGAGAACCGATCGGCCAACATAGCCGATGTAGTAATTCCAGCCGATCTTGATGACAGCATATACAAACGATAGATGAAACAATCGATCGGCCAACATAGCCGATGTAGTACTTCCAGCCGATCCTGATAACAGCCGATAGCGATAGGGTTTTGAACTATCGGCTATGTGTTCAATGTAGATTCTAACACTTGATGTAAATAATGACAAAGAGACAATCGGCTGATGATAATATGCATTAGATCGGCAATGACTTGATAAAGTGAAACGAAAGCTAGACATACTCGATCGGCTGTAGATATCAATGATACATAATCTAAATCTCAAAATATATTTAAATTAAGTGATTGGGATAGATCGGACAAGGCGCCGAGACAGTATAAATCACTTATGTCTAAAAACACCTCAAGAGAGAGATTATATATATTCATAGTATAGCCGATGAAGTGAATCTAACATAGATCCAATGCCATAAAATCCACAAGATTAGATTAAATAGTGAAACCTTTATTGTCATCGGCTAAATTCAACTTATATGCAATCCTTATAAGCCGATGCAACGTCCAGATAACTCATCGGCTGAAACCCCGATGAAACCCTTATCGGCAATCAAAAAGCAGGCTAGAGATTCATGGTTCTAAGCACGACTTAGTAGGTCAAACTCAACTGATGCAGCACTAAGTATGTAAAGAAACACGGTATCTAGATGATCAAGCCCTTGACTGATTTTCAGGGTGGTAGATGCCTAGGCTAATCTAATCTAGCAAAACGATTTAACCGATACCGGCAGAAACCCTAAAACGAGAAGCAGCCGATAAAACTAAATCGAGATGCTAATACTAGATTAACATAAGACATATGATAAATAGCCAGGCAAATATATTATCCAAACCAGAGCAATCCAAGAGGTCGAATGTACTGATGCAGCCTTGAACGACGCCGACGTAGATGATACAATTGCCTGAACCGACGGAACATTGGACTTACCCCTTCGCCGGAGATCGACAGCCGATGCAGCCCTGCGTCAGGTGCCAAATTCTGCCGGTTGATAAATAAACCGTAACAGAGTAAAAGATGGCGATGCGCCGAATTGTATTGATCGAGAGTTGATAGATTACAATAACCCCGGGTGTACATATTTATACCCATGGGAAGATACTAGTCCTTATAGGACAAGAAAGAAACTTTCGTAAAGATAAAAGAAAAACATAAAGTCCTTAAGGGACACTAAACACACTTTCCTAAAGATAAAAGGAAACTAACAAATATTCTAATTAATAGATACAATTGCCTTCTTCGGACTCAATCCGCACGTGGCAATCCTCATGAAGCACACCAACCGAACCCGACAATGATCCTGCCATCTCCCTATTGGAATCGGCTACATCGGCTATCCTTGTCCGATTCTGTTTCAGCCGATGCACACCGTAGCTGATTTGGCTTGCAGCCGATTCATACTCCGTTTTCTGTAATCGCTTATCTCCTCCAATCGGCTTCGGCTTTAACTCTGAATCCAATGCATGATTTACCAAATTTCGTCGTTAACAGCAGGCGTACGAGTCCAAGAGGAAGAAAAAGCTGACTGATCGCGAAGTTAACGCCGCGCAACCTGAAGTCCCGCATTATCTACGATGGTCGGAGGTGGCTATCACGTTTAACCGCTCGGATCACCCTGACCGAGTGGTTCACCCGAGGCGGTATCGCTTGGTACTAGACCCGGTGGTTCGTAACATCAAACTCAAGCGCGTCCTCATCGATGGCGGCAACGCTCTCAACATCTTATTTGCCAAGACGTTGGACGAGATGCAGATTCCAAGATCTGAGTTGAAGCCGAGTTCAGCCCCCTTCCATGCAGTCATCCCAGGGCTGTCATCCACGCCACTCGGGCACATTACTCTTCCAGTCACCTTCGGGGTTCGGGAGAACTTTCGCACGGAGAACATCACTTTTGAGGTTGCCGACTTTGAAGCAGCCTACCACGCGATCATCGGAAGACCAGCGCTCGCTAAGTTTATGGCGGTACCACATTATACCTACCTCATCATGAAGATGCCCGGGCCCAATGGAGTCATCACCCTGCGCAGCGACGTCAAACAAGCCTTCACTTGCGACAAAGAAAGCTGCGACATGGCCCAGACTCACGAGAGATTACGCGGCTAGCAAGAGGTCCGATTGGCTGCATCAACATTTGGAGAAGGAGAAGTCCCCGCCAAGAAGATAGCCAAGTCGGGAGAAGGCGACGCCAAGACAAAGAAAATCACCCTTGATCCATCTGATCCCTCTAAAACTGCTGTAATAGGCGCAGAGCTAGATCCTAAATAGGAAAGCGCGCTCGTCACCTTCCTCCAGAATAATAAAGATATTTTTGCTTGGAAACCGTCTGACATGCCGGGTATTCCTAGGGAGGTGATCGAGCACTCTTTAAACGTCAAAGATGACGCTAAACCTATCAAACAACGATTGCGCCGTTTTGCTCAAGACCGAAAAGATGCCATCAAGGAGGAACTCGCCAAGCTCTTGGCTGTCGGGTTTATCAAAGAGGTTTACCATCCCGACTGGCTAGCCAACCTAGTTCTTGTCCGGAAGAAGACAGGGCAATGGCGCATGTGCGTGGACTACACCGATCTCAACAAAGCTTGCCCCAAAGATCCTTTTGGACTACCTCGAATAGACCAAGTCGTCGACTCAACAGCCGGCTGCGAGCTTCTGAGCTTTTTGGATTGTTACTCAGGTTATCACCAGATCAGCTTGAAGGAATCCGATTGCCTGAAGACATCATTCATCACCCCGTTTGGAGCCTATTGCTACATCACGATGCTCTTCGGCCTAAAGAACGCTGGAGCCACCTATCAGCGCATGATCCAGAGATGCCTTCAGAATCAGATCGGGAGAAACGTGGAAGCCTACGTCGACGATGTCGTCATCAAGACCAAGCAGAAGGAAAACCTGATCGCCGACTTAGAAGAGACCTTCGCGAACATTCGGGCCTTCAGAATGAAGTTGAACCCGAAGAAGTGTACCTTCGGTGTGCCATCAGGTAAGCTGCTCGGTTTCATGGTGTCACATTGCGACATTGAGGCAAATCCAGAGAAGATCAACGCTATCCGGAGCATGAAGCCCCCGAGTACCCAGAAGGACGTCCAGAAGCTCACCGGTTGCATGGCGGCATTAAGCCGTTTCGTCTCCAGACTCAGCGAACGAGGTATGCCTTTTTTCAGGTTACTGAAGAAGACCGACAATTTCCAATGGACCACCGAGGCCCAGAAAGCTTTTGAAGATTTCAAGGAGTTCCTCATGACACCACCCGTGTTGGCGTCACCGCACCCTCAAGAACCCCTGTTGCTCTACGTCTCCGCAACTCACCAGGTGGTCAGCACGGTATTGGTCGTCGAGCGCGAGGAAGAAGGCCGCACTCAAAAGGTTCAACGGCCAATCTACTTCGTCAGCGAGGTTCTGGCAGGAGCCAAAACCCGCTATCCCCAGGTACAAAAATTGTTATATGGAGTTTTAATCACTGCTAGGAAGCTAGCCCATTATTTTCAGGGTCACTCGGTCACCGTCATCACGTCTTTTCCACTCGGTGATGTCATCCATAACCGCGAGGTTACTGGGCGCATCGCAAAGTGGGCACTGGAGTTGATGCCGCTGGATATAGCTTTCAAGGCGAGGACGTCTATAAAGTCTCAAGTCCTAGCGGATTTCGTAGCCGAGTGGACCGAACAACAAGAAGATGTACCTAGAGAAGATTTGCAGTACTGGACCATGCACTTCAACGGATCCAAAAGAGTCACCGGCCTGGGAGCGGGAGTCGCGCTGATCTCCCCGACTGGGGAGAGGCTACGGTATGTCCTTCACATCCACTTTCCCGCCTCACACAATGTCACCGAGTACGAAGCCCTTCTTCACGGCCTACGACTTGCTGTTTCACTCGGGATACGACGGATGATTGTGCGAGGAGATTCCCAGTTGGTGGTTAACCAGGTGATGAAGGACTGGTCCTGCCTGAATGAGACCATGGAGGCCTATCGACAGGAAGTTCACAAGCTTGAAGACAAGTTTGACGGATTGGAGTTATCCCATGTCTTGAGACAATAACGAAGCGGCAGATCAGTTGGCACAGTTTGGGTCCAAGCGCGAAGCAGCCCCGACTGACGTTTTTGTCGAACATCTCTACGAGCCGACTGTTGCCAAAACACTAACCCCCGATGAAGGAGGTACAAATCAGGTTGCCATGATCGACGCCGACTGGAGGACGTCGTTCATCAAGTTTTTGACTCAGCAGGAGCTGCCGGGTGACCGGGATGATGCGGAACGAGTCCGACGCCGCAGTCAAGGCTACGTCATGGTTGATTCAGAGCTATACAAGAGAAGCCCCTCTGGAGTTTTGATGAGATGCGTCACGCCGGAGGAAGGACAACAATTATTGCAAGATATCAACTCGGGCATCTGCGGCAGTCATGCCGCGGCGCGCACTCTGGTAGGCAAGGCTTACTGACAAGGATTCTTCTGGCTCACGGCGGTCTCCGATGCAGACAAGGTGGTTCGCACGTGTGAAGGTTGCCAATTCTTCGCTCGACAAAGCCACGTTCCAGCCCAAGATCTTCAAACAATTCCCTTATCATGGCCTTTCGCCGTATGGGGCTTGGATATGGTCGATCCGTTCAAGAAGGCGCTAGGAGGATTCATGCATCTGTTCGTCGCGGTTGATAAGTTTTCCAAGTGGATCGAAGCTAAGCCGGTTGCTACGATAACTGCGGATAAGGCGCGAGACTTTATTCTAAACATCGTGCATCGGTTTGGTGTCCCGAACAGAATTATAACTGACAATAGGACTCAATTCACTGGAGGCGTTTTTAAGGAGTTCTGCGAAGACTTCGGTATTAAGATTTGCTATGCATCGGTGGCACACCCTAAGAGCAACGGACAAGTTGAACGTGCTAATGGTATGGTTCTTCAAGGTATCAAAGCACGAGTGTTTGACAGATTACGACCGTACGCCGGAAGATGGGTTCAAGAGTTGCCTTCGGTGTTATGGTCATTGCGGACCACACCCAGTCGGGCTACCGGCCAATCTCCTTTCTTCTTGGTCTACGGAGCAGAAGCAATGTTGCCGAGTGAGATGGAGTACAAGTCTCTTCGTGTTCGTAGCTTCGATGACGAGCGTTATGACCAAGACAGAGTTGATGACCTTACCCGACTGGAGGAAGCCCGCGAAGCCGCATTGATTCAGTCGGCACGGTATCTTCAAGGACTTCGGCGCTACCACAACCGCAATGTTCGGTCACGAGCCTTTATTTTTGGAGACATGGTTCTGCGCAAGATTCAAACTACAAAAGATCGTCACAAGCTATCTCCACTATGGGAAGGGCCCTACATAATAGCTAAGGTGACTCGGCCAGGAGCATATCGTCTAAAGCGTGAAGATGGGACCATGGTGGAGAATTCCTGGAATATTGAACATCTTCGTCGGTATTATACTTAGGCATTTTTTGTCTCTATGTTCTTCTCGACTGCCAACTTCAAGCAGGATGACCTCTTGGGTTGTCAGTCGGGGGCTATACGTATATCAATAAAGCATTATTTTCTTTGATAACTTCTTCATATTTAGTTTATCATTGTTTAGTGTTTTGGTTCGAGTCCAATAGATAAGGACTAAGAATTTTTTGATGGCCTAATCAAGCCTAGGCTTGGTGACAGTCGGACGAGAATTCTTAAGAAATTATATATGAAGACTCGGATCAGGGCATTAACATAAATAAGCTACATATTTACAAGTCAACATTACAACAAGTTATATACAACAAGACATTTATCTCTGGAAGTTTTCGGCTACATCTGCAGCTACCTTTTTTGCCGATTCCTGCGCTTCGTTTACAAGCTCCAGGGCTCGCTCATCTGTGGTGCCGTCTGCGAAGCCATCTCCTACAGAGTTCACATCTATCCGAGGATAGAGTGATTTCGTTTGAGCAAGAGCAAAGCCGGCACTCATGACGGCCACGTCGGTGATATTCTCCATGTATTTTGCTGGTGCCGTCCTGAGCTTGTCGAAGACTTCTACGGCATCCAATGAGCTCGTCTCGAGACCTTGTTTGTACAATGCCGACAGGATTGGTGCAGCAGCATTAGCGATATCATCCCGCACGCTTTCAGCCCTTCAGACTCTCTCGGCGAAGACATTCAATTGTGCTTGGGACTTCACTTTATTAGCTACAAGATTAAAGAGGCGCGGGTTGCATTGGCAGTCGACGATCAAGACCAAGAAAACTCAGGGACGTGAATTTCGCGAGTTACCTTCAATCTCTTCCAGAGCTTTCTCCTTCTCAGACTCCAGCTTAGCTTTGTCAGTTTCTGCTTTCTCTAGCTGAGTCTTGAGGGTATTGATTTCGGATAAATTTGCTACAACATGAAGGTTTGCAAGCATCAGGATCAAAACAGATTATATGCAAAGACAGAGCAAGTACAAAGGTGGTTTGGCTTACCCCCGATTGAGCCACGGAGTTCCAAGTTCTCATCTCGGAGCTTCGCAATTTCTGCCCGTAAGACAACCTCTCGAGCTGCAGCTTCTTCTCTGGCGGCCTTGAGGTCTTGATGAACGTTTTCCAGAGAATTTACATGGGGGACCAGCTTTTAGAGAGTGTCTGATTTAGCCATTGAGCGACAATATATTCTCTACATAAGGGGATGAAGATAGTCAATCACATCGGACGACGATGACAAGACATGGAGGAATTACACTTACATTCATTAGCCGGGTCGCTTCGTTGAGGCTGGCCACGAGCATGTCGCATTCTTCATTTTCCTTTTGCTTATTTAACACAATGCCTTGCTTCACACCTTCGGCATCGCGCCACTCGATCTTGATAGGAGGGACCGAGTCAACTGGAGACTTTAGTCGAGCGATTTCCTCCTCTTCGGCTGATTGATCTAGAGAAGATGAATGAAGAAAGAAGTGAGAAATATGATGAAGACAAGAGTCTGGTGATTATTCAGAGATTTACCTGTTTTAGGAGCCGGATCCTCGGATGGTGCCTCTTGACCGTGCGAGCCCTGTGGATCTTCGTCCGGCTGGTTTCCAGTCGGGGCATTTTGACTGGCAGTCGGGGGCTGTTCTTCTTCGGCCGACTGGTTTCCAGCCGGGAGGACTTGGCTGGCAGTCGGGGGCTCAGCCTCAGGAGCGTCTTTGCCTAAGGATTCCGCCCCAGGAGCATCCTCGCTCGGGACAGGGTCTTGCATTTTTTGTTCTACAGGCCTTGGTTTTTCTGACGCTGTAGATGGGTTTGTGGTTTCAGCCTGCCCGGTGGGATCTATATCTTGAGGTTTCCTGCAAGAAAGAAGATAAAGACAATTGAGTTGGAAGTGAAAAAGATTTTTAACAAAAAGCTGATTCTGGTTATGAGAGATACCTATTGGACCTCCTGATTTTGGGAGTGGATCTGGCTGTTGGTTTCGGAGGACTTATGTTAGATCGTGGAATCTGGATTTCTTCGTCATCCGAGTCATCAACGACCAGTCTCCTTTTACTCGCCCGCCTGCTGATATCTT
Source organism: Oryza officinalis (assembly GCA_008326285.1). Classification (NCBI taxonomy): domain Eukaryota; kingdom Viridiplantae; phylum Streptophyta; class Magnoliopsida; order Poales; family Poaceae; genus Oryza; species Oryza officinalis. The sequence continues at coordinate 7,697,278 of BDMV01000005.1, forward strand.
CGTCGGCGGCAGCCCTTTTCTCTTGAGGCTCGACGTTGATTTTGGGGCCGCAGGTTGGTTTTTTGGCAGCAGGCCGAGCTGGCATATCGTCATGATACACCTTGTATGGCTTGGAAATAATAAGGGCGTTTGCCTGCAAGTAGAGTTTTTGAGATATATTGAAGGATGCGTGCAAGATTGAAAGAGTTTTGAAGAGCCGAGTCGACTTACCGGAGGAGGAGGTCGGAACAAGTTGAACGGAGGAACCGGCATCTTGTGGCTGCGATCTACTGTGATTCCAGAGGAGAAAATCTTGTACATGCGAGTGCACAAGGCCTGGTAACTCAGAGCATCGCGGTCCTCCCGATTGGGGTCGCTTTCACCCTCATACTCGAAAGCTGGCTTGAATCTTTCCTTGATAGGAGCCAGTCGGTTCTTGATAAAATGCCGGGTAATTTGTTCTCCTTGGAGGTCTTTCTTCTTCATTTCAAGAATGTTAGCCAGGAGGTTATTCGCTTCTACCCAATCTTGGTTCTCCGGCATTGTGCTCCAGTTGGCTCTTTGGATCGGTGGAAGGCCGACGAAGTCGGGCAAACTGGGATGGGGATTCGAGATATAGAACTAGTTTGCATGCCAGCCCTTGTTGGAGGATTTCAAGGGGAGAGAGAAGTAATCTCTACGGAGAGTCCCGCGAAGTTGGAAGCCAGCCCCACCGACAACGCAAGGGTCATCTTTGTTTGGGTGTGGCTTGACATAGAACATGCGGCGAAAAAGATTGAAGTGGGGAAGGATGCCTAAGAAAGCTTCACATACATGGATAAATATTGCATTGTGAAGGACAGAATTGGGATTCAAGTGATAGATTTGAAGGCCGTAGTATTCAAGGATACCACGGAAGAAATCAGAAGTGGGAAGACCAAATCCGCAATAGAAGAAAGAGGTGAAGACCACGATCTCACCGGTGTTTGGAGTGGGGAACTCCTCGTCGGCCGCCGGACGCCAGCCGATGATTTCTTTAGGCGGAAGAACTCCGTTCTTCACCATCTCCTGCAAGGTCGATTCCTTCACGTCCGAGGTCGCCCATTGGTCAAAAGGGATTTCTCTCTCTTCCGCCATGGATACGAGTTGGGTGAAGGTGGATCTAGCGTAGGAGATGGGGATTTTTTGAGGGGATGCTGGCAGCTGGATGCGGATGATGGATTGTGGTGGAACTTGAGTTCTTTGATGGATGATTTTGCGTGAGCACGAGTTCTCGAATTCCTCAGCGCGGCTGGTGAATAGGAGCGCGAAAAGGGGAAAGATTTCGGGAAGATGAAGCGGCAGGGACGACGCTGGCGCTTTGAGAAAGATTTTAGGGTTTTTTGTTGGGTTTTCTCGTATTTGGGCCGAGCCCATGAGAAACTTGCGGCCCATTTTATGAGTATGGCTTGACATATGTCCATGAGGACTTAAGCAAATTTGCTCTGGCAATATGCATATGTCTCATTGCTCGATGACTTAAAAATCCTTTCATAACAGCAGTTACACAACTTGTTGAAGGTTGGTACGATGCAACTTGGAAGGTGACAAATAGTAAAGTTTTTTGTAACTGTCCTGATAACTTTTTTATAGGTTGCAGGAGCTGTTTGGTTTTTACAAAGCATTTGATTTTTTATTTATCAATGCTGATTTGCCACCTTGGTGTGCTCTTTTTATTAAGACTAATATTATGGCAAGAGCTATTTAATATTTTGATCGTATTTTTCAGATGACTGATAAATTTCTTAACTCATATTTTCTATTCATGAGAATTAATTGAGCTGTATGTTTCGGGACGACTCGGGCACAACGACTCGGATGAGCATGAGCTTGCCTAGTGCTCGGATTTTTTACCCCTGAGGGTCGGTTGAGTATTTTGTTCTAAGATAACTCGGGTAAATTGACTCAGATAAGCATGAGCTTGCCGAGTGCTTGGATTCATTATACACTATGCCTTGATTATGAGGTTATGTGTTATATGATTTTTATGATTATTTTTGGCTTGAGCTAGGCATTTATTTAACTCAAGAGAGTCTGATTATTATAGTTCTTGACTATATGCTTAGTTTGATTAACTAAACATATAGTCGGGGGCTACACCTAATTAGGTGCATCAGTCGATGCACCTAAATTTTTTATGTTTGAAAATTTTTGAATTGTTTTCAGCCCTTCACAGCCTTTCTATTGGATGAAAAAGCACTCGGGAGACTCAGGCAGAGATGATGGAGGCACTCGGTGATAGAAGCACTCGGCTAAGATGTCACTCGGCCGCGTGTTATTCAAGTTCGAGGCAAAGTTATCTCATCGACTGCGAAGGTCTCGGAGGCTACTGTGGAGATTATGGGTACCGGATACCCTCACAGCTAGCTTATCCGACTTACCATAGAGGATAGGTTACGCTCCATGATTATGTAAACCGGCTATAACTTGGGTATTACGTTACCATTGAGATAAGGTAACGGCCCATAGTCTGTAGTTGGTAAGATTGAGAAGTCCGACTTAGAATAGAATAGGTCTCCGACTTGTAAACCCACCCTCCGGGACTATATAAGGAGGGTAGGGCGTCCCTTGAGGGATATAGAAAAAATACACGGACAAACAGAAAACTTGCGAGAGCCCCTATTGAAAGAGATCAAGAGATCAATAAACACTCGGTGGATCGAATCCCCGAAACAGGAGTAGGGTATTACCTCTCGTTAGAGAGGGCCTGAACCTGTCTAATCTCTTGTCCCAACTAACCCATTGTGTTTGGCACTTGACTGCTACCCCCAGATTGATATTACCGAAACCAAGTTTCGACACCTATCTAGCTAGAGCTAGATTCAAGTTTTAGATTTGACATAGGTTTTCGTATTTACAACTAACTATTTACCCGTCGACAATATGACGCTATAGTGAGATATGCTCATAGGGGTAGGATGTGCGTTTGTGTGTTACTGTGTTTTTTTTTAAAAAATACAACCATTACAAGTCTATTTTATACATAAAAAATGCAACTATTACAAGTCTATTTTATACATAAATCATAAAATGACAATATTTCACTTGGGCCATCTCAGTGCCATAGGCCTATGAGTCAACGGTTTTTATCGTTCTACCCTTGTTCGTCCTTTTTCTCTTAGTCCTGTCATTATTGGCTACTTGTCGACTAATTATTGTCAAATGGGGATGCATATCCTTATGTTAGTCTCACGTATCAATCTCTCGATAACACCAACTATTTACGTAAGAAGATCGGTTGAATGGATATTACTATCTCAAAAATGACATAGGTGAGGCGGCTAGGAGCCTACAACATGGCGGCAACCGTCTTAGCAGGCCACTCATAACCTTATCTAACCTGGCACTAATGCCCGGTAGGATACTTGGACCCTGTTGGGCTAAACTCTACTGATTTTGAAATTTTTTAATTTTGATTTTTATGGGTTTCTTCATCACTTTTGTTACATGCTCTCTTTTCTTTTCTTGATAACGAAAAACACTCATTTTTTATTACTGTAAGTTGACAAGTAAAAATTGTGCATAATATTATTCTTAAAAATCACACTCTAAAATTTAAAACTGCTTCGGTTTATAATCCAAAGTATGGAAAGAAAATCCTTTGCTCATTGAGATATGGATCTCAAGACTGGATGCGAGGAGTGGGTAGTGGATCTATATGTATTGTCAGCTACTTCTGGTTTGTTTGGCATGACGTCCAACCTCCAAAATACATATCTCTAGAGGGCTCCGTTGTGCTTGACCTAAGCACTAACTCCTTTAATAGCTCAAGACTAAAACTGTTCTCGGAGGACGTGTTCGGTTAATCCCTTTCATATAAAGATTAGGAGAAATTAGAGGGGATTAATAGGTGTAGAATTAATTCTTCCAAAATCTCATGCAATCTCCTTAGGAAAGAGGCTAGCCAAACAAGCCCTTAGTGAGCAAGTTTAAATCGAAGGTTCTAGATTGCCCTCAATACTTGCTATTTTTAGTCCAAATTTTCAAATCAAAGGCTCTACAGTGAGCAAAAAGTAAAAAAAAAGGAAAGAGACATTGTTGGATAACATTGATCGAAGAAGAAAGTAGAGGAAGATGAAGGGTAGTTTAGTACTTTTGCATGTCACTTAACAGCTAACACAGCGGCACATGTGACATGGATCTAGATTTTTTACATTTTAGAACTTTTTGAAACTTATTTTATAAAATTTTCCTTCAAAAAACTTATTTCAAGAATGAAACATTTTCTTAGCGCCAATGTTATTGGCACCATGGTCCAACAGGATGGCGCAAGTGACATTGGTGTTGTCCCCTTTCTCCCCCCGGCGGAAGCTAAGACACTGATGTGAAGGGAACCGGCGTCAAGCCGCCAATGACATTGACGCCGAGGACCTTATTTATAAAATAAGTTTTCAAAAAGACTAAAAACTAAAAAATCCTGTGACATGGATAGCACAAAAGGAGGAAAAAAAACTTGAACCAGTGGTATATATGGTGGGGCATGTCGATCCTCGATGAAAAAGAAAATACGGTGACAAACAAATCAGTGTAGCAAAATGGTAATATTGAATGATAAATAAAGAATTTTCCCAATCTTAATTTGGTACCTGTCCTGGATTTGGAATGCTCAGCAACTAAAGCGAGATGCTTGACTTTATAAAGCTAGACCAAAAATGAGGTAACCCATGACTGACCGCATAATAACTTATCTTAATTTTATCTTAATGTTGCTCCCTGATTTTTGTAGTCATAGTAGTTCGGAATTGCTGTTTGTCTCTAGTGTTAGAGTAACAGAACTCAATACGATGATTTTATTATCCATGGAGCAAGATTACATATAGGGTGAGAACCTACCATATCACTCAACCGATTTATAGAAACAGGATCGGGAAGATATGGAAAGGAAATCAATCACCAAGAAAACATGAAAGGAAATATATTGCTAACACCCCCCGCAGGCGAAATGTGGGTAGGACCAACGTTTAGACTGGAGCTAAACTTTGTAAAAATAGAGGAAGGTTGCCCCTTGGTGAAGATATCGACATATTGCGACATGGTGGAACATGAAGAACTCTAACCGTCCCGAGGGCCACCTTTTTGCGAACGAAGTGCAGATCAATTTCAATGTGCTTGGTGTGCTGATGCTGCACAGGGTTCGAGGAGAGGTAGACCACACTGACGTTGTCGCAGTAGACGATGGTGGCCTTGGAAGGAGGTCAATGTAACTCATGAAGAAGCTGTTGTAGCCAGTAGGACTCTACGACAGCATTGGCGATAGCACTGTATTCTGCTTCAGCACTGGACCGAGAAACAGAGTTCTGGCATTTGGAGGACCAGGAAATGAGGTTGTCACCTAAAAACACGGCGTAACCCGAGGTGGATTTGCATGTATTGGGACAACCGGCCCAGTCGGCATCGGAGTAAGCAAGAAGATCCAAGGTCGAGGAGCGACTGAGACAGAGACCGAGATCCAAAGTGTCATGAATGAAGCGCAGAATGTGCTTGATCGCAGCAAGGTGAGGCTCACGAGGATCGTGCATGTGGAAGCACACCTCCTGGACAGCATAAGCAATGTCTGGGCGAGTGAAGGTGAGATACTGCAGTGCACTAGCCAAACTGCGGTAGTCAGTCGAATCGGCCACAGGACGACCATCAGTGCCAGAGAGCTTGGCAGAAGTATCAACTGGACTGGAGCATGGTTTGCAGTCGACCATGCCAGCATGCTCGAGGATTTGCAAGTTGTATTGTCGCTGACAGAGAAAGAGGCCAGAGGACTGACGAGTGACAGTGATGCCAAAGAAATGGTGCAAAGTGCCCAAGTCCTTCATGGAGAACTATGACTGGAGGGCTGTGATAGTCCAGCGGAGAAGAGCAGCAGTGAAGGCGGTTAGCACGATGTCATCCACATATAACAGTAGGTAGACAAGGTCTGATCTCCGACGGAGGATGAAGAGCGAAGTGTTAGAGCGAGCCTTAGTGAAACCGATGGAGAGAAAGAAGACCGCAAAACGACTGTACCAAGCCCTTGCAGCTTGGTTGAGACCATATAGAGACTTGTTTAGGCGGCAAACATTGTCAGGATGGAGCGGATCAGAAAACCCAGCTGGCTATGTGCAATAAACCGTCTCTTCAAGTATGCCATGAAGAAAAGCATTTTTGACGTCAAGCTAGTGGATAGGCCAGTCACGAGACACTGCCAAGCTCAGGACAGTGTGTATCGTAGCAGGCTTGACGACTAGGCTGAACCTCTCATCAAAGTCAACATCAGGTTGCTGAGTGAATCCTCGAAGCACCCGACAGGCCTTGTACCTGTCCAAGCTGCAGTCAGACTTGAACTTGTGGCGAAAGATCCACTTGCCGGTGACAACATTGGCGCCAGGAGGACGTGGAACCAGGTTCCACGTGTCGTTGGCGAGAAGAGCAGCAAATTCTTCCTCCATGGCGGCACGCCAGTTTGGGTCGGCCAAGGCGGCCCAATATATGCCCGGTACTAGTGATAGAGTGGCGACTTGAAGGTTGAGGCGATCGATGGGCTTGGAGATGCCAGACTTGCCGTGAGTGGTCATGTCGTGTAGGTTGTCGACCGGTGAGACGCCGAGCTGTGGCAGCACAAGACGGGCGCCGGGGAGACGCGCACTGCGTGGTCTGGTGGGCGCCCCTGTTAGTGGAGGAAGCAGCCCGACAACAGCTTGGGGAGGAAGCCGGCTTGGTGAAGCCGGTGGAGAACGAGGCAATCCATAGGCCGACGGTGGGGAACCCGATCCCGGCTCGGTCGGCCTGCAGACCGAAGGCGGGGAGGCTGGCCTGGGAGGCAATGTCGGGGTGGCCGGCCTAGGTGCATGGGCTGAAGGACCAGAGTCGGGCGCTGAGGCCGATGGCCTAGGCTGCTGCTGCGCAGTCGCCGGGTTGGAGTTGCGACAACCGATCAAAGCCAGCGGAGTGGCTGAAAAATCACTCAAAAATTCCAAATCGGTAGCACAAGTCCTGTGGTCAGCCACGGTATATGGAAACAAGTGCTCATAAAAAACCACATGTTGAGAAATGATCACTTTGTTAGAGGACAAATCGAGACACCGATACCCTTTGTGATTGGAGGGATAGCCAAGGAAAATGTAGAGGGTGGAGCGAGGTGAAAGTTTGTGGGGGCTGGTGGCGGAGAGGTTGGGATAGCACGCGCATCCGAAGACGCGAAGATGGGTATAGGTGGGATGGGATCCGTGCAGGGCGAAGTGTGTGAAACTGGAGAGTTCTGGTAGGGTGTAGGTTGATGATGTGTGTCACGGTGTGGAGGGCCTCGACCCAGAAGGAGGAGGGCAAGTTGGCCTGAAAAAGAAGAGAGTGCACAATATTGTTAACTGAACGAATCATGCGCTCCGCCATGCCGTTCTGAGGGGAGGTCTGCGAACAGGACTTGCGCAAGTGGACGCCCTGGGTGAGGAAGAAGGTGCATGAAGTGGAGTTGTCAAACTCACCGCCATTGTCGCATTGGATACCGCGAATGGTGGAGAACTGTGTTTTCACATAAGCAAAGAAGTGAGACAAAGTGCGAAAAGTGTCGGATATAAAGCGAAGAGGAAAAGTCCACAAGTAGTGAGAGCAGTCATCGAGAATAATGAGATAATATTTGTAACCCGACACACTAGGAACATGAGATGTCCATAAATCGCAGTGAATTAAATCAAAATTCGAAGTAGCCCGACTAACAGAATGTGGAAAAGGGAGCCGACAGTGATGGCCAAGTTGGCAAGCATGACAGATAGAGAGGTCTTTGTATGGTGGGATGACGGCGGAGCGAGCCAAGCGGGCGAGGGCGTCGGGGCCAAGATGACCAAGACGACGATGCTAAATAGTGGAGGACTCATGGACGGCAAGAGCGTAGTGGACAACGGCTGGGTTGAAAAGGTAGAGTTCCCCGTTACTATTGCACCTGACAATCTCGTTCCGGGAGAGCCGATCCTTCACAGAAAGATCATCTTCATCAAACTCAACAGAACATTTGTTATTGCGGGCAAAACGACGAACGGCAATTAAATTTTTAATGATGTGAGGAGAAACAAGAACATTATTAAGGATGAAAGGATGATTATCGAAACGGAGATGAAAGGAGCTGATGGCTGTGATAGGAAGAAGGGAGCCATCACCAACAACAATATGTTGAGGTGTAGAGGAGGATGGGGTAGGGGGTTGGATAGAGTACTGGCGTCCGATGTCATGTGGGATGTAGCAGCAGAGTCCATATACCATTCATTGGAGTTCGGCTGGGACAAGGCTACGGTGTTGAAGGCGTTGACAAGGGCTTGTTGATCCCACGAGCCGGTGTTGCCATTCCACGAGGTGGGCGTTGCAGGTGTCGGTGGAGCGCCATACCAAACCGGTAGCCCGATTGCCAGGGGTTGGCCGGGCTGGACGACGTGGGCGCCGGCAGTGCCAGCAGGGCCGTGAAGAGGCGCACCAGCAAAGGGCAAGGGCTTCCCTGGCCATGGTCCGAGGACGTCGGGACCATGGAGAGTGGCAAGGTTGATGGGGGTCCAGAGTCCCGTTCTAGGGCTGAGCTGAGCCGCCACCACGCTGCTGTTGGTTGCCGCCTTGGCCAGTGCTGCCGTGGCCGATGGTTGTCGTTGTTACCATGTGAGTTCCTGCCAGCGCCACCCGATCAGTTGCCGTAGCCGGTGGCATGAGCGGNGGGGGGGCCCCCCCCCCCCCCCCCCAAAGTGTGAGCTCTTGGTGGTGGTGTCGGCGAGGAAGGAAGTGGGCGTGCCATGGGAACGATTATGCCCCTTGGTATAATCGTTCGCCAATGATTATACCAAGGGAACGGCGAGGAACGACCGTTCCCTTCGTTCGCCGACGTTCGGTCTCAGCTCCTACTGGAAGAGATTGAATGTTGTTGTATTTTTCATTCAAACCTGTGATGGTGGTGATGACAAGTTGCCGATCAGTGACAGGTTCTCCCACATCGCTAAGACTGTCGGCCATGGACTTGAGCTTGCGGCAATAGTCCATGATGGAGAGATCGCCTTCGTGGAAGTTGTGGAACTCCGCTTGAAGGTTGACGGCGCGATACTTGCTGTTACCAAGGAACTGCTGCTCAAGACCTCGCCAAACGAGGCGAGCCGTGGTGGTGACTGACATGACGGACTCGAGGAGATCACCGGAGATCATGCCGTAAAGCCACATGAGGACGACGTAGTCCATGCGCATCCAATCCGGCCTGTCAGGACGGAAGATGTCGGTGAGGACGTGGTTGGCATGCGCGTACTTGCCGAGCGTGACGACGATGAGACCGCGCCAACGACTATAGTTGTCGGTGTGGATGTTGAGGGTGACGGGGACCAACACCTTGATGTTCAGGACGGCGACGCTTGGGCGCGCAGTGATGCAGTCGACTTGTCGTCGAGGTTGGGTGGGAGATATGCTGGTGACGCCGCTGCAGATGTGGCGGGAGCGTCGTGGCGTGCACGGGGCACGCTGTAGAGGGCAGCGTTGAGAGCGCCAAGAAAACCGGCGGGAGCACCGTGGGTGCCGGTGGGCACGGCAGGAGCAGCGCGAGGCACGTTGTTAATGGTGGTGTCGAGTGCGTCGGATGCACTGGTGGAGATGTTGATGCCGGGAGGGATAGGTGGCTCGCCATTGGTGCATGCACTCGGACCGGCGAAACGGTGCGCGGCGGCGAAAAGAGTGGCGAGCTCTGGCGAAATGGTCTCGGTTGCGCCCGGCGACGGCTTGGAGGAGGAAGAGGCGTCGACCATGGCGAGCTTGGCGAGGAGGGTGGTGATGGCCACGCGAGCGACGTAGTGGCCGCCACGGATTTGGCGAGGCCGGGGTAGCCAAGAGCGCCGCGCGGGTGGAGGGCATCGCGGACGGCATCGGCGATGGCTTGAGACGCGTCGTCGAGGGTTGAAGATCGTGGGAAGAAGGCTCGGAGGGCACAGGCATCATGGCGGCGCCGGCGGGGAGCACGGGAGGGAGAGAAACCTACCATATCACTCAACCGATTTATAGAAACAGGATATGGAAGATATGGAAAGAACATCAATCACCGAGAAAACATGAAAGGAAATATATTGCTAACATCCAGATGTGTGGGCTCTCCCTCATAATATTCAGATTACTTTTTCTTCAACTTAATAAATCATTCAGAATCCTATCCTCTCATATCCACCACAAATTGAACTGATCAAAAGATAAGATTACAGTGCAGAAAAAACAGGTTTCTTCCTCAATCACATTTTTTTGATAACAACTTTCTTCATCTTTTTTTGATGCATAGCGACCCAGTGAGTGATTCAAATGTCAAATTCAGTAAATAGAAGTCATGCTTTCTCCTTCTGCCTATGCTTTCTTTTTTTTGCATGAGTATTATTTATTATACCCTGTCTGATTTCTATCCCAATCTTCTCCTTGATGCTTGCTTTACTCTCCTCATGGTGGTTCCATCATGTTTGTTAGTGTCAAAACCTGCTTTATTAGGTTTGGAGCAGGATCATGGTCATGCAATTTAAAGAGAATATGTCCCCTCAACTTGCATAATTTATCCTTGCTTCATTACGCAAGTAACTGATGCCTGCCATCTGTTACTTCTGTACTAAAAGTGGCCTGTCAAGATGTTTCACCCAAATCTGATCCAATCTCTTCTGAAAATGACATTCACTGTTACATCTCCTGACCTCCGCATTAGTCAGTTAGGTGTGTATGTTTATGTGATCAGTGAGCTCCTTGCATGTGTAATGACAAAACATGGGGATCAATGATTAATAGATCTTTATTGGCAGCACACCAAACGACAGGTAAACATCGATCACAACTTGTACAAGAACCTCGTTTTCAGAAAAAGAGAAGAAATTAACTTGTATACTAGAAGAACCAATTAATTTAGACATTTTTGTAATTGGTTCCATGCATGTATGCATAGGTAATTAACCTCATGTTCTGTACAAGGAGATGATCATGTGTGTGTATGCAGTGGATAAAAGGAAAGAAGAAAATTTTGTAGCCGAGGTTTTTGCCTGTCCTTGTCAGTGCCCACTGCAAACTGAATATCGTGAGCTCATCTTTCACCTTCTCCAGGCTCTGAAAATCCAAACCAGCAACCACCCTTGCCATGCCTTTGTGTCAACATAAAGCTATAAGGTGATTGCAAAAGTATGATATGATATAATAAAAACCATTTCTTCTTTGCTTTTCTTATCTTATTTTGTGCATGGCTGATCACTGATTATCAGTCTAACATTCCGGTAACACCTAACTTTCTGATTGAGGTACATGATCTCCAAGACATCCTTTTCTGAACTCCTCCACTTTTATGAGGAGCACTGAAGATGAAGATGAAGATCAAGTAACTCTGATGGTCCCGAAAAAAGGCGTGCTCGGTGACGGACCGGATTGGTCAGATAACCGGGATGTTGACATCTTCAGCTCCAGGTCAGGCATCTGGAGTTGCACCTGAGGATTTGCCAGCAGTGTCAGGGAAGGAGAGTGCTGTGACGCCGATGAACTGTTGCTCATCAGATTCAGACATGGAGGCAGGACAACCTCCTCCTTCGCCGCGCCAACACAGATCGACATGCCAGGGATCTGCAGTTCAGATGCAGATCCTGCCATGGGCATTGCTGCTGCCCTCTTGCCACCTTCAACCTGCAGAGTTTGCACATGACAGGGTGGTTATATTACATGAAACATACATTGTCTTGGAACAAAAGGTGACACATGAGAGACATCTGAAAATTGAGCTGAGTCATGTACCACGTCAAAGAGGCTGGACCTCCTCCTCTTCTGTGTCAGGCTGTTCTGCCTCAGGAAGTACTTCTGGGCATGGCTGGCGACCTGCGTCGGAGTCCGTGTTGTGACGAAGTGCCGGGAAATGCCACGCCAGTCGCCTTTCCCGAGCTTGTCAAGGCCGGCGAGGAACATCCGGTGTTCTTCCTCAGTCCATGGAACTCCTGAGACAGTGCATGATTCAGAAGTTACAGATCATCATACACTTCTTGAAATGTCAAGCAACTCCTATGGTGAACTGTTCTTTTATTAAGAGTTAAATATTCAGTAAAACTGAAGCAACCGACAGTGACAAGTGGCAACAATCAATCATTTGATAAGTGCAAAATTCAGTGAAGAATGAGAGAAATCAAAGGTAAATAACTAAAGATAAGTAGACTGGACTTGCAAACCATCAAAGAATAATGTTGTAACACAAACAATTCACATCTATGGTGTAAACTGTAATTAGCCATATTCCATCAAAACCATAAGGAAAAGCTAGCAAGAACACAAAGTGATGCGTAATTATTCAGGCTAACCTTTCTTCCTCTCCTGACCTCTGCCCATGAGCCCATCAGAGAGGTACCCACTGGAGACCCTCTCAGTGTTCTCCTCAATCGAAACAAGTGAAGACGACGACGACGAAACCGACGGAGAGGCAGAAGCTCCATAGTATGCTGGTGATGCCAAGCACTCCATGCTGAGGCACTTCTTCAGAGGAGATGAACCTCCTCCTACCTGCAGCTGCACCCCAAACAACCTCAAGCCACCACAGGCAGTAGCAGCAGCAGTAGTACTGCCACTGTTGCTGCTGCTGATGCTGTGATCAAGAACTCTTTGGCCACTGCAAGTCCTGGAGTTATGGCCATTGTTTCCACAGCTAGAGCACTTCCTAGCCATGGTTACTGATGATTTCAAGATGGAACAAATGGCAGAATAAGCTCAAGATGATAGTCTTCTTCTTCTTCTCTGTCCCTGTGGATCTTGGTGTGTGTAAGGTGTTATAGCTAGCTAGAGGGCTTAATAAAGAGGGCAATAAAATGTGGTAGGGGCTACTTGGGAAATCATCTAGCACTCCTGCCTGAATGAAATGGACATCTTGGCATCACCTCCATATGGCAGACATTTCAGTGCAAATATGGCTTAATATTTTTTTTATAATTAAACATGTGTTTAGAACCAACAGAATGAGCACAGGTGTCTTTGGAGCCCATGATACTAATTCTTGCTTGGTGTCACTTTCAGTACACCGTATGTATCCATGAATCACACATTTGTTCAATATTTATTGCTGTGCCCTCAAGCATTTCAGAGACAGGGTTTCAATCAGAGAGGGTCAGATGATTGCAACAGGATATGTTCTTTGGTAACGTGTATTTCGTACAAATTGACCAAAAAAGCTTGTAAATCAATTAGGTTGCTATAGGTTGAGCATGTGTTAAGTATGGGGCTTGTTTTTTTTTTCAAAGTGACCATCATTTGGAGAAAGAGAGAGGATATGATTATTCTAGGATGATAATGGAACAGTGAGAAGCAGGACACAGATATTTATTTCCTGGATGTTTCTTGAAAAAAATAAATAAGAGTCAGTATCAAGATTCATCACTGATGTTTATCAGCAGAGAAATAGCAACAGCACTTGACCAATCATATAATGATTTTTCATTTAGAAAATAGGAAGGGGAGGTGCAATTCTGTTTCAAATAGAGAAGATTACATCAAGGATGTCAGCTGCTGATAAAACATGAGATTGAGACATAAACTGAAAAAAAATTCAGTGGACAGAATTAGAGTTTGTTGGACAACCTAATCTGACCGTTTGGGCATGGGTGAGAAGTTTGTATTGCTTTGGTGAATTCAAACCCATATTTCATTTTAACTGATAAATACAATTTTAACAAGTTGTTTATATGGCTGGAAACCATCTGCAAAGCTACTTGGTAATCTAATTATTATTTGAAAATCTGAAATTTCCAAACCTATTCCAGGTATTGACCAACTATGATCAGCAAAAATAGTACTTATGCCTGGACTGGACAAAAATTCAGAACCACCAAAAGTAAGGACACCTATGCCTTACATTCCTTCTCCATGGACACTAGGTCAGTATCAAATCGGTTAGGTTTTACCTTTAGGAGAAATCCATAATTAATTATCATTAGATAGATACTGTGCTATTCTGCCCAGTCCACTATGGAGATAGAATTAAATGTAAATAAAAAAAGTTCACATTCAGGAAAAAGCATGAGGATATAAGAACAATAAAGGAACATGCCAGCTACTCACCTGGTTCAAATAATCCTATGAATGATGTGGATGCTCATATTTTGAATTCTAGCTGATTTCGGGAATTCAGAGTCATTCGAACTGCAACCTCTTTAATAATTGGTTGTAGTTTCTTTAAATAAAGGCTGAAATTAATTTCATTATCTAAAAAAAAGCTGATTTCAGAAATGCAATTGCAATTGTATTGCAAGTGAACACTAACATAGAACTCTACATTTGTAACTGTTCAGAACCCACGTCTATAACGGTTAGAGCAACCGTTACAACTCACGTACATTTACAGATGTGGAGACTCATCTGTAGCCATCATAGATATAAGTTATATGTAATGGCTCAGAACATGGAGTTGTTACAGATCTGAAAATTCGGCTTAAAATTTTTTTAAAAAAAACTAGGCTCATGAGCCGTTACCAAAGTGGAGATTCATCAAAGAAACAAAAGTAAAGAACCAAGTAGTTTATGTACTGACAGTCAGCCTATCGCTCTAACTACCACAAAAGACAGATGAATGCTTTCAGTATATTCCATGATTCTACTAACCAAAATTGTTGAGTTTTTTTATCAACTTCTGCGCTTCAAGGCAAAGCATAATATGTACCTGAGCACAGTTGTATGAACATACAATAATGATAATTCAGGTGCCATCACCAGTTTCTTGGTAAGCCACAAGATGTTCTTTGAAAATTGCTATAAAACAAGGTTTTTCTTGTTTTTGAATTGTGACCGACTATAGAAGATGGAAAGGAACAGAGATAATAAGTAGGAGGGATATCAAAATCTAAAACAGATGACAAGTGGGGAGATGGTTCTTGTTCTTGGTTGATTGCAAAGGAAACAAAGATAGTACAATTCAGATAGACATCCAACGACATGATTCTGCACCATTTGGTGGTATCTGTACTGTCTGTACTTCTTTTTCGGAGTACTGACAGAAATTAAACAAAATTGTGCAGGAGATGAGAACTTTCAATTGGATAGGAGTATAAGACATTACATTTGAATTGGGTGGCAAACATATCAATCACCATTGCCTGCTTTACTTTTTCATTTGACGAAAAATAACGAAAAACTACACAAGGCACGTTAATTGACATCAATGGTTTTTTCCTAGAATATTCAATACATTGTTCCAACTTTCAGAATTCAGATTTACCCAGTGTTGAAATGTGTTGTTAGAAAATGCATGAGATAGTGATCCAGAGAAATATGTATCTCCCCTGCTCATCCAGTGGCTCCAAAGTCTGCAGTTTGGACAAGAAAAGACATCAATTTTGTGTACTGCAGCCAGACAATCTCATTGGATTCCTATTAGTCCTCATTTCAAGGTGAACTGAAGCAGGGCAGTAGTACAAATGTAGAATACTGCACATGTACCTCCCAGCGAGAATAGCCATCTGTATATCTGACCAAGAAAGCCACAAACATTGGGTCTGCATTTACACCAAGTTATGAAACCTTGTGTGCTCCAAAGCTGCAGTCATGGTCGCCAAGGAAGCGAGGCAATTTGTCATGTAATTATATCATGTTCAGTCAAGTTACAGTGGAAATTGGACACTTTGTCATGTTGTATATTACAACATCACATGCGCCAGATCAAAATAGTTGAATGCACACAGAGTATTTTGTCCTATCTATGAATAAGTTCAAGATACTATGTGGTCTTTACTTGCAATCAAAGCACAAAGCACGTACTAGGCTGAGTTCGTAACCCTATTTTCCCTCCCGGCACGCACAGACGATCCATTAGTGTATGATTAATTAAGTATTAGCTAATTTTTTTTTTCAAAAATGAATTAATTTGATTTTTTTAGGCAACTTTTATATAAAAATTTTTTGAAAAAAATACAGTTAGTTTGAAAAGCGTACGCGTAAAGAAAAGTATATATATTTATGGTTTGGGGGAATAGAACGTGGCTGTTCCATGTGAAAAAGAGGTGATAAGATCGCTGTACTAGTACGGTACTACCATGCTACGCACTGTGCACACTTTATGAGCATTAACCGACACAGTTTCTTCACATGTGTCCAAAACATTTTTCCATTTTGCCTTTACTAATTTTCATGACAAAGGCCAAGAGCTGATCCTCTCCACTATTTTGCTAAGCATTTGTCATGGAGGTCAAAATGAATGCTGGGCCGGGAGAGTGATACAGTGGCTTTTTATTATTAGGAATAAATTCATTTGATGTCCCTCATTTTAAGTCGAGTTTAATCGACATCCTTAAACCGCAATACCAAAAATCTTCAACCCAACTTACAAAATGGGTTAAATTAAGTCCTCCGTCAGAATAGATGGTTGGTTTCGTTTACATGATAAGTTGACCCAATCCACTTGTACTGACTAGGCGTTTATGTGCCAAAAACAAAAATGGGTCTCACATATCATCCTCACTCTCCTCCCCTCTTCTCTCTCCCTCCATCTCTCCCCATCATTCTTGGAGCTCGACGAATCGAGTACACCAGCAGGGAGCGATGACTAGGAGGTGACGACTAGCTAGGAGCGGTAACGAGGAAGCAGCTCAGGGCGAGGAGGTCCGATGTGGCGGCATGGTAATGGTGGAGGCTAGAAGCAACTAGCACCGAGGGGTGGGAAGATGAATGGATGGCGCTTTGAGGACAGGAACCCCGATGAGGTTGCGGGAGCTCGGCGAGGCTACAGTGCCACAAGACTATGCTGGAGCTCAGTGAGACCTCCATAGCGCGAGAGGACGCGGGAGCTTGGGGCCACAATGCTCCCACTAGGCCGTCGACCCTGCCCGGCTACCTCCTCCGACCCGCCACCCTTGCGAGCTGGCGCCAGTCTCACAGCCCCGCGACCTTTCTCGCCGCCCTCTCTTCCACTACTTCACCCGGCCTCCACCCTGACGACCGGCTCCGGTGACCTGCCGCTTTGGCCATCGTTGGCACCCTCGACTACTCTACCTCTCCTCCGCCGGGATCTGAAGGACGCCGCCAATCTGTTCAATGCCATGGCTCCTCCGCCTCTCTGGCCGCCGGGATCTGGAGGACGCCGACAACGTCTGCCGTGGGTGTCATGAGGATGCCGGCAATGGCTGAGGAGTTTGAGGCCAAGGTGGCTGCCGCCTTGACCTCCAACTCCGGTTGCCTCTTTTGCCGGTTTCGTCCCGCCCCGTATTGCTTGTACTTGGTACGACGGCAGCGTCGTACCACCAGAGCACCCTGCGGACGGGCTCATCAGCTGCCGCCCCTCTCCCCATGGCGAGCTCCTAGGGAAGAGAGGAGATAGGTGGGGAGATATGGAAGTCCACTTACATATGGGTCCCATATGTTTTCTTATTTTATTTTTGCTGATTAGGATGCTACATTAGTTAAAATAGCCATCCATACTGCCATGTTACCTGACTTGGACAGTTTTGCAAGATGGAGGGGGTTGAAAATTTTTGATATTGCAGTTTAGGGATGTCAATTAAACTTGACGGAAAGATAAGGAATGCCAAGTATACTTATTCCTTTTCATTACACAGAAATTGGGCCTACAACAAGATCCATCCCTTCTGATATACGGCCCAAGTTCTTAAAGAAAAGGATATAGATATCCAATTGTTTGGCACTTACAAGTCTTCTCTAGACAGTGAAAGTACAACTCCTGACCTCTGTATCGATCATTCGACTGGAAAAACATGGTTTTTGCTTTCTTTTTCTTTTTCTTTTTTTTTGCGGAGAATGGTTTTTGCTTTCGTGATCATATTTATTCAAGCTTCAACTTCACTTCACTCAAGTCTCAACAGGAAGCTAAGAGAGAGCTACTCAACAAATCCATCTCCACAAAATTATTTCTCCGGCCATTTAAAGCTGCTTAATGCTGTACGTGGGTGCCATATACAGTGTACTATCTTAATTTCCATGTGCAGCTGTAGTATTAATTTGGAGGCTACCCTACTGGATACAAATTCCAGTAACAAACTACAGGTAAATTTATTTTTCCTATTACCAGGTGAAACAAAACAGCTGAGACTATATACTCCCTCCTAAGCACCTAATATAATTGTTTAAGATTAAGATAGGAAACATATTTTCTTTTCAATTATCTCATTAGTCAAATTTTAAATTTTGAATTACATGTACCTAATATAATTGGCTGAAAACGCTTCTATTCTTGTGTATTGGAATAAGTATATCATAAATACTTACATTGCTTACAGAATTTGAATACTAAAAATCTTTATATTTGGAATGTGTACAAAATTAATTTAAATACTAGAAAATAAGAAACGGAGGGAGTACAGGGCTCCAACTCTACTGAATTTGTCGTCCTTGTTGTGATCGATGATTATTTGCAGAAATCAAATGCTAGCTGTTCGCTTGCAAGATGTGTATACAAAACTTTCCTGTTGGCTGTGTGTCTGTGTCTGACGAGATCGATTTGCTTCCTTCAATTATTCTAACTTGACATGTACGACTCTGCTGCCTCTGCAACTGCCTCTACGTCTCTGACTTGGCTTTCTTCTCTCCCTGTGGCCATTTGAGCTGATGTGGCCAGTGGCCAGTCCTCGTATGGTGCATGGAGTCTGTGAGAGTTTACCGTGGATTTTTTAAATTGGGGCTCTTTTATGAAAGCTTATTTAACAAAATAGATCTCGACATAAACTTATTTTAAAAATACACCTGACGACGTCGAGATCCAACATCTCAATGTCAACGGCACTAGCATCGACACCCTCGTTTCTCCTAGCAACCGAGATGCAGAGGGATCAGCCAAGGGCCTATTTTAGAATAAAAATACATTAGACCATTTTATTTTTTTTATAAATAGGTCCTTGATGCTGGTCTCTTTGGCACCGATCTCTTCACGTCAGCGACTTAGCTGTCACAGGGGATGAGAATGTTGACGTCAATGTCCTTGGCACTGAGACATTGAACCTTGGCGTCAATATCCCTAGCGCTGAGAAAAATGGTCCATTCGTAGAATAAGTTCTTCTAGAGAGGTCTATTTATAAAATAAATTTTCAAAAGGGGCTAAAAAGTGTAAAAAATATAAGATAGCTCACATCCCAAAGGCTCGATACTAAAGAAAAATCTCTTATATTCCGGACAGATATAGTAATAAGAAAGATGCAATTTAATTTGCACTTGGCCTGTTCCTTAACATTGTTGATGTAGGAGGTCCCTATGTCGATCTATAAGTTTATAATAATTAGCTGTAGCTTTTTTTAATTGCCCGTATGAATTTTTTATTATTAAAAAAGAGTAGCTTTTTTTAATTGCCCGTATGAATTTTTTATTATTAAAAAAGAGTAGCTTTTTTTAATTGTCAGTATGAATTTTTTATTATTAAAAAAGAGGTCCTTGATACACTCCTTTCAGTCACAAAAATTAAGTTAATCTTGAAAGATTGAATATCAATATCTTTTTGGGTATTTTGACTAAAATCATTTCAGTGGATTTGTCTCGAGCAACATTATATTTTTTGTTGGGTTGTTCAAATGTTTTACAATTATAAGATATCAAGGTTATATTTCAAAGACCATATCAATATGAAAAAAAAACACACTCTCCAAACCTTGCATCCTGCAACGAAGAAAAGGCACCTAAAGAAGAAACAACAAATTCAGTGCAATCGTACAGATTGCTTCAGAAGCTATGTTCAAGGGGCTGATTGGTTTTTGCTTGGCCAGGGCTAACCTGCCAAATGAATTGGTAGAACAATTATAATGTGAGAAGGCTACATGTATTAATGGAACTTTAAAACATCGAACTTTCGGGGCAGCCAAAAAAATAAGGCACTCCAATTACTACTCACTACACAGAAAATATACGTGTATATATATACACACGTATATACATATATATATATATATATATATATATATATATATATATATATATATATATATATATATATATATATATATATATATACGTATATATATATATATACGTATATATATATATATATATGTATACGTATATATATATATATATGTATACGTATATATATATATATATATGTATACGTATATATATATATATATGTATACATATATATATATATGTATGTATATGTATATATATATGTATGTATGTATGTATACATACATACGTATATATATACGTATACATACGTATATATATACATACATATATATGTATATATACACATATACGTATATATATATATATATATATATATATGGGGATATAGTGTTGTATTCGCAGTAATTTTTACAACAAAATCTCATATATTTTGATGAACAAAATATATATGTTTCAATCTTTGGGATTCGATACTTCGCGTGTGAGAAGCAATGTTTCAACTAGATTTTTGACACTGTCTCATATTTTAAGTTTTGGTTCTTATGATTTTTTTCAAATAATATTATTCAGTTGTTGCGACTCAATATTTCATAGAAAAGTTGCAGATACTATAGCCAGTGTTTTTTAATGTTATATCTTTTTAAAACATTTTATAAAATAAGTTAAAATATTTGATCGAAATGATGAAATCATTTTCTATACGTGGTGAAACAATGCCCCCATGTTTTACCATCCGATTTATAAGCGTATCAACGAGGCAGGCAGGAGTAATACATCTATTTTTCCCTTTTAAAAATGGATTGAACATCCCACGTGTATATAAACAATAGGACCAACCCACTGTGTTTCTAATAAATAAATAAATTACTAAATAAAAGAAAATTCGGCATGCAGTGCGTACCTGCACCCCTGTCGGATCCCATAGGCGTTACGTTTAGACATGCCGTCAATTTGGTGGTTATTAAGCACTCACACGGGATCATCCTTTATTATATTGAATTTGTGTTGCGAACTGGTGATCCTTCTTAATATATCTACTCTCTTTATTTCAAAATATAAATATATGAACGAATAAAATATTTTTAGTACTACGAATCTAGACAATCTAGACAGTATTTTTTATTAAAATTTTTATATTTTAGAACAGAAATAGTACTATTTCTTTCCACGAGGTCTTATTTATTTCATGTCAACTATGTCTCAAGATGCAAAACCTGAAGAAGAGGAATGTGCTTGCAGCACATGGTTACCTTATTATTATCGCAATTATCTTGTGAGATAACCTTTTTTATAATATTTAAAATCTGACAGATTTTCACAGTAATCACATGGTTACCATATGGCAACCTTGATACAACTGAATACCGGTAATCCTCACGAAAACGATAAGCAAACCTGATGCAAGGAGGAAAGAAGTTCAATCGATCTTGATCATAATGGGACGGGAAATTTAGATGGAGAGGAACTGCCGTGTGTTTCGACGTGAAGAACTGGTTGGAACGAACAATTTCAATGGAATTTTACAGAAATTTTACAGAATAAAATCAGTAAATTTCTAAGTAGAGATCAAGGAAATTAAAAACTAATCCTATGTTCTAAATAGGGCTATCATAAAGCTCAAGGCTATCGAGCTTGAACTTGGCTCAAACTCTTAATGAGCCGAGTCCGACCCCATTCTAAACTCGTGAGCTTTGTTGCCTCAAGCTCGTGTTTCTCGCGAGCCTAGTTGTGTCATTGTTACGAATCTAGTATGTTAGATGATAAGTATAGATGTATGGGTTTTCTGTTTTCTCTTGTTAAGATAGCTCCTAACCCTAAGGGTTGTTGTAACTATAAGGGATAAGATCATTATATCCTATCGCTTGTAAACACCATGCAGAGGGTTGTTTTCGGTTATATAAACGCGTATGCAAGCCTAGAGGAAGGGCATCGCTTCACCTCACATGATAACAGAGCCTTTCTCCCTCTATCCAATCTAATCTCTCAATCCCTGAAGCGAAGCAATGGTGTCGTCGTCAACATCTGCCAACACTCCTGCTCTCAATGGGCAGGCCATCTCTGAGATGTTCACAAAGAGTAACTTCGTCCCGTGGAAGGCACAAGTCCTTGTGAATCTGTGCAGTGCACAAATGGTCGGCTTCCTCGACGGAAGCAATCTCTAGCCGCCTAAAACCATCGTCATCACCAAGGAAGATGGGAAGACCACCGAGAAGTTTGGCAAACCCAGCACTTGCGCACTGGAAGGCGCAAGAGCAACAAGTTCTGAGCTACCTGCTGTCATCCCTGTCACGTGAAGTTCTGACCCAAGTGGCCACGCTCACATTGGCAACTGAGGACTGGGAGGCTATTGAAAGTCTCTTCTTGTCACAATCTCGGGTGCACATCCTCAACACTCGTATGGCACTCTCCAACACACAGAAAGGCAACCAGAGCGTGGCTGAGTACATTGGTAAGATGAAAGCATTAGCAGATGAAATGGCTTTTGCAGGTAAACCACTGGATGAGAAGGATCTCGTCTCCTTCATCCTGGTTGGGCTGGACTTCGACTACAACTCAGTGGTCTAATCGGTGACAGGTTGCGTCGAGCCCATCTCGATGAGCTATCTGTATGCCCTGCTCGTTGCCTTTGAGACTCGTCTGGAGCTTCTCTAGAATGCACCTGCTGCCTCTGCCAACATCATGTCGTGTGGAGGGCGTGACACCAGTCATGATGGCAAAGGCCGCCATAGCAACAATGGGTGTGGCGGTGGTGGTTGTTTTGGGTGCAACCGTAGCGACAACAAGCCTTAACCTACCTGCCAGCTCTGCGGCAAGATCAATCACACCGTGGCCAAATGCTAGAAGTGGTTCGACCCCTTTTACACTGGCGAAGATAAGAGCGCCAACATCGCCTCAGCAAACTCCTACGACATCGACACTAACTGGTACGTCGACAGTGGCACGACCGACCACATCACCGGGGAGATGAAGAAGCTAGCGATAAAACACAAGTACACTGGCAACGATCAAGTCCACATCGCCAGTGGGAAAGGTATGAACATCAATTATGTTCGTCATGCTACAATTTGTACCCGTACTTTCAATCTTTGGCTTAAGAATATTCTTCGTGTTCCTGATGCATACAAAAGCCTTGTTTCGGCTCACTGTTTCACTAGAGATAACAGTGCCTTTGTTGAACTTCACCCATATTTATTTTTGGTTAAGGATCAGGTAACGAGGACGCCACTTCTTCGAGGCAGGTGTAAGCTCTATCCTTTGCCAACCGACAAGCTCTCCGGCCCTACCAACAAGCAGGCCTATGGTGTCGTCAAGCCATCACTGTCCTAGTGGCACAATCATCTAGGACATCCGTCCTTCTCTATCGTCGATCGAGTCATTAGCCAAAATAAACTCCCTGTAATTAGGGATTCTAGTCAAGAGTCTGTGTGTGATGCTTGTCAAAAAGGCAAGAGCCATCAATTACCCTACCCTAAGTCTAGCAATGTGTCTTTGGAACCTTTGCAACTTATTTTCTCAGATGTATGGCGTCCTGCTCCAAGCTCAGTTGGCAAAAAAATTTATTATGTTAGTTTCATTGATGATTTTAGCAAGTTTACTTGCTCAAACATAAATATGAGGTCTTTGAAAAATTCCAAGATTTTCAACATCTTGTTGAACGCCTGCTGAACCGAAAGATAAAAGCAATCCAGACTTACTGGGGAGGGGAACACCAACACCTCAATACCTTCTTTCAGCGCATAGGAATTGAACACCATGTTACCTGCCAATATGCCCATCAACAAAATGGTTCAGCCGAGCGAAAACTAAGACACATTGTCAAAGTAGGACTCTCTCTTCTAGCCCATACATCCATGCCGCTTAAATTTTGGGATGAGGCCTTCCAAAGTCCAACAATATGAAACTCCTCTCCTGCGCCTGTTCAATCTACCACCAGATTACTCCCTGCTCTGCACCTTTGGCTGTGCTTGCTGGCCAAATTTGCACCCATACAACACTAGGAAATTACAATTTAGATCTAAATAGTGTGTGTTTCTTGGTTACAATACACTTCATAATGGTTTTAAGTGTCTTGATGTTCCCACTGGGCAGGTCTATATTTCTCGAGATGTCATGTTTGATGAACAAGTCTATCACTTTGAAAAGCTTCATCCCAATGCCGGTGCCCGTTTGTGCTCAGAAGTTTTGATGCTTCCTTCCTATCTCCTTCCACCGCTTGATCAGGGGCGAGTTAGCACATGATCAACCTCTAATTGATGTCTCACCATGCTACTGAGAACTATATGTGAAATTATTGTCATGATTAATATTTTGTGATGAACAATTGGCTTCGCAAATGATTTATTCGATAAATTGATTTGAGAATATTTGTCGATGTTGATGTGAGTGCGTGTGACTAATGTGGGTCAGGTTGTGATATCAATGCCCAGAAACAGTTGTCTAATTATGTACAGGAGTCTTGAAGGTTAACTTCGGTCGACGGTGGGATCAGGACTAGACTCAGGGAAGAGTTGAGGTCCAGACGATCAAGAATATCGGGTGACAAAGTTAGATAAGAAATGGCACACGATGGATAGACATCGTGTGGGAGAGATCTTCGCAACAGGCTTTACGAGGTGTGTGTAAGAGCCGGTGTTTAAGAAGGAAAATTGAAGGAGAAAAATCGAAGAAAAGGTAGGCTACAGTACACGAAGGTACTGTGGCGTACAGTACTGTACTGTGCATATGTCAGCATGCAATGGCTCGGCAGGTGTACGAGGAGAGCAGGTGCTGCAGTTTGGAGTTTGACTCCGACACGGTCATTTGTGGCCGTGGTGTTTATTTTAGAAAGAGAATTACAATTTTAGTAAATTGTAAATTGTTTTGGAAATTGAGGGTTTGAGTCCTAATGAAACTAGGAGTGCTATTCCTACTTTGAGTAGAAGGTTTTTGTGGTATAAATAGATGAGAGGTTGAGGCCTCTATATATCGATTTTTGTGAGAGTTGAGTTTAGAGAAAAATTAGGGTTCAAGATTAGTCGAGTTTTTAGTGAGGAGTGTTGTTGGTGAACTTTGTAAACACATATTGATGCAATAAAGTTGATCTACTTTCAAGAATTCGTCAATACGTGTTTTCTCCGGTTTCCGACGGTCTGACTGGCAGCAGTGCAGCGGTTTGACCGACAGCATCATGGCAGTCTGATCAGTGTGACTTTATCAGGTTAGAGGGTAACTTTTATTTCCGCTAAAATTTTTTGGTTTTTGGTTTTTGATTTTTCCTACCATTCATCCCCCTCTAGTAGGTTTGTTTGATCTTGTTTGATTCTACACTACAAGGGGATAATATTGTTATCTCCTATCTCTTGTAAACACAACGCCAAGGGTTGTTCTCGGTTATATAAATGCGTACGTGAGCCTGGAGGAAGGGCATCGCTTCACCTCACACGGTATACCTCCAAAACTTGGATTCGTAATCACCGAAATACCGGATACCTAATATTATACAGAAAGGTATACCTAGATATGAGAATATTGCAGATAAAGACGAAAACTCCTTCCCTAGTAAGGAAAGATGTCCGGCTCCGACCTAGGGACTACAAGGTCTTATTTGTCCATATCTCACATGGACTCTCCAAGTTCTACTTGGACAAGGGGTTGCCTATCCATGTAAATACAACGCCCTCCAGGAGAGAAGGGCATCGAAATGCAAGCCATAGCCACAAGCCACATTGAAGTCCAGCTAGGAGGAAGCCTATAGCTAGTCATCGGGTTAGTTCTCGTCGAAGACTAATTGATATGCTAGATTAGCTAGCTTGCTCCCACTTTGTATGTAGTTGGTGTGATATATCCTAGAGCCATACATATAAGCTGAACTAGGGCTATTACCCATCTCGGGAGCTTGAACTAGTATAAAAATCTGTGTTTCTCATTTCCCTATTACAATCTCATGTATACCCTAGTACCAACATACCCCATACTCCTAAAATCTCGTTGTCAGGCCTAACCCATCGACAAGTTGTATGTGCAATTTTAATCTTTTATTTGATGATCTAGTAGGTTAAGTATAAATTAGTACACATTTATGTGATAATAAACTAGTACGTGTTGGTATCATATATTCTCTTACCTTTTTATTTAAAATGATTAACTTAATATTATTGTTCTTTCATAAAAAAATATCTATATTATCACATACTCAGGTCAAGCTCTTGAGCCTAACCGATTTGAGCAGAGCCTGCTAGAAAGCTCGAAGATGTTGTCAATGGGATATACTTGCCTATGGTATTTGTAAAGTATGAGGAATGTTGGAACTAAGGTGTATGCAAGATCATATCTAGGAGACAAGGGACAAGGGTTTATACTGGTTCTGACCCTCAATATGAGTAATCATGCTCCAATATATATGTATATCTAGAGAAAAGTACCACACGAATTACAAAAAGGGAGCAGACCAATTAATCTGACCCACCAAATAGAACTCGCCGAGTACGGCTTGGCAAGATCTCCTCAGCGACTAGAGCTTTGGCTTTCTCCAGATTGTCTCTCAATGTGGCTCTAGCTATGGCTTGTGATTCGATGCCCCTCCCCCTCTATAGGGGCCTTGTATTTATACTGGTAATCGTCTTATTCTTCAAGTAGAACTCAAAGAACCTGGGTAGGATACAAGCCCAGAAAACCTTGTCTTATTCGAGTATGACTCTCACACCTTCTATCCTAGAAAAGACAATTTCCTTTCGAACTCACATTAGTACCATATCTAAGGATACCTTCCAATATGTCATTAGATATATAAGACTTCCGTATAATATGAACCCAAGTATAGGAGGTATGCCTTATCCGTAACACTGACAGATGTCTTAGGCTTGTCTCGAGCATGTTATAAAACCAGCCCCGATAGCACATCGATAACCGAACACGAAAGAAATGTCATAGAAGATCCAATACTGAAGACGACACCGACGCACGATATTTGTTAACGAGGTTCAGCCAAAGCCTACATCCTCGGGGCACTGATTACGGGCGCTCCTCCCAAATCCAGCATATTACAATGTATCCGGGCATCCACGACCCTCCACTGGTTAGGCTGCCGGCCAGTCGTACCCACACCTATGCTACTGTCGTCATGCGGTTACAACCGGTGTGCCACTCTATTTAAGAGAGAGCCTATGATAGAGTTTGACTCTTGCTCTATTCCTACACCTAGTACAACTCCAAGTCCTAAACTGTAACCGACTTTGTACACATATTCGACACAAACTCTAACAAACTCCATCTTGACAAATATGCCACGCCAATCTGAATTTATCCTTTACACGAACCTTTGTGTACCTGGACTTGAGTTGTTCCTTTTTGCTGCTAACACCGAGCTACCCGACGAGCCTACACCAGGCTTGCCACCTTCGGAGACATGCACCGCAACACCAACATACCCATCTTCCATGACTCCACCTGCAATAGCACTTCCTTGTAGCTTGTACAAACATGAGCCCGTCCTCTTACCAGTCATAATAGTCTTGTCATCCTTCATGATGTTTATGGTCTTTTCATCAGGATCACCTTGATACAACCATCCTTCCTCATGTAGGCTCCCAAGCGAAATCAAACTCCTCCTTAGCATTGGCACGTGTCTCACATCCCAAAGTAGCATCTCGTTTCCTTCATACATCTTGAACTTGACATCACCCACTCCAACAACACGGTAACTCGCGTCATCGCCCAAGTAAACAACACCAAACTCACCAGATTTGTATGAAGAGAACCACTCCCGCTTCGATGTCACATGATAGGAACTACCTGAGTCCAATACCCACGCTTCACCAGACTTCCCGTTAGACACCATGAGAAGCTCATGACTGCTGTTGTCTGATTCATCACTATGCTATCTAAGTCATCACTATGAGCTGCTAAACTTGCAATTGTACTTCTCCTCTTCTTCAGCAATGGACAATCCCACTTAATATGCCCAATGTCATTACACTTAAAGCAATGCACAACCCTCTTCCCTTTGTTCTTCGATGACCTCGCCTCATTATCATGCTTTACCCTGACCAGCTGTTAACAGCAGATTTTCGTAATCGACCCGGAGAGGAAAGAGGAAACTGAAGCAGAGAGGAAGGATTAAGTTGGAGTCGGACCAAGCATCGTATCGGACTCGATGAACGTATCGGACTGGGAGAAGCGCTAGTAGGAAGAGTGTATCGGCCGATACGAATTCAATATGGTCGATTGGCCGATAGAGGCTGGAAGTTGATAGAGTCAGCGTGGGCTTGGTTTGGGCTCGAGATAAGCTTCAAAGAAGTTGCCAAATAGAGATAAAGCTCGGTTTTAGGCAGTTGTATCTTGTAAATCAAGTAGGTTTAGATCTGATCTGTGGCAAGAATCTGCCGCAAAGACTTGTTTGTTAGTTAGAGATAAGATCGTGTCCTACAAGGACCCTGTTGTAATCTCGGGTATAAATATCCTGGTAGTTTGTACATAGAAAGTCTCTCACAACCAAATACAACAACCAGTTTGTTTCAATCTACTTCCGGCGCATCGCCAACCCTCGCAAGAGGTCAACTCCGACGAGTTCTTGCTTCCCCGGAGCAGAGGTAAGAACTCGTGCCCGACGATCTACATCGTCGGGGCTAGCGTGTCGCTTTAGACACGTTAAGCCTCGATGATGTGATCGTCATTTATCATGTTTTGGATGATTTTGACAAGTGTTTTAATTACGCCTCGCCAGCGATCTACTCGTTTTAGGGTTTGTTGCTGACGACTGTTTAATTATTATATTTGGCTAGATCTTTCAATGCATTTACGATCCCCAAAAGCAATCGGCGACTTGATTTTCTTTGTGTTAAGTTTCAATTCACACTTTGAGTTGCTATCGACCTTAGTCCTGTGTTGAGATCTAACTCAAAGCCTATTTTTGGTTGTAATTAAGGATAGCACTGGAGTTTCAGCCAGTCTTGCCTGATATGCATGATTTTCGTAAGGTTTTTATGTGTATCTGCCATCTACATGAACGGATCGATGAATATAGATGCATCTGTTATAGATTATTCTTTAGGGTTTATCTGTGGTCGACATATTTATATTGGTTGATTGGTTCATATAGATTTGCACTAGAGTATTAGCTAGTGTAGTTATCTTTGTTATCCCCTATCAGCCGATGCCATTAATCGATGTTAATATGTTGATGAAGGCCGATGAGGTCAGATCCATGCTTTAATCTTATTTTATCACAAGTAAGCCGATATAGCTTTGCCCGATCGGCTGGGCCACGACAATGCGACATCGGTCTATCGGCCGATCGGCCATTGTTTTCTAACGCGGTTTGCTTGTTTATCTTGTTGATTGCAGATCAAATCAACTGGCACGCTCTACACACGACTAGGCAAGCTTTTGGACCTGCACTGGAGTAAAGCAAACCTCCCAGGCCGCCGTGGAAACGTGGAACCCGCTTTCTTGTTAGGCGGGTCGAAATTCTACGCCAACACCAGCACACTTTCACCATGAGAAGCCTCGGTTGCATCATTTTCCTTTGATCTTCTCAAACCTCATACAAGCAACGCCGAAATTACCTCCTCGGTCTTGATGATATCCTTGCCATACGTCATAGTAGTTACCACATGTTCATAAGACAACAACAAAGAGCTTAGAAGAATCATGGCCTTGTCTTCATCCTTCAGTTTCACATCTGACTTACTTAAATCCATGACCAACTGATTGAAGACGTCCACCTGCCCCCTAAGGTTTGACTCCTCTTGCATCTACAAACCATACAACTGTTGTTTCAGATACAACTTACTTGTCAGCGACTTGGACATATACTGGTTTGCTAACTTGTCCCAAATTTTCTTTGGTGAATCTTCCTCCATGACATGGTACATGACTGAATCCATGAGACACAATCGCATCGTCATAGCTGCATGTGCCTTAATTTACTCCCACTTGTCATCATCCATCTTCTCCGGTTTCGTCTCACCAAGAGCCTTGGATATCCCCAGTTGAGCCAACAGATCCTTCACCTTTGTCTGCCAGAGAACAAAATTCCCGGTGCCATCGAACTTCACCACCTCAAATTTGGAAGCCGTCGCCGCCGTCATCGACGATAATCAACTCAACCGACTTTCGCCTCGATCAAATTGATCTGCCCTGGTTAGACCAACTAGTTTTCCCACACACATAGCACCCACACCTCCCTTCAGCCTCAAGCTTCACCGAGCCTCCTGCCATCGAGATGTCCTGAACTGCCAAAGTATGTATCCGTCCCACCAAGATTTATGCTTCTTGCCTTGTCCATGTTCCTCTTTTAAAAAGTGTTGTGTCTAAGAGCTATCCATGTCGGATAGAAAATCCTATCCTATTAGGTAATGGTCTTGTCCCCGTCCTTTTTTTTCCTTCGCTAGCAGAAAGACAAAATCGAGTTAATCTCATATATGGTTTCAACTCTGTAGCCAACTCCCATCTCAACCTGCTATAATCATGGTATCCTATGCATACTGTGGAGATTATGGGTACCGGATACCCTCACGAATAGCTTATCCGACTTACTATAGGGGATAGGTTATGCTTTATGATTATGTAAACCGGCTATGACTTGGGTATTACGTTACCATTGAGATAAGGTAACAGCCCATAGTTTATAGTTGGTAAGATTGAGGAGTCCGACTTAGAATAGAATAGGTCTCCGACTTGTAAACCCACCCTCCGAGACTATATAAGAAGGGTAGGGCGTCCCTTGAGGGGCAGACAGACAAAAATATACGGACAAATAGAAGACTTGCGAGAGCTCCTATTGAAAGAGATCAAGAGATCAATAAACACTCGGCGGATCAAATCCCCGAAACAGGAGTAGGGTATTACCTCTCATTAGAGAGGGCCTGAACCTGTCTAAACCCTTGTTCCGACTAACCAATTATGTTTGGCACTTGACTGCTACCCCCAGATTGATATTGCCGAAACCAAGTTTCGACAGTTGGCGCGCTAGGTAGGGGCTCCGCATCAAGCTCTTCTTCAATATCTCGCCAACAGGCGCAATGGGATCTCCATCAAGCTTCGCCGACTTCGTCTTCGCCCCTGGGCAGGCGCTTCGCTTCGGCGGACTCGACTTCGTCACCGACAAATTCGGTAAGCTCTCTCTTCTCGACTCGGGTTCGAACCAGTCAAGGAGGGAAAGTTCCTTGGCGCCGCTCGGATTACCGGACGATGCTAAAATCTATCATAATCTCCTGTCTTCTGAGTTGGATCTGATCCACTCGGGAGAACCTTCTGAATCCTCTGAGTCATCATCGCCTTCATGCTGTCCCTCGGCCTCACGAGAGGTCGCGGTCATACTCGAACGACTCGGGTCGTACTCATCCACGGACATTGACGAACATATGAGCTCCACCGACTTCGACGACCTCTACGACATCTTCACGGATGAAATCAACAGCTACGACGCAGATAAAGACTACTACGATCCGGACCTTCTCAACGTTCTCATGGCCGAAGTAGCTGAGACCGACTCGGCCGTGGCCCGGAGGATAGCGGAGGAGGAACGAGCTAAGCTTGAGCAAGAGCGCAAGCGCGTGGAGGAGGAACGAGCCAAGCTGGAGCAAGAGCGCAAGCATGCGGAGGAGGAGAGTAAGCGCAAGGAGGAGGAGGAGCTCAGGAAGAAGCAAGAAGCCGACAAAAAGAGACGAGACCTGAGGGCGACTGGGCGCTCAGCCCGCGAGGCCATAATGCAGACGCGAGTCGACAACGCCAATATCTTCCAGACGCCTCAACAAAACGCCGTCGCTGCCCTCACCCTTATCGACACCATCATAGAAGCGGCGCCGGCTGCGGTGACGCTGCTCCTGGACAAGATCAAGACCATCGTCGCAGCTACGGCCAACGGCCATCCTTCCAGCTCCGCGCGAAGGCCGACCGAGTCCGTTGCTGAAACACCGGACAGAAGCCGACTGCCGCCGCTGCGGTCCAAGGACTACAAGAGATCCGAACAAAGCAAGACACCAGTCAGATCTAAAGACCCTCGCCATGAGGCGGTATGGAGGCCACGAGTTCATACGGCTGACTCTCACGAGAGAGAACACAGCCGACAACCCGTTCACGACCGGAATCGTCGCTACAACAACTCCAACCACCAAAGCAGCCCGCGAAGGCCCCCGCCGAGTGATCTGCGGGAGGTACTCAGCCGACGCTACCGGGAACGTGAACGGCGCTCTTCTGAAGACAGAAGGAAATCACCCGACGACTACGATGATGGAGTACCCGCTTTCACCAGGAACCTGCGTCGAGTGGACTGGCCGAGTGGTTTTAAACCTACCGGGATTGATAAGTATGACGGTAAGACCGACCCCGAGTCCTGGCTAACTGTGTACACCCTCACCATCTGCGCAGCAGGAGGAGACAGCAAAGCTATGGCCAACTACCTGCCTGTCGCTCTCACCGACTCAGCCAGAAACTGGCTCACGAGTTTGCCAAGAGGCTCGATCGACTCGTGGAGTGAGCTTCGGGACCACTTCATTGCCAACTTCCAGGGTACTTTCGAAAGACCTGGGACCCATTTTGACCTCTACAACGTCATTCAGAAGCCGGACGAATCGTTGAAGGACTACATTCGACGCTTTTCGGAGAAACGAAACAAGATTCCCAACATCACCGATGACGTCATTATCGCTGCATTCCAGAAAGGCGTTCGTGACGAGCTGCTTATCGGTAAGTTTGGGCGCAAGCCACCGAAGACGGTCAAGCAGATGTTCGAGACGGCAAACTCCTACGCCAAATCTGACGATGCAATCAAGGCCTCGCGACAAGACCAGCACGACAAGAGGGACGACAAGCCATCCGGAAGCAGCTGGCGTCCTAAGAAGGACAACGGCAACAACAACGGGGGCCAAAAGGATCGCAAGCGCAAGCCCGAGGATCTGGTCGCCACGACATCAAACTACCAGCAACAGCGTCCCCGAGTCGCCGCCTACGACAAAATCATGAACGCTCAGTGCACGCACCATCCAAACCACAAACATGCGGCAAAGGATTGCTTCATCTACAAACAGTTCGCTGAGCAATACGCGGCACAACTACGACAAAAGCCGGCTGACGAAGCCGGCCCATCGGGCACCAAGAGGAGCGACCCGGTTAGCAACACAGAGCCCTTCCAAGACCCCGTGGGTGAGCTAAATCACATCTTCGGGGGACCACAAGCGTACGAGTCCAAGAGGAAGCAAAACCTGACTGATCGCGAAGTCAACACCGCGCAACCTGAAGTCCCGCATTATCTACGATGGTCGGAGGTGGCTATCACGTTTAACCGCTCGGACCACCCTGACCGAGTGGTTCGCCCGGGCCGGTATCCCCTGGTACTAGACCCGGTGGTTCGCAATATCAAACTCAAGCGCGTCCTCATCGATGGCGGTAGTGCTCTCAACATCCTATTTGCCAAGACGCTGGACGAAATGCAGATTCCAAGATCCGAGTTGAAGCCGAGTTTAGCTCCCTTTCATGGAGTCATCCCGGGGCTGTCATCCACGCCACTCGGGCGCATTACTCTTCCAGTCACCTTCGGGGTTCGGGAGAACTTCCGGACGGAGAACATCACTTTTGAGGTTGCCGACTTCGAAGCAGCCTACCACGCGATCATCGGAAGACCGGCGCTCGCTAAGTTCATGGCAGTACCACATTATACCTACCTCATCATGAAAATGCCCGGACCCAATAGAGTCATTACCCTGCGCAGCGACGTCAAACAAGCCTTCACTTGCGACAAAGAAAGCTGCGACATGGCCCAGTCTCACGAGAGACTACGCGGCCAATTAGAGGTCCGACTCGCTGCATCGACATCTGGAGAAGGTGAAGTCCCTACCAAGAAGATAGCCAAGTCGGGAGACGGCGACGCCAAAACTAAGAAAATCCCCCTTGATCCATCTGATGCCTCTAAAACTGCTGTAATAGGCGCAGAGCTAGATCCTAAATAGGAAAGCGCGCTCGTCACCTTTCTTCAGAATAATAAAGATATTTTTGCTTGGAAACCGTCTGACATGCCGGGTATTCCTAGGGAGGTGATCGAGCACTCTTTAAACGTCAAAGATGACGCTAAACCTATAAAACAACGATTGCGCCGTTTCGCTCAAGACCGAAAGGATGCCATCAAGGAGGAACTCGCCAAACTCTTAGCTGCCGGGTTCATCAAAGAGGTTTACCATCCCGACTGGCTAGCCAACCCAGTTCTTGTCCGGAAGAAGACAGGGCAATGGCGCATGTGCGTGGACTACACCGATCTCAACAAAGCTTGCCCCAAAGATCCTTTTGGACTACCTCGAATAGACCAAGTCGTCGACTCAACAACCGGCTGTGAGCTTCTGTGCTTTTTGGATTGTTACTCGGGTTATCACCAGATCAGTTTGAAGGAATCCGACTGCCTGAAGACGTCTTTCATCACCCCGTTTGGAGCTTATTGCTACATCACGATGCCTTTTGGCCTGAAGAACGCCAGGGCCACCTATCAGCGCATGATCCAGAGGTGCCTTCAAACCCAGATCGGGAAAAATGTGGAAGCCTACGTTGACGATGTCGTCATCAAGACTAAGCAGAAGGAAGACCTGATTGCCGATTTAGAAGAAACCTTTGCGAACATTCGGGCCTTCAGAATGAAGTTGAACCCGGAGAAGTGTACCTTCGGTGTGCCACCAGAGAAGTGTACCTTCGGGAAGCTGCTCGGTTTCATGATATCACATCGTGGCATTGAGGCAAATCCAGAGAAGATCAACGCTATCCGGAGCATGAAGCCCTCGAGTACCCAGAAAGACGTCCAGAAGCTCACCGGTTGTATGGCAGCATTGAGCCGTTTTGTCTCTAGACTCGGCGAACGAGGTATGCCTTTTTTCAAGTTACTAAAGAAGACCGATGATTTCCAATGGACCACTGAGGCCCAGAAAGCTTTCGAAGACTTCAAGGAGTTCCTCACGACACCACTCGTGTTGGCATCACCGCACCCTCAAGAACCCCTGTTGCTCTACGTCTCCGCAACTCACCAGGTGGTCAGCACGGTATTGGTCGTCGAGCGCGAGGAAGAAGGCCGCACCCAAAAGGTTCAACGGCCAATCTACTTCGTCAACGAGGTGTTGGCAGGAGCCAAAACCCGCTATCCACAGGTGCAAAAATTGTTATATGGAGTCTTAATCACTGCTAGGAAGCTAGCCCATTATTTTCAGAGCCACCCGGTCACCGTCGTCACGTCTTTTCCACTCGGCGATGTCATCCACAACCGGGAGGTTAATGGACGCATCGCGAAGTGGGCACTGAAGTTGATGCCGCTGGACATATCTTTCAAGGCGAGGACGTCTATAAAGTCTCAAGTTCTGGCGGATTTTGTAGCTGAGTGGACCGAACAACAAGGAGATGTACCTAGAGAAGATTTGCAGTACTGGACCATGCACTTCGATGGATCCAAAAGAGTCACCGGCTTGGGAGCGGGAGTTGTGTTGATTTCCCCGACTGGGGAGAGGCTACGGTATGTCCTTCACATCCACTTTCCCGCCTCACACAACGTCGCCGAGTATGAAGCCCTCCTTCACGGCCTACGACTTGCTGTTTCACTCGGGATACGACGGATGATCGTGCGAGGAGATTCTCAGTTGGTGGTTAACCAGGTGATGAAGGACTGGTCCTGTCTGAATGAGACCATGGAGGCCTACCGACAAGAAGTTCGCAAGCTTGAAGACAAATTTGACGGATTGGAGTTATCCCATGTCTTGAGACATAAGAACGAAGCGGCGGATCAATTGGCACAGCTTGGGTCCAAGCGCGAAGCGGCCCCGACTGACGTTTTCGTGGAACATCTCTATGAGCCGACTGTTGCCAAAGCAATAACCTCCGATGAAGGAGTTACCAGCCAAGTCGCCATGCTCGACACCGATTGGAGGACACCGTTCATCAAGTTTTTAACTCAGCAAGAGCTGCCGGATGACCGGGATGATGCGGAGCGAGTTCGACGTCGCAGTCAAGGCTATGTCATGGTTGACTCAGAGCTATACAAGAGAAGCCCCTCTGGAGTTTTGATGAGATGCGTCACCCCAGAGGAAGGACGACAATTATTGCACGATATTCACTCGGGCATCTGTGGCAGTCATGCTGCGGCGCGCACTCTGGTGGGTAAGGCTTACAGACAAGGATTCTTTTGGCTGACGGCGGTCACCGATGCAGATAAGGTAGTTCGCACTTGTGAAGGTTGTCAATTCTTCGCTCGGCAGAGCCACGTTCCTGCTCAAGATCTCCAAACAATCCCCTTATCATGGCCTTTTGCTGTGTGGGGCTTCGACATGGTGGGTCCGTTCAAGAAGGCGCCAGGTGGATTCACACATCTGTTCGTCGCGGTTGATAAGTTTTCCAAGTGGATCGAGGCTAAGCCGGTGTTGACGACGGATTTTGGTAATCGACTTGGAAAGGAAAGAGGAAACCGAAGCAGAGAAGAAGGATCGAGTTGGAGTCGGACCAGGTTTCGTATCGGACCCGGTAACCGTATCGGACTGGGGAAGTGTTGCTATAAAGAGTGTATCGGCCGATATGGATTTGGCTTGGTCATGGGCCGATGCGGATTGTGAGTTGACAGTGTCAACGTGGGCTTGGTCTGGGCTCGAAGTAGGCTTCAAGGAAGTTGCTAAATAGAGGTAAAGCTCGGTTTTAGGCAATTGTATCTTGTAAATTAAGTAGTATAGATCTAATCTGTGGCTTAAGTCTGCCGCAAGGACTTGTTTGTTGTAGATAAGATCGTGCCCTACGAGGGTTCTGTTGTAACCTCGGGTATAAATATCCCGATAGTTGGTACATGTAAGCTCTCTCGAATCAATCACACAAAAACCAGTTCAATCTACTTTCGGCGCATCGCCAACCCTCGCAAGAGGTCTTCCTCAACGAGTTCTTGCTTCCTCGGAGCAGAGGTAAGAATTCGTCCCCGACGATCTGCATCGTCGGGGCTAATGTGTCGTTTTAGACACATTAAGCCTCGATGATGCGATCGTCAATTATCATGTTTTGAATAGTTTTGACAGGTGTTTTAATTAAGCCTTGCCAGCGGTTTACTCGTTTTAGGGTGTATTGCTGACGATGGTTTAATTCTTATGCTTGGCTAAATTGTCCAATACATTTACCATCCCCAAAAGCGATCGAAGACTTGATTTTCTTTATGTTAGCTCTCGATCTACACTTTGAGTTGCTATCGACCTTAGTCGTGTTTCGAGGTTTAACCTAAAGCCTGTTTTTGGTTGTAATTAAGGATAGCGCCGGGGTTTCAGCCGGTCCTACCTAATGCATGTGATTATTTTATGTTCTTGCATGTGTTTGCCACTTATGCAGGCGGATTGGTAAATATAAATACATTGATTACAGGGTATTCTCAGGATCTCTCTGTGGTTGGTATGTTTATATTGGCCGATTGGCTTGTATAAGTTTACACTAGAGTATTAGCTAGTGTATTTATCTTCATGCTACCCTCATCGGCCGATTCCGGTAATTTGTTATAAACATGATCGCATGGACCGATGAGATTAGATCTGCTTTATTAGTTCTATCTTATTACTACCTCAAGTAAGCCGATATAGGTTTGCCCTATCGGCCAGGCCTTCACGATGCGACATCGGCCTATCGGCCGGTCGGCCATCGGTTCTCACATGGTTTATTTGTTTAATCTTGTTGATTGCAGATCAAATCAACTGGCACGCTCTACTTACGACTAGGTAAGCCATTTGGACCTGCACTGGAGTTAAGCAGATCTCCCAGGCCGCCGTGGTAACGCGGAACCCGTTTGGTTGCTGGACGGATCGAAATTCAGCGCCAACAGCCGGTTGCTACGATAACTGCGGACAAGGCGCGAGACTTTATTCTAAACATCGTGCATCGGTTTGGTATCCCGAACAGAATTATAACTGACAATGGGACTCAATTCACTGGAGGCGTTTTTAAGGAGTTCTGCGAAGATTTCGGTATTAAGATTTGCTATGCATCGATGGCACACCCTAAGAGTAACGGACAAGTTGAACGAGCTAATGGTATGGTTCTTCAAGGTATCAAAGCCCGAGTGTTCGATAGACTACGACCATACGCTGGAAGATGGGTTCAAGAGTTGCCTTCAGTATTATGGTCATTGCGGACCACACCTAGTCGGGCTACCGGCCAATCCCCTTTCTTCTTGGTTTACGGAGCAGAAGCAATGTTGCCGAGTGAGATGGAATACGAGTCTCTTCGTGTTCGTAGCTTCGATGACGAGCGCTATGACCATGACAGAGTTGATGACCTCACCCGACTGGAGGAAGCCCGCGAAGCCGCATTGATTCAGTCGGCACGGTATCTTCAAGGACTTCCGCGCTACCATAACCGCAATGTTCGGTCACGAGCCTTCATTGTTGGAGACATGGTCTTACGTAAGATTCAAACCACCAAAGA
Source organism: Oryza officinalis (assembly GCA_008326285.1). Taxonomy (NCBI): domain Eukaryota; kingdom Viridiplantae; phylum Streptophyta; class Magnoliopsida; order Poales; family Poaceae; genus Oryza; species Oryza officinalis. The sequence goes on from BDMV01000005.1 coordinate 7,735,459, forward strand.
TCGCCACAAGCTATCTCCACTATGGGAAGGGCCCTACATAATCACTGGGGTAACTCGGCCGGGAGCATATCGTCTAAAGCGTGAAGATGGGACCATGGTGGAGAACTCCTGGAACATTGAGCATCTTCGTCGATATTATACTTAGGCATTTTTTGTCTTTATGTTCTTCTCGACTGCCAACTTCAAGCAGGATGACCTCTTGGGTTGTCAGTCGGGGGCTATACATATATCAATAAAGTATTATTTTCTTTGATAACTTGTTTATATTTAGTTTATCATTGTTTAGTGTTTTGGTTCGAGTCCAATAGATAAGGACTGAGAATTTTTTGATGGCTTAATCAAGCTTAGGCTTGGTGACAGTCAGACGAAAATTCTTAAGAAATTATATATGAAGACTTGGATCAGGGCATTAACATAAATAAGCTATATATTTACAAGTCAACATTACAGCGAGTCATATACTTCAAGACAAGTCAGCTACTCCTGAAAGTTTGCGGCTACATCTACGGCTACCTTTTTCGCCGACTCCTGTGCTTCACTTATGAGCTCTAGGGCTCGCTCATCTGAGGTACCAGCTGCGAAGCCTTCTCCGACAGAGTCTACATCTACCCGAGGATAGAGTGACTTCGTCTGCGCAAGAGCGAAGCTTGCGCCCATGACAGCCGCATCAGAGATATTTTCCATATATTTAGCTGGGGCCGTCCTGAGTTTGTCAAAGACTTCAACAACATCCAATGAGCTTGTCCCGAGTCCGTTCTTATATAGTGCTGACAAGATCGGCGTGGCAGCATTGGCAATGTCATCCCTTACACTTTCAACCCTCCGGACTCTCTCGGCGAAGACATCGAATTGTGCTTGGGATTTGACCTTATAAGCTACAAGAGGGATATGACTACATAAGTATTCAACACCGAGCAAGTTGCAAAGTGCCATTTCAAAAGGCTTACCTTCGAATTCTTCCAGGATCTTCTCATTGTCAGACTCCAGCTTGGCTTTACTGGTGCTTGTTTTCTTCAGCTGGGCTTTAAGAGAATCAATTTCGGATGAATTTGCTACAACATGAAGACAGAGCGAGCATCAGGATCAAAATATATTATATACGAAGATAGAGCAAGTATAACGGTGATTTGACTTACCTCCGATTGAGCCACGGAGTTCCAGGTTTTCATCTCGAAGTTTTGCGATCTCTGCTCGCAAGATGACCTCTCGAGCTGTGGCTTCTTCTTTGGCGGCCTTGAGGTCTTGATGAACGTTTTCCAGAGAATTTACATGAGGAACCAGCTTTTCGAGGGTGTCTGTTTTGGCCATTGAGCGACAATATATTCTCTGCATAAGGGGATGAAGATAGTCAATTACACCGAACAATGATGACAAGACAAAGAGGAGATACACTTACATTCATTAGCCGGGTCGCTTCGTTGAGGCTGGCTACGAGCATGTCGCGTTCTTCATTCTTCTTTTGCTTATTTAGCACGATGCCTTGCTTCACGCCTTCGGCATCGCGCCACTCGATCTTGATAGGAGGGACCGAGTCACTTGAAGACTTCAGTCGGGAGATTTCCTCCTCTTCAGCTGATTGATCTAGAGAAGATGAATAATGAAAGAAGAAGAAATATGATGAAGACAAAAATCTGGCGATTATTGCAAGGTTTTACCCGTTTTGGGAGCCGGATCCTCGGATGGTGCTTCTTGACTACACGGCCCCCTAGATTTTCGTCTGGCTGGTTTCCAGTCGGAGCATCTTGACTGGCAGTCGGGGGCTGTTCTTCTTCGACCAACTGGTTTCCAGCTGGGAAAACTTGGCTGGCAGTCGGGGGCTCAGCCTCAGGAGCATTTTTGCCTAAAGATTCTGCCTCAGGAGCGTCTTCACTTGGGACAGGGTTTTGAGCTTTTGATTCTGCAGGCCTTGGCTTTTCTAACGCTGCAGATGGATTGATGGCTTCAGCCTGCCCGGTGGGATCAATATCTTGAGGTTTCCTGCAAAAAGGAAGATAAAGACAACTGAGTAAGAGGTGAAAAAGATTTTTAACCAAAGGCTGATTCTGGTTATGTGAGATACCTATTGGACCTTCTGATTTTAGGAGTGGACCTGGCTGTTGGTTTCGGAGGATTTATGTTAGATTGTGAAATTTGGACTTCTTCGTCGTCCGAATCATCAACGACCAGTCTCCTTTTACTCGCTCGTCTGCTAATATCTCCGTCAGCGGCAGCCCTTTTTTCTTGAGGCTCAACCTTGATTTTGGGGCCGTCGGTTGGTTTTTTGGCAGCAGGCCGAGTTGGTATATCGTCATGATACACCTTGTATGGCTTGGAGATAATAAGAGTGTTTGCCTGCAAGTAGAGTTTTTGAGATATATTGATGGATGTGTGCAAGATTGAAAGAGTTTTGAAGGCCCGAGTCGACTTACCGGGGGAGGAGGTCGGAACAGGTTGAACGGAGGAACCGGCATCTTGTGGCTGCGATCTACTGTGATTCCAGAGGAGAAAATCTTGTACATGCGAGTGCACAAGGCCTGGTAACTCAGAGCATCGCAGTCCTCCCGATTGGGGTCGCTTTCACCCTCATACTCGAACGCTAGTTTAGATCTTTCCTTGATGGGAGCCAGTCGGTTCTTGATGAAGTGTCGGGTGATTTGTTCTCCTTGGAGGCCTTTTTTCTTCATTTCAAGAATATTAGCCAGGAGGTTGTTTGCTTCTACCCAATCTTGGTTTTCTGGTATTGCGCTCCAGTTAGCTCTCTGGATTGGTGGAAGGCCGACGAAGTCGGGCAAACTGGGATTGGGGTTCGAGATATAGAACCAGTTTGCGTGTCAGCCCTTGTTGGAAGATTTCAAGGGGAGAGAGAAGTAGTCTCTACGGAGAGTCCCGCGGAGTTGAAAGCCAGCACCGCCGACGACGCAGGGGTCATCCTTGTTTGGGTGTGGCTTGACATAGAACATACGGCGAAATAGATTGAAATAGGGAAGGATGCCTAAAAATGCTTCGCATACGTGGATAAATATTGCAATGTGGAGGACAGAATTGGAATTCAAGTGATAAATTTGAAGGCCGTAGTATTCGAGGATGCCACGGAAGAAGTCGGAAGCAGGAAGACCAAATCCGCAATAGAAGAAAGAGGTGAAGAGCACAATCTCACCGGTGTTTTGAGTGGGGAACTCTTCGCCGGCCGCCGGACGCCAGCCGATGATTTCCTTGGGTGGGAGAACTCCGTTCTTCACCATCTCCCGCAAGGTCGACTCCTTCACGTCTGAGGTCGCCCACTGGTCGAAAGGGATTTCTCTCTCTTCCGCCATGAATGCGAGTTAGGTGGAGGTGGGTCTTACGCAAGAGATGGGGATGCTGGTGGCTGGATGCGGATGATGGATTGTAGTGGAATGTGAGTTCTTGGATGGATGATTTTACGTAAGCGTGAGATTCCGAAATTCCTTAGAGCGGTTGAAGAACAAGAGCGTGAAAAGGGGAAAAATTTCGGGAAGAAGAAGCGGTAGCGACGACGCTGGCGCTTTGAGAAAGATTTTAGGGTTTTTGTTGGGTTTTCTCGTATTTGGGCCGAGCCCATGAGAAACTTACGGCCCATCTTATGAGTACGGCTTGACATAAGTCCATGAGGACTTAAGCAAATTTGCTCTAGCAATATGCGTATGTCTCATTGCCCGATGACTTTAAAATCCTTCCATACAGCAATTTCACAACTTGTTGAAGGTTGGTACGATGCAACTTGGAAGGTAACAAACAGTAAGGTTTTTTGTAACTGTTCTGGTGACTTTTTATAGGTTGCAGGAGCTGTTTGGTTTTTTCAAAGCATTTGATTTTTTATCAATGCTGATTTGCCACCTTGGTGTGCTCTTTTTATCAAGATCAATATTACGGCAAGAGCTATTAAATATTTCGGTCGTTTTTTTCAGATGACTGATACATTTATTAACTCATATTTTATATTCATGAGAATTGATTGAGCTGTATGTTCCGGGACGACTCGGGCATAACGGCTTGGATAAGCATGAGCTTGCCAAGTGCTTGGATTTATTATACACTATGCCTTGATTATAAGGTTATGTGTTATAGGACCTTTTATAATAAGCTCGGGAGAGTATAATTAATATAGTTCTTGACTATATGCTTAGTTTATTTAACTAAACACATAGTCGGGGGCTACACCTAATTAGGTGCATCAGTCGATGCACCTAAATTTTTATGATTGAACTTTTTTGAATTGATTTCAGCCCTTCACAGTCTTTTCTTGGATGTTGAAGCACTCGGGAGACTCAAGCAGAGGTGATGGAGGCACTCGGTAGTAGAGGCACTCGGCTAAGAAGTCACTCGGCTGCGTGTTATTCAAGTTTGAGGCTAATTTATCTCATCGACTGCGAAGGTCTCGGGGGCTACTGTGGAGATTATGGGTACCGGATACCCTCACGGATAGCTTATCCGACTTACTATAGGGGATAAGTTATGCTTTATGATTATGTAAACCGGCTATGACTTGGGTATTACGTTACCATTGAGATAAGGTAACAACCCATAGTTTATAGTTGGTAAGATTGAGGAGTCCGACTTAGAATAGAATAGGTCTCCGACTTGTAAACCCACCCTCCGAGACTATATAAGGAGGGTAGGGCGTCACTTGAGGGGCAGACAGACAAAAATATACGGACAAATAGAAGACTTGCGAGAGCTCCTATTGAAAGAGATCAAGAGATCAATAAACACTCGGCGGATCAAATCCCCGAAACAGGAGTAGGGTATTACCTCTCGTTAGAGAGGGCCTGAACCTGTCTAAACCCTTGTTCCGACTAACCCATTGTGTTTGGCACTTGACTGCTATTTTCAGATTGATATTGCCAAAACCAAGTTTCGACACATACATACACCGTGTCCCTGCATGCATCAATCCAGACTCCTGGGCTCCCTTTTGGACTACAACACATACACATGCAGAGAGTCTTCGATCCTGCATGCATGCAACATGCATGCTTTCCTCCAATAATCTATGCATGTTGACTGTGTTTCCAATTTTGGCTCAAGTTCCCATGTACATGCAGCAGCTTCTACACGATACTTTCCTATGCACATTGCTTCTCGTTGAAGAAAACCAAACCAAGCAAAGTCTCCTCCCTTGCTCAATTTGTTTGCGTCCTATTGTCGTGCGTGCACCCACTTTCTGATGTATCCGACTAACGCGGCCGCACAAGCTACAGTGGTGACCTCGTTGCAGATGTGCACCATCACGTCGGCTTACATCCTGAGCTTCACGACTTACTACAACCCTGCAACACGCTCCAACCTGAGCACCAACACTTCTGCAACAGTCACTGTCCTCACACACCACCCGTGTGCGAGCCTTGCTCCACCTTGGACATATTGCTGACATGTTAATTTGCACAACCTGCTGCAAAGCCGTCCCTGTGTAGCTGCCGAAGTCGCCGCCAACCACATCGTCTTCATCGGCCGCCAATCGACCCGAGTGTCACGTCTGGCCACCTCCTTGTCGACCGTGACTTATCGAAAGGCCCGGACCACCCGTCCGGAGTGTTCGACTCCACCAATCGAATTGTCAATTGCCTCCAGCTTCAATCAACCCTGACCGTCAGGCCTAACCATCTCCTTGTTGACAGTACCTGTAACGTCCCGCCTCCACGAGGCCGGGCCCGCTTACATCTAGCAGCTTAACTAGGACATAGACTGTCCTCACAAACCAACACCAGTCTTTTCTGCGCACTTTGTCCTCACTCGTGAGCACCCAGGAAGGACTTCCCGGTCGGTCACCCATCCCTAAATTTCTCCAAGCCAAGCACGCTTAACTTTAGAGTTCTTGGAGATGGGCTTCCGGAAAAGAAGTTGTAACTTGTTAGCATGAGTATCCTATCAATCCTATTATGCCTTACTAGGATATAGACAGCCCTCACAAACCAACACCAGTCTTTTTTGCGCACTTTGTACTCACTCGTGCGCACCCGGGAAGGACTTCCCGGTCGATCACCCATCCCTAGATTTCTCCAGGCCAAGTACGCTTAACTTTAGAGTTCTTGGAGATGGGCTTCCGGAAAAGAAGTTGCAACTTGTTAGTATGAGTATCCTATCAATCCTATTATGCCTTGGGCCGGGGTGTTACGGTACCTCACCGAAAAGTTCGAGCCACCTACCCGAAGTGTCCGACACCACCGATTGGATTGCCAATCGCTCTCGTTGCCATTAACCCGAGCACCACGTATGGTCGTCTCCCTGTTGAGAGCAACCCATCGAATGGTTCAGACCGTCGCCTGAAGTATTCAACCCACCGATCAAATTCCGTTGATCACGCCATGTTCCACCTTGTGCCATACCCTATCTCAGACACTGTGTGCAACCTGGCGCGGTGTGGTGCACCTCCCTCATACCTCTATCCATGGATCTCCCGCAGGCTCTGATACCACTTGTTATAAAACCAGCCCCGATAGCACATCGATAACCGAACGCGGAAGAAACGCCATAGAAGATCCAATACTAAAGATGACACCGAGGCACGATATTTGTTAACTAGGTTCAGCCGAAGCCTACATCCCGGGGCACTAATTATGAGTGCTCCTCCCCAATCCAGCATATTACGGTGTAACCGGGAATCCACGACCCTCTACCGGTTAGGCCGTCGGCCAGTTGTACCTACACTTATGCTACTGTCGCCATGCGGTTACAACCGGTGTGCCTCTCTATTTAAGAGAGAGCCTAGGATAGAGTCCGACTCTTACTCTATTCCTACACCTAATGTCGAAACTGGAATTCGGCAATAATAAAAGGGGTAGCGCATGAGACCTAAAATTGGATGGATGCGAAAGACAAGAATTTAGACAGGTTCAGGCCCTCTCAATGATAGGTAATACCCTACTCCTGTTTGGGATTGTATCCACCGGGTATATATTGATCTGACGATCGAATTGTGATTATCTCTGTGGGTCATCTTTGTGATCATGCCCTTAGAGGGCACCCTGCCCACCTTATATAGGTTGGGGGGCAGGGTTACAAAGAGGAAAACTTAGCCAGATACGACATCAGTTTTTCTAATCTATTACATGGTAGTACTCAATCGGGACTCTAGGTCATACCATAGAACATAAGGCAATATTATGACCGACTCGTACTCCATTATATAATATATGGATTTAGCCCACCTCCTATCTCTGGTCAAATATGGAGGCCATGTGGGTACCCGATACCGATATTCTCCATAGTAGCTCCTGAGACCTTCACAGTCAAAAAGATAATCTTCTCTCGAACCAAATTAATCCAAAGCCGAGTGCTTCAATCATCTTCGCCATAGTTTTCCAAACGCTTTTACCAAATCAAAAGGCTGTGAAGGGCTAAAAAAATTCAAGAATAACCAAGAATATATACCTAGGTTCGTTGACTAGATGCACTTAATTAGATGTAACCCCTGACGATGTGGTTAGTTGAACAAACTAAGTATATAGTCAAGGAATAAATAATCTAACCATCCGAATGGTTTTATATAAATAATATGCTTAGCCAAAGCCAAAAGCATGTTGGAAAAAATCACGTAGCAAATAACCTTAATAATAAAGCTTATTGCGTAATGAACATGAGTACTGGTATCATATTGTGCACATATTGCCGAAGCTAATATGTCTGAGTCCCTAGAAGACACACAATTATACCATCCTCAAAAATTTATGGCATTTGTGGTATAAAATCCGAGTTAATAAAACTCATAAATAGATTTACCAACCACCTAAGAAGTATGACCAAAATATAATCAACCTAAGTTATAATACTGGTCTTGATCAGAAAAGCACACAAAAATGTGGCAAGTTAGCATTGATATAATATAAAATCAATTGCTTTATAAAAAATCAAACAGCTCCTGCAACCTATAAAAAAGTTACCAGGACAGTTATACAAAACTTTACTGTTGTCATCTTCCAAATTGTATCGTACCAACTTCTAAAAAAAGTTGTGTAACTGCTGTATGAAAGGATTTTAAAGGTATTGAGCAATAAAGTTCATGCATGTTGCCAAGGCAAATTTTCTTAAGTCCCTAGAGACACATGACAAGCCACACCTGGAAATATGGGCTGTAGACATATTGGGATTAGACCCAAAATGTGCCCACCGATACCCTTTAAAGAAGACATGTATAGCATGTCTATTAATATGCTCCCGAGTAACAAATCTCTCGGGTGATGTAGACCGAGTGCATCTCATCTGAGTAGCTTCTGATCTGAGTGGTTATCTCTCATGGGATGTACCGAAATAAATATGATAATTAAATCCCGACTGACGTAAATACTCAGATGATGGTCCTCGTAGGAAATAATAATTGATCCCGACTGACGCAAATAATTCATGTCGCATGTACTCGGAATAAGTCCAGATTGAAAGTATGATACTCATGCTAGAGCTGATAAGCCCCTGAGCATATTGCTTGTCCTTCTGTCGTAGTCGAGGTTACCCATTGGTAGCAGCTGATGTGATCGGCATGGAGGCGAGATCATCAATCGATGGCAGCGAAAAAATCGGTGCTAGCAAAGCGAAGGTAGCCAATGATGAAGATGAAGTTGCCTATTAACGGCAGCAGCGAAGTCCATAAACCGTGGAGGTGAAGAAAACAACCGACGACAGACTCGACCGGTGGTGATGACAATCAGCGACAGCAAAAGCAGTCGACTGTGAAGACGAAGTTGCACATCAACAACGCTGTAATAGGCCAGCCATGACGGTAAGACCACCAATCGGCAGCGACGGATATAGCTGGATGATGAAGACGAAGATGCTTATCAGTTGAGACGTAATAAGCCACGAATTGTAACAGACACAACCGGTAGTGATGACGATTGGCGGCAGCAGAGGCAGCCGGTTGTAAAGACAAAGTTGCCCGTCAATGGCAGCAGCGAAAGCCACCAATTGTAGAAGCAAAAAAATCATCCGGTAATAGCAGATACGAATAGCAGTGACAAAATTCCCATGAACAGTGACAAAGTAGATTAGGCCGAAGAGGCATGGCAAGATATTGATGAAGATGGTAATGTTGGTGATCCAGTCAGATTTTAGTGTCGACAAAGCCCAAACCCCTGAAGCAAAGAACCTGATTGATAGTAGTTGGTCGATATGAAGGTAATGCCGATGACGAAGGTGCCGGAGATGACGTCAATGATAATAAACTGTTGAGAAGATGTCCAAGCTCGAGTAGTTTCCTTGACGCTAGCGTGTGTGTGGCGAAAATTGATGCAACGCCTCTTGATTTATGATGATGAAAATAGACCTTGGCATCGAGTCATTGATGATGCTTCACGTGGAGGAAATTAAATGTTGATATTGTTGAATGAATCTGAGTTGATTGGTTGATGACTCCAAATTCCCTAGGCCGAACTTGGGAGGCTTGAAGCAGTATTCGGATAGAACTCCAGAGGGCAGGGTTGAATTTGACTATGATATGTAGATTAAATCTTCAACTTGTCACTTGAGAAACTTAGAATAAACCGTAGCATCAACTAAGAGCCAAAGTTATCGGTGAAAATATTGGAGTTGCTGAAGTAGAAGCCTACTCTGGAGTGAAGACGAAGCTGATGACTCCGAAGTTGATTTCATAGAACTTGCTGACTGGTTAATTGATTGTTTCATCTTAACATAATGTCAGTCAAATTTTAGTCTTCTATTTGTGCAGCCCCCGACTCTATGTTTAGTTGGGGAATAACTAAACATAGAGTCAAGGAACTGTAGCTTCTTGTCGTCGAGTAGCCATTGCTTGAGTGAAGTTACGTGTTGAGGATGTCCGAGTAGAAATCTTGAGGATTGGAACACCACTTGATATAGTAGATTAGCACAGCGTCGTATCTGGTAATGCATGACGAAGTGTCGAAATTCTCGGTGATGTCGACGTTGGTGAAGTAGTAAAGCTGACGAAGTAGAGGCAGCATAGGTTGCTGATGATGAAGACAACGAAGATGAAGTCGCCGAAAAATGGTAGCAGAGTTGCATAGACCTAGAGGCGTGGACACTAGTCAAGGCAATAGAAACTAACTGACGGTGAAAACGCATAACCATAAAGGTGAGAACACCAGTCAGCGATAGTAAAAGTGACTGTTTGTGAAGACGAAGTTGATCAATAATGGTAGCGAAGACGCGTAGCCGTAGAAGCGAGGCGACCAGTCAGCAACAGCAGATGAGGAGGCTAACAGTGAAGACGATGATGCCCATCGGTGGCGATCGAGGCAAATTGGCGGTGAAGACGAAGACGCCCATCAGCGGTGACAACGTAGGCCAGCTGTGAAGGCGGACACACCAGTCAGCGGCGGCGAAGGCAAGCCGATGGCAAAGAAGAAGACGCCCATCAGCGGCGACGACGTAGGCCAATCATGAAGGCGGAGACACCAGTCGGCGGCGACCGAGGCAAGCCAATGTTGAAAACGAAGACGCCCATCAGCGGTGATGATGTAGGCCATCCGTGAAGGCGAAGACACCAGTCGACGGCGACCGAGGCAAGCTGGCGGTGAAGACGAAGACGTCCATTAGCGGCGATGACATAGGCCACCCGTGAAGGCAAAGGCACCAGTCGGCAACAGCGAAGATGGTCGGTCGGTGAAGACGAAGATGCCCATCAACGGCAGCATAATAGGCCAACCATGAAGGCGGAGATACCAGTCGGCAATGACGAAGATAGCTGACGATGAAGACGAAGACGCCCATCAGCAGCGGCATAATAGGCCAACCGTGAAGGCGAAGACATCAGTCGGCGGCGACGAAGGCAAGCCGGCGGTGACGTTATGACTGATCCATTCCTAAAATGTAGGAGATAAACTTGTAGCCATGAATCCCTACTATGCATATCTGGATTTGGATCTTGCAGTATAAACATGTAGAATGAGTAGTATCTGATGTAAATATAGTACTTAAGGAAAATTCAAGCATTTTAAAATATTTATAAGTATGTATTTCTTCTCTTGTCAATTTTGATTTTCCCGAGTAGATGACTCCTTACAGTTAAACACTCTGTCCAACTAGTCATTGACATGAGTTCGTCATTTATGGAACAAAACTTCACGGATCAGAATTTACTACTCTGGTACTTTTGTAATTGTTAGGAGCAGAAAATAAATTATTTTATATTTATGCTTTTGATTTTGTCCGAGTAATACTTAGCACCTTGCGTTATACACTCTACCCAACAAGCCCCCAGGTGCTAGGAATCGGTTCAAAGGCAACCATCCGTCGACAAACCAAAAAAAAGCATCGGAAAATAGAGTTGTACAACTCAATCGGCACTTTTTTACTCGGATTATTTCGCAAGCAATCAAGATAAATATTAAGAAAATTGTTGCAAAAATATAATATAACATCTGTAGCCCCTGACTCACTGCTCAACGGGGAACCAGTTAATGTAGTGAGGTAGAGGAAAAACAAAATATCATATTAAGAAGAAAATTAATGATGACTTAGCTTGTTGGTATTTCCACTGGTGATAGCGGAGGTGACTGACGGTGAAGATGATATCGCCATCAGCAATAGTGGCGAAATCCACCAACTGTGGAGGCAAAGAAACCAATCGACGGTGATGGAAGCGACCGACGATGAAGACGATATCGTCATCAGCAACATCAGCGAAAAAGACCAGTCGTGAAGGCGAGGGCACCAATTGGCTAGTGCTGCTTCTGACTCGCCGTAGCCAAGAAGGAATTACACCAAACAAATAGTTTGTGTGAGTCTTCGCCTTTGATCAGACTCGGCCATCGACGATACATGCAAAAGCAGAAGGTAGATCATATATTAACTTGTCATTAGTGATCGGGAAGAAATAATTAATATAGTAGATAATAGATTAAAACGATAAAACCTAGATATTAGAGCCGAAGAGAATATGCCTAATTAAGAGAATCTGATAGGTGAAGCCTGCCGAAGACATCAACGACTCCCGAATTTTATTTCCATCAAACCTTTCGACGGAAAGCTCAACACAACCCTTACCTGGCGCGCCAACTGTCGAAACTGAAATTCGGCAATAATAAAAGGGGTAGCGCACGAGACCTAAAAGTGGATGGATGCGGAAGACAAGGATTTAAATAGGTTTAGGCCCTCTCAATGAGAGGTAATACCCTACTCCTGTTTGGAGATTGTATCCACTGGGTATATATTGATCTGACAATCGAATTGTGATTATATCTATGGGTCATCTTCGTGATCATGCCCTTGGAAGGCTCCCTGCCCACCTTATATATGGGTTGAGGGGCAGGGTTACAAAGAGAAAAACTTAGCCAGATACGGCATCAGTTTTTTAATCTATTACATGGTAATACTCAATCGGGACTCTAGGTCATGCCATAGAACATAAGGCAATATTATGACCGAGTCATACTCCATTACATAATATATAGATTTAGCTCATCTTCTATATCTAGTCGTATATGAAGCCGTGTGGGTACCCGGTACCCATATTCTTCACACATAGTATAACTCCAAGTTTTAAATTGTAACCGACTTTGTACACATATTCAACATAAACTCTAACAGAGCATGTGTTGAGCTCAAGCCTAGGCAGTCCGGCTCGCTCAAGCTCGGCCCTAGTTCTAACTAGGGCGTAGACATGTGAGAAAAGTGGAATAGTGGTTGGAGAAGCTAGTGCTGTCTGACGAGACGCTAGTGTTTGGGAACCAGTTGATATCTGCAAAGCATGCAGTTCGTGCCACCATCCACTCACAAATCTTCTTATTAGTACATAATATCGTATCCTTTGTCTGAAAGCAGCATCTATGCCAATTTCCAAACATCTAGGCAGGGAGAATTGATGTGAGCTGATGTGCTAAGCCAATGTGAGGCTAAGGTTTGGCTCAGGAGGAATAAAGTAGCGCTAAAGTTGAATTTTTTTTAGAAATAATATTCTTTTAATGGAAAATCGCAAAAATAGTGGGCTTTTGCAGAAAATCGCAAATATATGGGTCTGTCGAACCACGGCGGTTCGACAAGGCCCAATCGAGCGGCGGAGCGACGACAGGCTGGACCGATCGAACGGCCGTGTTTCGACTAGGCCCAGTCAAACAGCGGTAGTTCGACAAGGCCCAGTCAAACGCCGGCTGTTCAATAGGCCGGGCCGCTGGCCCAGTCGAACCACGACCGTTCAACAGGCCTGTCCGGCCAGCCTTTTTTTTAATTTGTTAAGTGTTTTTTAGTTATTAATTAATATTAATTTATTAAGAATTGTTTTTAAGTTGTTAATAATTAATTAATGACAGAATTGTTTATAATTGATTAATTATAATTTTTAAGTTGTTATTATAATTATGTTTTTAAGTTGGTTTTATAATTATAATTTATTATAATTGATTAATACACATTTGTAATTGAATATTTGGAGAAACATATCGGAGTTATAATTTAATAATTTTAGATATATCCATTTGTAATTTATTAATTTACAAAACTTTATTTTGCTTATCGGTTATTTTGGGAAATTCGGAAAATCACTTTCGGATAGGGCCAAAAATTTGCAGAATTCTGTCTATTTTCGGAAATTCCGAAAATCGTTTTTGGATGACTCAAAAAAATTTCAATTCACAGAACATGTTTTTAGAAACCGAGAAGAAACATTTTTTTAGAATTGATGTTGAGCACATCCATGACCATACCGAAACAAGGAGAAGTTGTAGTACAATTGAAACATGATACATCTGGTTCCATTGCGGTTACATAGATAAGATTAGATTGGAACTAGAAGGAAGGTAGTGCAAGAGTTGAACACGACGATGATATAGTAATGGGTCAACGAAACATGACATTACATATTTGACTAACGTAAGTTGTCCGATAGTAGCTAACCCCTATGTGAGGATCCCACTCCCCTCTCAAACTGCGCTTTAGTAAACCTGTATTGCTCTGGCAATTCAAGCTGCACCACACGGGAAGTTGGATCACTCAGAACCTTTTCGGTGTCTATCCATTTTTTGTATTGACATCTTCTTGGCAGTTTCTGCGAGAAACGAATAGACGTGAAGCGAACAAAGTTACTGAATGTTGTGACAAAATAAGGATTCATGATAATGAAAATATTTTCACCATGAAATCGTCGTCTAGAATATTTGGGCAAACAAAGAACCTCTGACCCAAAGTTCTTGGCTTGGTGAAACGGAGAACCTGACAACGATCACCGCATCTGCATTTTGGATGGGCTTCCCATGGAGGGGTGCCATCGTTAGCACCCGCCAGTCGCACTGTTGTTCACGACATTGTTGTTCGTAAGTTGCTTTGAATGCCAAGTATTTCTCAGTACTTTCTAATGCGAAATACCAGCGTCCTTCTTGTAAATAAGTGGTTAGGTCGAGAACGGGATTTTCTGTATCGACCTACTCGATGTATCCACAAGCCGTAGCGTGGGCCTGACGAATAGATTTTAATGAAGAATAAACAATCGCTCATGCAAACTGAATAAGCATATGCAGAGAATGAAATACCTCACAGTCATAGTTAGGGCACCTAAAGAAACGCCTTCCTCGAGTGTCTTGATTCCTCGAAGCCATTAGTTGGCATCGGTCACCGCAAAGGCAGAGAGGCCGCTCGCACCAAAGTGGGAATAGCCGTACAAGTGAATCGCTACGCCAGTTGGGATCCTTAAGACCCCGGTGTCTAGACATTGCCGAAAGCTGGTGCGATGAAGGGTTGTGGTAGCGCTTGTTGCCTACACAGATGAAGAAATTATGTGCTGCATCGCTCGTTATGGGGACTTATGTAGGCACCAAAATCGCAGTGATAACCTTTACATGTCTACATCATGGGGCACGATGGGTCCGCCTGTTTACCGCCGAAAGTAAGAGTGGACGTATACGGAATAAGGCCGTTCGCCCTTTTAGAGTGCTGGATGGAGCCGAAAGTTAGATTGGACATATGACTTAATGAGAGCCAATTTTCTTCACTGTATGTGACAACGCGAGCACGCGTGAGTTGGAATTACATTATCTTACAAAGCAGCGCCGAAAGTTGATCGTGACAAGTCGAATTGACAGTGTATCCGTGCACTGTGGTCTACTGTGCGATGTAATGGATCGGACACCCAAGCACCCAAAGTTTGTTGTCGTATGCATAAGTAGTTGTGACATGTAAGGGCGTGAGAAGCCATTCCGCAGTTGTATCACACGTGAATAAAGGAGGTTGCATTGGTGCAACCGAAAGTACTCGTGCATGCGCCGAAAGGGATCGTGCTTTTGTAAAAAGTAACAGCACAGCGTATGAATGTGAAGTTGATCTCACATTGTATTCTTGGTGTGTCCGATTTTCTGACAACGAAATGACATAGGCGCCGAAAGTAGTTTGTAACCACGCGCGAGCACAATGATGTCGATAGTGAATTTTTTCTAAATCTTGTACAAAAAAAAATATAAAATAAGTCATACTTTAGCACAAGTAGAAAAGAAATAGAAAGGCAGTTTATCAAATAAGTGTATGTCATGACGTAGTTCATACATATAATATGACATAAGTAGTAAATGCACAAAAAAATAATCCAGCACATAAATAACACTACAAGTCAAGAATGCCCCCCTCTCGCATGCTTGCTAGGCCCTCCCTTCTTACGTTGTCTGATTTACTCTGTGGGATAGGTCAAATTATCAAGTGGGTGCCTATGTCGTGCCGGCTGCTGTGGAGTGGCATCCTCTAGCTACATGAACTCCCCCTGCTGCGTAGGCTGCGTGACCGGAGGAGCACCGTACCAGTAGTCTATGCCAGCTTGCGCATCGGGTGCATCTGTCGCAAAGAAATCATCCACGAACTGTGTTCGAGGAGAGACAGTAGGAACTACAGAATGCCCCTGGGAAAACTCGTAGTCGTCACCTGTTGCAAAATAGAGGCGATGTCACATTATAATAGTTAGTAACTATGCATAAAAATTAAGCGAACGATGATGGTAACTATGTTGTAAACAATACTTACTTATGTGCTGTGTGTACCCTGACTCCGGTGCGCGTGGAGTAACGTAGAGTCCCCAACCTGGTGTGGGCACCAGGTTGTCCCCTATCGGCAGGTAGAGAAAGTTTGGCTCCGCATAAGCTCTCTCGGTATCGTACACCTGCTGTGGCTGTTCACGTTGCGTAGGTTACGATATGGTATAAAATGGAGGTTGAGTACGATATGAACTGGATGTTAAGCAAGGCAAACATGTTGTACCTGAGGCCGCGGTGGTGGCATACTCGATGCCGGAACCCCAAAGTCAGACGATCTCCTTGGGCGAACAGGGGGAGGCGTCTCCTGAAGCGAAAGCCGAGCGTGCGATGGACCGGCGTCGTCGTAGTGGCGACGTGAAGTAAAGGAGCGGAACTGTTCCACACTAGAGTGTCGTGGTAGTGGTGGCGATCCTACCCACCTGGAAGGTTGTGCCACATCAGCCGCGCTCCGACAGGAGACACGACGAAGTAGCGCCGCAGCCCGCGAACGGAAACTGCGAAGGATGGACGCCGCGTCGTCCTGCCTGACGTGATGAGGCCTCGTCTCCAGTCTCTGTAGCAACGTGTTGAACTAAGCGTGAACCTGTTCCACAAACTCGGCCTATTGAACGAATAGGAAAGAGCGTTAGAACAATTGAACGTGTTCCACATTTAATGATAATCAACGATAGCAACGACATACCATTGAGTTGTACGCAGCTCGAGGTTGTAGGGCAAACGTGTCCGTGATCGACGCTTGGTGAGGGAGAGACGTATCCCCTTGTGGCAGGAAACACCTCCAGTGCGTAACACTACGGTACCAACGAAGGTATTGTCCGTACGAAGCTCCGTCGTCTAGAGGTGTTTGGACAACCAAGTGCTCCGCCGCATGTTCCCACTCCACAACCGTTGGCACGATCATCCGAACAATGGTCCCCTCGTGGGACAGACCGAGTCCCTTCCGGTTGTACCTACATACGACGTAATAAGCACGTCAGAAACGTATACAATGGGGTAAAACACACTACTTGCCTGTAACATTGTCGGACAAGTACTTACTTGTGGAAGCTAACAGCTAGAGAGCGTCCACCTCTCGAAGGGTAGTCTTGGTACATGCCGAGCTGTTTAAGTACCCTCTGCACGTGGTACAGCTCGACGTGCATGTCCAGCACGAGGTGACAAGTGGTCCTCCAGAGCTCTACGTCGCGCGTGCAGAGTTGCACAAGACCGTGCGGTGCCCGCTCGACGACATCGTGATGCGTGTACGGGGTCCAGCGAACACGGTCAGGCGTAAGATGATCGAAGTCCGCCACGAACTGTGTGTAGACGCGATGTGTCGTTCCACTCACCCACCTCGGCTATGCAAAGGCAAGAAATATATGATTAGTGCCCGTAAATTGAGAAAATGCGCAGAATAAGAAAGTGCTATGAAAAATGCCTTGCAATGTACAATTTACCTCGCGGTGTGTCCACAGCGATCCCATGGTGGGACGATCGTCGATGTCTTCAAGTCCAGACTTGTACATCTCATCGACGCCGTAGCTTGCGTACGACTCTAGTTGTGGCCTCCCAATGTCAAAGCGCTCATGTGCCCATAATATTAGAAGCAGAGGGCATCCTGTCAGAGAACTTGCCTTGCTGTTCCTGGTGCAAGCATCGCAGAGACCGGCGTACGTCACCGCAAGAACAGCCCACCCCCAAATGTACTGCAGAATCTCCTCAACAGGTAGCTCGGCGATCTGTTCTGCGTAGTGGATGAAGTGCTTGTCCACGGAGTCAGCGTAAGTCCCCGTGAACATCACCCACCCAAACAACCACAGTAGATACGCGACTAAGTGTTGGCGCACTACCCAATCCTTCTGGTCCTCTGGGAACACCTCCTGGTGGAACTGGTGCAACCAACTCCTCGTGGGCCCATGCCCATCTGTGAGATCCTCTAGCGGAGCAGCCACCACTCCACCAAAACTGGCCAACAGATCATCCGCCCATCCAGCATGGACCTGTGTCGGGCCAACTGCTGCACCAGCTATCGGTAGACCCAACAAAAAAGACACATCCTCCAGAGTGGGTACCATCTCTCCAACTGTCAGGTGAAAGGTGTGTGTCTCGGGCCTCCATTTATTCACCAAAGCACTCAGCAAGGCCGCATCAATGTTGATACGTGGTGACCTTCCACGTGAAGGCTCAACCAAACGTGCGAAGGTCAACAACCCGGCGGCTCTCAACCTGTTACATGTCTAAAAGAAATAATTAGCAATACGAGAAAATTTAAATGACAGCACGAGGTGACAAATGGTTTTTCACATACCTTGGAACCCAACGAGGATCGATACGCCAATACTGATCTGGTCCCCGCATTTTCAGCACGTTGCAGAACGTCTCCTGACTAAGTCATCTCGATCGGTGATGTTTAACGATCACCTCGTCGATCAGCGATACGTCATCCCTGGCAGCCATATCTAGAAAATGCATGATTATCATTGTCGTGAGCATCAGAAATGAATTAAAAAATGACAAAATAAGAGTGAAAAATTATGCAAAGTGAAATTTTAATAGCAGAAGTCAAATACTGATAAAATAAAGTGAACACACTGCGGTGCTGGTAAATATAAATATTACAAGTCAGAGACATGAAAAAATGAGCGTGACAAAGTTAGGCAACGTGATAGTATAGTAGTACAGGTAAAATACTAATAAGTTGAACTGAACACACTCTATGACTGGTAAATATAAGTATTACAAGACGAAAAACTAAGGATTATTTTGACTCGTCGACCTCCGCCCTGGAACACGACGAATATCACCACCTTCTGCATCTTTGCCTACATTGTACATGCTGCAATCTTTACAGCTATGGTCTTCGCCGCATACAATGCAAGCTTTTGGACGTCACGAACGGGTGTTCGTTTCAGCTTCATCCATGTGGTTCTTGATTCGACGGGTCTTGCGACGCCCCTTCGTGCCAACTAGCAAATTTGAGTCAGGCACCCAGTTGGCTTCCCCTCGGGGTGAGCAAGTGAAATCACATACCGCACGCCAACCACGTAATTCACCGCGTCAGGTTGCCTCCTATGCTTCCTTAGTAAAGTAAGGCGAGACGAATATGTTCGCATCGATACCACCTTTTGCGGAAGCGGCAAGAACATGAGAGCATGGCAGATGTCAAAGGAAAGACTTGTTGCAGTTGCATTTGCAAGCATGATAGTCTGGCCACAACGTGCACTCCAATGTGATGTTCGTACTCCCAATACCGACACCACTCTTGTCACGCAGACGTACCTCAAACAGCAACTTCCTATTCCCAGCAGGCCAGACCCTGTGTATTCCGCCCTTCTTGCTTTTCTCCTCCATGTACTGTGTGATAGCAGGGCTATACCTTACATTAGAATTGGCAAGGTTAAGACTTGCCATGGCGTATCTTTTACAAAGATACTTCTGTGTACCCCTTGTGATGCCCTCCAGGATAGCAACAAGTGGTAAAGGACGTGTATTTTTCATCACCCAGTTGTACACTTCAGCAAGATTTGTTGTCATCACACCATACCGTGAACCATTGGTATCGTACAACAACGACCACTTTTTTCTTGGCTCATGTTCTATCCAGTCAGTGAAGCACTTCGTAGCCCTCCCCCGCTTCCTACATCGAGTAACAGATGGTGATTCGTTTGGAACGGGTTCCAGGCCTTCCGGCTCCTCTTGTCGGGCAAGAATGGGTATTTTCCGAACCTCTTGCATGTGAGTAGTGGTCAGCCGATCCAGCTGTTCCCATATGGCGTTGAACTTTCTTTGCTGATTCTACTTGCACAACTTTTTGAACAGGTCCATTAACCTCTTACTCCTGAATTGTCTATAAAAATTTGCACCGAGATGTCGCATACACCATCTGCTATGCAAATCTGGCCAGGAAACCTCCTCTGTTACATCTTCCTTTAGTTGCTGCACCGCTGATAGAATGTCGGCATGTCGGTCATGCGGAACACACACATTTGGTCTGTTTTGAACAACACACCTTTTAATGTGACGCAAGAACCATAGCTAGCTCGATGTGTTCTCGCTTTCAACAAAAGCGAAGGCAACGGGGACGACATGGCTATCAGCGTCGACTCTGATTGCGGTTAAAATAGTTCCCCTATACTTGCCTGTCATAAATGTACCATCAACACATAACAACGGAATGCAATTTCAGAAGGCCTCTATCATGCACCCAAATGACCAAAATGCATGACGAAGGACGTTTTTCCCATTGTCATTAACCTCATCAAAAATAGCCATATGTGTGCCCGGGTTTCTGGCCTGCAACACCTCCAAAAGTGGGGAAAGGTTGTGGTATGAATCTTCATAACTTCCAAATCTTATCTCCAGTGCTTTCTGCTTACCCCTCCAAGCCTTGTCGTACGATATCTCATACCCGTACTCTTTCTCCACGTCATGCATTATTGTGAACAGCGACAAAGAGGTTTTTTTAACAACCTTTAAGTACACCATTTGTGTCACGAATGCAGCCGTCATGTTCCTGTGTACCAAAGGGGTATTGTCCAACAAACAGGTATGCTCCTCAACCCTTGAAGCTACCCATAAATTGTCATGTTGTGGCTTGTAACCATGCACTCTCCAAGGGCATTCGGGCTTTGTGCACTTCACGTCATACGTTGTCCGATTTGAAACCTTCACCCTGAACTCTCGCTTCTACAGAAAAGCCCACCTCCTCACCGCATCTTGTAGGTGCCCTTTGTCATGAAACATCGGTCCAACTTGCACCTTCTCACAATCATATCGCCAATGGGCATCTAAACCATCGTTAGCCCCCAGACGGCTCATGGATATGGTCGTCTAATCTTCAGGTACGTTGGTTTCCTTGTCCCACTGTGCTGTATCTTGCCCTTCCACCATGAACGAAATATATTCCTCGTTCTCCAGTTCCATCTCTTCCACTACCGCATCGTTCTCCTCCGCTGCATCAACAGCCAAAGGTGAGTCCGGCTCATTGTCATCCAATTCGTTAGCCGGACAATTGCCACCGGACACAACTACATCTGCAGTAGCCTCCTCCTCTACTGCTTCCTCTTCCCCACTCCTGCAAATATTAGTCTCTTCCACGATATGAGTTTGTTCCACCTCCGTGCGGCTGGTCTCGCCGGTCCCAACAATATCTATTTTCTTTTGCACCAATATTGCCAGGCTATAACCTCTCTCTCTTACTTTAGTCACAAATTTTCTCCAACTCCCAATAGATGCAAGCTCTACTACTCTCCACTACCATCCGTATTCACTCCTTACTGGCCACACGGCTTTTATGATGAATTTCTCCATCAAAGGATCTATCCCGAACATATTATGCAGCCACCCTAGCATGTCGTTCAAAACCAACTGGTCTGGTGTATTTAGAGTAGTATCAACGAATGCATATACGGTCAAATCTACCCCGCTATCACAAAGTTGTATTAGAGCATCGCCATAATACACACGAACGGGCACAGCACCTGACATCCTGAAATAGCATGCCAATGGCTATTAATACGTCACTACCTAGTAAGGTGTCGTATGCTCTATGCTTATATTATTGCTCTAACATATTCAAACTATATTTCATTAGTTAAATATAAGTTCCATTCGATTTTAACTAATAATAAATGTATAATACCTCCATTCCATTTTAACTGATAATAAACGTATAATACCTGTACTAACAACCAACAATGATTAATAAAAAAAATTGTCGTCGTCCTAATGGATTACAAATTTATACCTTCGCTGTCGTTGTTCTTTCCTGCACAGTTGCGGACGTCTCCTTCCCAACCACGTAGTTATTCCCTCTTCCCAAATGACACAGCTCTGCATCGTAAATTTGACTAATTAAATATAATTTCCTTTCGATTTGTACTAACGCTCAACATTGATTTCTCCCCGATGATAACTATTTCACCATTACGAAATTGCTAATCACCTCAGCAAACATATACTAACTTTGAATTATTTGCAACATACAACTAAATAACTATATATACTAACATTACACAATGACTAATGGTTAACAGATTAAACAGATTATATGTACTAACAACAATGACTAACGATTTACAAATAATAACATCGAAATAACAAACCTCATATTTACAAATTAAAATTTCACAACCTAACTTAGGGATTGCAATTTTATACCTTAATCACTGTAGCTACTTGCCTTCTCTTCTCGTGGTGCTATCTCCACGACGACGTGGTGCACCGGCAGCCACGGGAATGGCGACGGCGGCCTGGAGCTTGCGGCGGCGTGCGAGGCGAAGAGACGAGACGAAGTAGTCCTGATTTGAAACCGGGTTGAGGGTTATAAGGCAGCCTGTCGAACGCCCGTAGGCTGACAGGGGCGGTTGAGAGGGGCCTGTCGGCACACGGCTGGTCGACAGGGGCGGTGGGGGGCCTGTCGGCACGCGGCTGGTCGACAGGGGCAGCTATCGTGCTCCCGTTGGTCGACAGGGCGGTGGCGTGGCAGGCGGCGGGCCCTATCGAACGCCCGCTGTTCGACAGGCCTGCCTGTCGTTCGGCCGCAGTTCGACAGGGCCTGTCGGCAAGCGGCTGTTCGATAGGGCCGCATATCGTTTCCCGGCCGTTCGACAGGCTCACATTTTTGTAATTTCATCCACATGTCAACTATTTTTGCGATTTTTCATTAAAAGAATATTATTTCTAAAAAAAATTCGCTAAAGTTTGGGAATAAGTTGTATCAAGCCCTCGGTGTCATGCCTGTTATTTCCGAAAGTTAATGGATTATTAGAACAGAACCAGAACAGAAAGAAAAATTCAATCTTTCATGAATCCCTACACAACAATGAACAATGACTCCATAATTTAGTCACACACACACACACACACACACACACACACACACACACATATATATATATATATATATATATATATATATATATATATATATATATATATATATATATATATATGTATGTATGAATCCTATCTATAAGACATTTTATAATCCATAAGGCATATGTGACGTGTAGTTTCAAGTAAACAAGGGTGGGATCACATATACATACCTCTTTTTCAGAGCCTGATCTCACCTAACCATTCACCATCTTCAGCAGTTTTTGACACCAGATATACCACTACGTTCAGTTAGCCTCGTTATCAATCATCGCCACTCCACCTATCACTGGTTTCCTCGCCTAGGGCTCGGCATCTCACCACCACAATTATCAGGAAAACTATTTTGATATCTCGAGGAGATATTTTCTTGTTTGCTTCAAAATATCTAAATGGTTATAAAAATTTTCAGAAAAATTTGACAACACTCCTACAACATATCTATACGACTTCACAAAATCTTAGATCCAAACTTAACTCATACGTCAAGATATAAAAAAAATAAATTTGGTGTATAAATAGTAGCGTATTGTTTACATCTAAATTCTTTTTTCTTGATGCGTAGGTCGAATTTAAACTTGATTTTGGTAGACTCATAGATATTATACATTGTCATTTTTTAAAAAAAAAATCACAACTATTTGTATCAAATTTGAAAAAAAAAAGTATAGGAGATGACATCACCTCGAAAGATTAGAATCCACTCCCGCAATTACCATGTCACCATGGTCCCAGTCCAGCCATCCTTCTAATTCTAAGAAAGTTTCCTCCTCGTTCTATGCTAACCCCCTTCTTTGGGTTCTTCCCACTCTACTTACACCCTTAAATCTAATGTCATTGTTAGTACCATAGTTGAATGGGGGCATTTAACTTTTTGTCACTTTAAGACGTGGTAATTAAGAATTTATCACTCACAATTTATTTATGACATATGGGTATTCATCTGTCTATAATATATGGGTTCAATGATAAATTTTTAATTGTTATTTATAAAAGTGATAAATAGTTAAATATTTTTAGTCAAATGGATAGGTAAACACATGAAGCTAGCGGAAGCCTGAAATTCACACGCATCCTACAATACCAGAAATTTAATTGTTTTTGCAATAAGAAATATTCGTACTGATGGTTAGGAAAATGGGCAAAAGTATTTAGTGTCAGAGCTACTAGAAAGTGTCTGCTGGTCCTTGCGAGAAAATTAAAAAAAGATCAAGAGGAAGATCGACCACGTGCACATTGGTTGGTCAGAGATCATAATGCCTCTTAATTGGCTGCTTCATGTAATGCCTGCATGACTAACATATCCATGTGAGAGCTACATGGCCTGATTTGACAGTGTACAAAATAATCTTCTTCTTCTTTTGAAGAATCAGTTAGGAGGCGCTGCCAGTAATTAGACAGGGGCAAAATATATAAGCTCCAACGCTCATGGTGCTATATCATTAGTCGCAAATTGTTTTTTCAAAAGACAGGAGGCTTATCAATGCAACGTGTCTCTTGTTATCTTTTTTCTAAAAAGGTAACACTGATGTCATATTACATGTCGAGAAGCTCTGGAATTTTGGTGTGCCTCTCTCTTTCCTGTAATTAATTTCACCAAGGACTTAATTGGCTGTCCTGTAGCTAGGAGATTGGCCACGATTAATTTTCATGTTTTCGATCGGTCCCAGGGAACAAATCATTTGGGACCAAATTCAAGTTGATGAATCAATATTAATCCTACAGAAGAGCTTTAATTAATTACTTACCTTTTGTGTCTTCCCCTATAGCCTTATCTTTTGATCTTAATTTATTCTAGTTTAATTATTTGTCTTTGATTTTGTCTTCCTCTATAATATGTCACTAACTTTGTTAATTTTTTCTACAATATGTTATTGGGGTGGATACTTTTCAAAAAATATACAAAATGCCTTTTAAGACTTACAATTTACATAATATAGAACTGTGTGTGTATTTCAATATTTTCATTTTGCATATATTAACTTTTAAAAAACTATAATTTATATTATATATGCTAATAGAATACTTTTGTATTAATGTTCTTTTATGTACATAAGCATTCACATGCTATACAATTTTTTTCCTGATGTGACCATCTTTTGTGTGCGCGATTCCTCTTTCATATGCTACATAAAATATTTAAAAAACATGAAAGAAAATATTAAAATATACAAAAATTTCTATATTTCGTAAGAAGTATAAGTAAAAAACTTTTATATTTTTTAAAACTTCTAGTGGGTCAAACAATTATCAACTCTTGTATGAATTGAAGGGTATTTTAGGATTTTTTTAAGAAATATCCACCTCAATGGCATATTGTAGAAAAAAGATATAGTCAATGGTATATTATAGAGAGAGACAAAGTCGATGAAAAATCGTTGAAGTAGTAGGGTAAACTCAATAGCATAAAATAGATTATCTATTTTTCTATTGTGTATTAAGAAAATGTAACTGTGTGTGAGTGATCAACTGAGGTACTCCCTCCGTCCCATAAAAAATAAATTTAGTATAAGATGTGATACATTCTAGTAGTACGAATCTGGATAGGTCATATTCAAATTCGTATTATTAGGATGTATTACATCTTATACTAGATTTGTTTTCATAGGGTGAAGGGAGTAGCTGAGTATATGTCGAATATTGTGCTTCCACGGGATGCACCTCGTAAGCAAACATTATACCTCATCATATCCTATTTGGAATTTATGGTGTTCTCAAATGTTTTGGCTATCATATTAATATTGGTGTCTGTTTAGAGGAAGATGTGTATTTGCAAACAAGAGGAAACATTGCAGCATCTCTTTTTCATGTGCCTCTTTGCACAGGAATGTTAGAATTATATCTGCCTAACAAGATGAAGAAATCTTTCAGTTCATGGAGCAATTGAAGATTTAAAAAACAAGTCACAGGTGCCTTTCTACATGGAGATTATAATATATAGCAATGACCTACAGTAGGAGTCTTTTCTACAGTATTTTTCCTAAAAAAAACTATCAGGATCCCAAATGGTGAACATGCATGCAGGGATATATCTCAACATATGAGACAAGGGAGTGGAGACATCGTGAAGAAACAGCCAAGGAATAATAGAGGTGGAGCTGATACAATTCCAAAAGCCAAAATCTAAGCGAGCTGTTGAAGAATATTGCATAGAAAGGGACGTGAGCGTCCATCGTGTAGCTGTTCCTTTGGTCGTCTACTATAGTCCTGCCTTGGAAAGTTGGAATTAAACAACGACAAGAAGGGTACTCCCGAGTTGGCTTCACGCTGCACACCCACGAGTATCCCAAAATAAACAACAGCCTCTAGCGTGTAAAGTTTGTGTCAGAATATAATAACTTATGTATCTCGTTTCTAGTTTAATTTATTCATCTATTTTCTCATCTCAATCAATAATCTATTATTTAACTTACATCTCTTCTTAATTCCTATTAAAAGATTAAAAAAATACATACTTTCTTCGTCCCAAAGTACTTATCGTTTTAGGTAGTTTATTTACCATAAATTAAAGTTTAAAAAAAAACTATAGTACCCTTATTAAATGATATATGATTAGAAGTGGTGTGGTAGTTGGAGGGTTTAATAGGAAAAAAAATAAATGAAAGATGATGGATGAGACAAATAGTACTTAGAGTGATAAGTAATTTGGGATAGATTTTGAATGCTAGAAAGATCCTAACTATTTTAGGACAAAAGAAGAATATTTACAACAAAGAAAGTACTTCCTTCATTCCGTAATAAGTTTATTTTTAGCTCTTACTATTTGTCTCAAAATAAGTTTATTTTTAAAGTAATCATTACATCGGAATTTATGAAAGTAAAGAAAAATTATATTGGATGTAAATAAAGTGTGAAATAGTTACGTTGGGATTAGATAAAACAGAGATATTTTACTTTTTTTTTTAATATTGATATGTGTAGGATCGATTAAATTTAATTTATTTTGGGATGGGTAGTTCTTTTCTGAGATGGACAAATTGTCAGATCAACAGTGTCAGACTTCAAATTAAAGAGCAGAGGAATCCGCATATGTACACAGACATCAATCCAAACCAATCAGTCACTGACGGTTCATCTAAAATTAACCAGCAGGTAAACCACTACTGCCGGTTTATAATGATCATCGTCTACTAGCTGAACCGAGCGACGCACACCCCACGTTAACTTACGACTGGTTAGAATATTTTTTTAAGTACTACAAATATAAATAATTTATAAATAGAAAATTTGTTCAAATTCGTAGTATCATACAATCCTATCTTCTTATATTTTGGGACGGAAGAAGTAATTTCCATATTCTTGAGCCTCTTCCTCTTGGCATCGCTATATTTTTATTAAGATGTACTAGATTTTATTTCGATTTTCGTTAGTACGTTTTTCAAACTGCTAAGTAGTGTGTTTCGACAAAAAAAACTTACTATATAAAAATTGCTTTAAAATATCAAATAAATATATTTTCTTAAATTTATAATAATTAAAATTTAATTGATCATACGCTATTTTTTTTTCGAACAGGACAGTCTCCCCCCTCCCCCAAAAGAGCCAAAGCCAGTCAGAGGTGGTGATGGTGTGGTGGCCGACAAATGTAAGTAGAAAGGAGGGCAAGACTGCAATATTCACTACATAGCACCATCACTTCCTCAACGTTGTCGAGCCAATACGAGCTCAAGGCCATCACATATGTGATAGAAATATGAGCACGTACGAAATTAATTTGTTCCAAAAATAAATTATGACGACATAAAGAATGACTAGCATAATCACGCTATATGAGTATATTCTACACATGTACAAAGCAATAGTACACATCAACAGATTGAATATACTTGATATATTTAGCACATACTAACGGTTCTATTCTATAGGAGACGCTATAGCACGCACTGCCACACGTACGTACGACGTGTGGTACTAGATGCTGAGGATCACGCACAGCTCCCGGACGTAGAGGAAGACGAGTCATGGTTGAAGATCAACAGGTAGTCATGTGTAGCGCTTCCCAAAAATTTTATGCGCCCTTCCCTAGTGCAGGATGTTGAAGGCCGGTGCACGTCGGCAAATGAGATGGACTAGACTACGTGCGACGGTACAATACAAAGGAGGTGAAACTCTAGATTGTTTTTCACACACATTAGGTGGAGGCAACGGCTTGATATTTATAAAGATATCAAGACGCGTGATCAAAATGCCTGCACGATTTTCATACCATGTAACCAAACCAGATAAGTCGTGGATAAACTATTCAGATTCCACACCACTCCAATGCAGCGGACAACCCAGTGAGGTAAAAAAACAAACACCGGATAATCCATTAGATGTAGCAAAATGAAACTAAAAAAAGAAAGTCGTGTATACGGAAGCACGAAGTACCAATTTTGATGGACCATTCATGCACATATCACATGTGTCTCCCTAACCCTGGCCCGATGAGATGATGCGAGTGAGCGAAGCATGTTTTTCTGTAGTTCTCTCCACACCCATTGCATCTAGATCCTTGAGCTATAGTTGGCTATCGCCACTGAGGAGGTGTCGTCGTTTACACTGATACCCGGTATTCTTTCTCTTCTCTTTCCTCCACTCCCTCCTCTAAAGTGTTGCCTCTCCCCCTTGTCAGTTCCACCATTGTCGCTCCTTCTTCTTGCAGGGTTGTTGTTGCTGTGGCTGTCATCTTGTTCGTTGCAGCAATCTTATTATAGCACCTCGTCACCGGATCCAGATGGCCTAGAGCGTGGAGCGACCAAAATAACCAACGTCGGCCCTCCTAGCCATTGGCGAAGGGATGATCTTTTTTTTCCTCAAAATAAGTATCGCGCACTACCTGTTGGAATAATCTTGAACTTATGGGGTACTCGGTATTATGGGTAGTGGTGTACGTACTCATTACTATCACTGGAGATTGCTCATTTATATATCGGTTTTTAAATCAGCAATTATTTTTGGCTCTCTACCAGTGCTAGTAAAGTATCTCTAATACTGTAAAAAAAAGTCGTCTTTCTCCTCCCTTACCATCGATTTTGTACTTCATCATATAGAAAAAACCAACCCACCCAAAAAAACCCACAAAAAATCAACCCACTATAAGATAAAACTAAACGCACAAAACCATTTGTCCATTCTACTCTCAATTCCATTGCAAAGTACGGACATAACACTACATTAGTAATTAGTATTTGCATTTAATATGCTTAGATTAGTTCCAAAAGATCTCAACATCCACTCCCAATTGTGTAATTTAAAAAAAAACAGTTGCAGTACTCATCTGTACAGAAATAAATCGTTCCATAGGGGTTAGACCACGCCGTAGTCGATTGGCTTGCTTATTTATTAAAAATGGCAGTTGAATCGTCTAACCACCTTCATCAATGGAGAAAGCCATGCAGCAATCGCAATCTCTCCAGAGTAATACTAATATGCTACAGACAACCCAGCTATCGACGAGGAAGTGATGTGTATCCACAGAGGTTTTGTGATATCTTGCTGTGTACATCGACAGAGATTTGGTATCTCGGCGAGCAAGAGGTGCTACAATTAATAGTACAGTGCCAAAGTACACACAAAATATGCACAAAAATATATGAAAAACATTTGGAACTGTGTGCGACATAATTAATGATGATCTGTGCCATTATGCAAAATAGCCAGCTGGAATTCAATTTGCACATGAAAATATTTTCTAAAAAATGGTTATGCAACAGTAAGATACACGTTTTGTAGCTATAGATCAGAGCATGAACTGTCCTGACCTGACCCTTTTTTTGTTTCTGCGTGTGCACATGGTATTTTCAGTTGAAACATCGCATAGTACATGTCGTCATTTTGTACGTCGCAATGGCCAGTACTGCCTCCTCATTGTATGATACCTCCTGTAAAAAAATTTACCAACAGCGCTCTTATGGTTCACAGTGGCTTTGATCTGCCAAGCCGTTCTTTCAACTGCTTCACTGAATTATTACTGAATTATTACTATGAAATATTAATTCTATATCTGTAGAAATATGTTGTTTTAAAAGTTTTATTCTACTTGTTATAACATATTTGCTAAGTTTACTTATTAAAATATTTAATTTATTTTGATATTGAAGTATTAATCCGTGATAATAATTCGATCAATAATATATCTCAAATGGTCATAGGATCTAATGACAGAGATTACGGCTGCGTTCTTTTGTTAGGTTTGAGAAAATATTCTCTTCGCACGAAAAACGGAGCGACTCGTTAACACATAATTAATTAAGTATTTACTATTTTTTTTAAAAAAATGGATTAATACGATTTTTTAAAACAACTTTCGTATAGAAATTTTTTGCAAAAAACACACCGTTTAGCAGTTTGAAAAACGTACGCGCAAAAAAAGAGAGATGTGAGTTGGGAAAGTTGGGTGAAGAACTCACCCTACATCGGCAAAGAGATTAAATAGGAGCTATGGGTTTCTCTATCATCATTTTGGTTTGGTGGTGGTGACCATCCCGGGAAAAAGGCTACTTACTTCAATACTGATATTTCTTTTGGAGTGTCTAGGTGAAGAAGTTTTTAAAAATTTTAGTCACTTCTGTCATCCCTAGTTATCACCACTCCCACTTTTAATTACTACTTCCATCTTAAAATAGCCAAAATCACTAGGGTAGTATTAAAAAAAACCTTTCTTTCGTTGATAAAAGTCTAGTAACCTAAAAATAAAATAAGTTTAGAATTCATAAGACTTAAAAAATTATATGTAAAAAGTATTCAAACTCAAATAAAATAATAAAACCATATATAGTGACAATACTGCTTTTAAAATGAAAAAAAATTGCACATTGCATAGACCTGTATTGTCAGCCTTAACAATTTGTAATTTCAGCTGACTGAAAAATTGCAAATTTAATAAGCTTTTAAGACCATAAAAAAATTTTTATAATGCAAGTAATTTCCATCCGTGCAATAACTATCATACATACTCCCTCCAATTTTTTTTGATGTTGGTTAGCTCCAAATTGAACTAACGAACGTCAAACATTTGAGAAAGGAGGTACTCCCTCCATTCTAAAATATAAGACTCAATCACTCCTAACACAAAGACTAATAAAGAATTTAATCACCTTCTTGGTTGGATCAGATCCATGCGTGCAAGCAACATGATCGGAGAGCTTGATGATAAAGGATTTAAAACAAACCAAATTTAGAGGATTTTAATGTATGCATGCATGCACATCTTGTATTATGAGATGTAAAAAAAAGTGGTTGTCTTTTATATTTTGGGATGAGGGGAGTAGTATATACAATCAATAAATTGTAGCACCAGGATTTAAACCTAATATGTGAAGATATACACCCACAACTCCATAGCCGCATCTAGCTTTCTTAACATGATTTGCTGCGCCAAAATGCTGTAATAAATTGATAATATGCATGATGGGCACCCTTAAAATAACATATAATTTGTGTTTAGCTTTCTTAAGAATTCAAATCCACGCATGTTATTTTACAAAAAAGGGAATAATATTTAGAATAAAACTTATGAGAAAGATCTTACAGTTAAAAAGAAGATTCCGCATGTGATGCAATGTAGAATCACCAGAATTCAGAATAAAAATAAGAGAGAAATTAACAAATAGATTTGCACGCAATTCGATTCTATATCAGCTGTTGGTGTATCTATAAATTAAGGAGTATACAAGTCAAAGAGATATACGGTATCCCTACGTATATCTTTAAAAAAAGGTCCAAAATCCTTATGCCTCCGTTCAGTATAAAAACATATCAAATTAAATCCATAATTTACATAACAAAGTCAGGGAGGCCGTTATGACTATTTATAAATGCACAAAAATGTGTGCTTTCACACTTACAAAATATTTCATTTAGCTTCTAACATTAATTGCTTCTTGCTTGAAATTATGAGGTATATTTTCTAGCTGGTGATTCCATTTTAGGAATACCCTAAAAATCACTGAAACTAATATAAATAAATCTATCTGCATTTTAAAAAAATTGGGGGATTTCAAAATGGATAAGAGTAGGACTTCTGTAGTAAAAACGAATGGTAAGAAAATAAAAAGAGAACTTTTACATTACAATTTACAAATATATAATTTCCATCAAAAATAATTACTCTCAGTAAAATTAGAAGGGATAAAATTACCTTCCTATACTATTGGGTGGGGGGGCAATTCCTTAAATTCACAGCGTATAAGTACGGAAGCGGCGCTAGACCTTTTCCCTCACGATCCATAGCCCCATCCCCCATCATCTTTCACCACGGTGAGGCGCCGCCAGCCACCACTACCACCACAACAGAATGACTCCGTGGCCAATGAGGCACTAAGGCACGAAATTACTAAAATGCCATCTTTTTAAGTATCCCATAAATTCCTAATGTATCCTTGTTTTTATTAACTGTATAGAAACTGTCGCAAATTTTCTGAGTAAAAACCTTTCAGATGTAACTATATTATAATTGAAATGTAATTAAATTGTAACTATATCGTAACTGTATTATAACTACAATGTAACTATGATATAACTTATATATAAAACTTGTATTCGACTATGGTTTGATTGGTTAGCATCGAGATCTTATACGTGATATGTGTGAAAATTTCTTTCTAGCAATTTTTATTCTTCATGCATAAATCTCAAAGCAATCCAATGATTACAAATTTGAAAGTTTTGGAGGCAAAAAAATTTACAAGTTTTCTAGCAATTCCGAACATTATACTGCCAGTAAATTATACCGTAAAAGTCCTCAAACAAAAAGAAAATATATGAATGGACAAAGTTGTAATTTCCCCCTTAGGAATGACAAATTTGATGGCAATAATTATCAATGGCATTTTCCTGTCTTCTTTACGCGATAACATTAGAAACCTTCTTTCAGGTTGCATTTTCCAAGTTGTGTTCCTCTTGAATTTGTGCTCCACAATATTCACTCAGAAACGACAAAGAGTTACGGAGTAGTATGCTAACATTAGAGGGGGAAAAAACAATAAATAGAGTGGACACAGATGCATGCTAACCTGCGAGCTGCACAAAAGAAACCATTCCGAGATCGATGGCAGTAGTGCATCACTGATGAGCTCCTCCTCTCCCCAGCAGCAACCTCACACAAGGACAGATCAAATTATCAATGGCTTCTCATCTTGGCAGCATGCAAGGTAGTAGCCAACTAGTCAACCCTCTCTTCCATCACCATCAAAATCTTCTTTTTCTTGGCCAATGAACAATGATATCCTCCTCAAGCTTTGCTCCCATGCATCTGTTTTTTTTTAATGCAAATCTTGTTCTTGTCTTCTTGGCATATCACTGCAGTTTATTACCGGTGCAGTTGTACCAAATCTCTGTATTTTTCTGTGTTTTTGCAGGGTTAGGTTGGCTGATTTCATCGTCATGCGAGGAGCAGCAGGAATCTCTGTGTTTCCAGGCCAACCTGATCGATCTTGTTAACATTCTTCTCTTCGTCGTCTACCTCGCGACGCTGGTGATCGCGGCTTGCGAGAAGCGATTCTTGGTTGCAGCGAGGTGGGGCGGCCTGCCGCCATGGCTGTGCCTCGTTGCTTCTCCTTGCTGCGCTGTTCTTGGCGTCGCGTGCATGTGTTTGGGAGCGTTGAGATCGTCGTCGTCGTCGGCAGCGGCGGCGGCGGAGGTGGTCGTGAGAGGGGCTGTGTGGGTGTTCGTCGCGGTGTCTGTGGTGGTTCGGCCGACGCGGCTGTCAAGCGTCGCGGCCATGGCGTGGTGGGCGGCGATGGCGGCGATGAGGACGGCGTACGGCGTGGAGATGGTCGTGACGGGGAGCTCGCTGCCGGTTCTTGATGTCGCGGCGTGGGTTGTTAGCTTGGTGCTACTCCTGTGCGTGTTCGTGGTTGGTGCAGCCGGGCGCCGTGATGTCGCCGCCGGCGGCGAGACCGAGCCGTTGCTGTCGGCGAGAGGCGGCGGGGAGCGGTCGTCGTCGGCGGCGGCGGCGTCGTTCGGCGAGGCTGGGTTCCTGAGCCGGTTGCTGTTCACGTGGATGGACCCGCTGCTGCGGCTGGGTTACTCCAAGCCGCTCGGCCTCGGCGACGTCCCGCCGCTCGACGCCGACGACGAGGCGGCGCAGGCGTGCGGCACGTTCCTGCGAGAATGGCACCGGCGGCGGAGCGCTACGACATCGGACGGCGGCGAGGAGAAGGCGGCGAGCAGGCTGGTGTTCGCGGTGCTCGCCACGTGCTACAAGAAGGACCTGCTCCTGACGGCGCTCTTCACGCTGCTCCGGACGGTGGCCTTCGGCGCCATGCCGGTGATGCTCTACTCCTTCGTGTCCTACTCCTACCGGCGGCGGGAGCGGGGGCTCGCCGCCGGGATGGTGCTCATCGCCGCGCTAGTGGTGATGAAGCTCGTGGAGTCGCTGTCGCAGCGTCACTGGTTCTTCGGGTCGAGGCGGCTGGGCATGCGCATGCGTTCCGCGCTCATGGCGGCCGTGTTCGAGAAGCAGCTGAGGCTGTCCAGCGAGGCGCGGCGGCGGAACTCCGCCGGCGAGATCGTCAACTACATCGCCGTCGACGCGTACCGGCTCGGCGAGTTCCCGTACTGGCTCCACCTCGGATGGAGCATGCCGGTGCAGCTCGTCCTCGCCATCGCGCTCCTCTTCTGGACCGTCGGCGCCGGCGCGCTCCCGGGCCTCGTCCCCGTCGCAGCCTGCGGCGTGCTCAATGTCCCCTTCGCCAAGCTGCTGCAGCGCTACCAATCGAGGTTCATGGCGGCGCAGGACGAGCGGCAGCGCGCCACGGCGGAGGTGCTCAACGCCATGAAGGTGGTGAAGCTCCAGTCATGGGAGGACAGGTTCAGGGAGGCAGTGCAGCGGCTGCGCGACGTCGAGGTGCGGTGGCTCACTGAGGCGCAGGTCAGCAAGGCGTACGGCAGCTCGCTATACTGGATGTCGCCGACGATCATCTCCGCCGTGATCTTCGCCGGCACGGCCGCGCTCCAGAGCGCGCCGCTGGACGCCGCCGTCGTGTTCACCATCCTCGCCACGCTCCGCGTCATCTCGGAGCCCATGAGGATGCTGCCGGAGGTGCTCTCCGTCATGATCCAGATCAAGGTGTCGCTGGACCGCATCGGCAAGTTCCTCATGGAGGACGAGTTCCGGGACGACGACGTCGACAAGACGAGCTTGCCATTGCCAATGCCAAGCTCCGACATGATCATGGCCATCAACAATGGCGTCTTCAGCTGGGAGCCTAGCAAGGCCATTGCAACACTGAAATCCATCAACATCAGAGCAATGCAGGGCGAGAAGATCGCCGTCTGCGGTCCAGTTGGCGCGGGGAAATCGTCATTGCTCTGCGCAATGCTCGGCGAGATACCAAGAGTGTCTGGATCAGTATGTTGCAGCAGATGCACATTTCTGAAAAATTCTGCCAAAATGTGTGAAAATTCTCACAATGATGAACTGTGTTTCCTCTTCTCAATTCTCTTCTTCAGGTAGCCTTGACCGGCTCGATCGCCTATGTCCCGCAGACGCCATGGATCCAGAGCGGCACGGTGCGCGACAACATACTATTCGGGAAGCCGATGAACAATGAGGAGTATGACATGGCCATCAGGTGTTGCGCATTGGACAAGGACATGGAGAATTTCCCCCATGGCGACCTGACGGAGATCGGGCAACGAGGTCTGAACATGAGTGGAGGGCAGAAGCAGAGGATTCAGCTTGCGAGAGCCGTCTACAATGGCGCCGACGTCTACCTCCTCGATGATCCTTTCAGCGCTGTCGATGCGCATACCGCTGCGACACTGTTCAATGTAAGAAATGTTTCATCTAAGTTTCAGAGGCCACTGTCATAGCTCAGGATCATTCTCATAGATGTGTTACCTTCTCTGTAGGATTGTGTCATGGCAGCCCTTGAGAACAAGACGGTCATTCTTGTCACACATCAAGTTGAGTTCCTGTCCAAGGTTGACAAGATCTTGGTAAGTTTGAAATGTTTAAAATCACATTGCAAGCAATTACATAGCACTGAATAATGCTAAAGAATGCTCTCTTCAGGTCATGGAAAATGGGGAGATAACTCAGGAGGGAACTTACAATGAGCTTCTGCAATCCGGCACGGCATTCGAACAGCTTGTGAATGCTCACAAGGACTCAAAAACAAAACTAGACACCAATGATCGCCGAGAAGGAACGAAAGAACTCGGCGCGTTTCAGTACCAGGTACCACTTATACAGCAGAACAGTGAGGCAGAGATCTCAACCGGTAACCTGAAATCAGTCCAGCTGACAGAGGAGGAGAGGAGGGAGCTAGGAGAGATTGGACTGAAGCCATACAAGGATTATGTCTCGGTATCCAAGGGCTGGTTCCTCCTTGCCATGATACTAGTCACCCAGTGCGCGTTCTTCGGCCTGCAATGCCTGGCAACTTACTGGCTTGCAGTGGCAATTCAGAACCAACAATTCAGTGTTGCAGTTGTGGTTGGAGTCTATGCGGTGATGGCAACTGTAAGCTGCTTGTTTGCATATGTTAGGAGCCTCATAGCCGCGCATTTTGGACTGAAAGCATCCAGGGAGTTCTTCTCCGGATTCATGGATTCGGTATTTAAGGCACCCATGGTGTTCTTTGATTCCACTCCCACAGGGAGAATCATGACCAGGGTAAAGGAAATGTTCCACCACCTTCAATTTGTCAATGGCATTTCTTCAGGCATTGTTGTAATCTTCAGACAATGTTTTCTCTCTGAATTCTGCAGGCTTCATCAGATTTGAGCATCTTAGACTTTGACATCCCGTTTGCGATGACTTTCGTGATCTCCGGCTCGATCGAAATAGCAACAACCATAGCTATCATGATCTTGGTTACATGGCAACTTGTACTCGTTGCTGTTCCTGTCATAGTTGCACTTCTGTACATCCAGG
The DNA here is from genome assembly GCA_008326285.1 of Oryza officinalis. NCBI lineage: Eukaryota > Viridiplantae > Streptophyta > Magnoliopsida > Poales > Poaceae > Oryza > Oryza officinalis. The sequence continues at coordinate 7,772,092 of BDMV01000005.1, forward strand.
TGAGCATGATCATGTCTTTAGTTCTGAAACTCTTCATTGGTGTTCCCCTCTGCATGGTTGTCAAAGCAACAAAAACAATGGTAATGCTGCAGAGATACTACATTGCATCAGCAAGGGAGCTGGTGAGGATCAATGGAACAACAAAGGCACCTGTCATGAACTACGCGGCGGAGTCGATGCTGGGGGTGATCACCATAAGAGCCTTTGCTGAAACAAAGAGGTTTATTCAGACAAATCTCCAGCTCATCGACATGGATGCGACACTCTTCTTCTACACAAATGCAGCACTGGAGTGGGTGCTCCTGCGCGTCGAGGCTCTACAGATCTTGGTTGTCGTTGCATCATCCATCCTCCTCGTCTCACTTCCGGAGGGTGCAGTTGCTCCAGGTATATAATTCAGTTACTGAGCAGACTGATTTGCAAAAGTAAAGACTACTTGTACCTGAGGTGTTCTTGGTATGTTTGCAGGATTCCTTGGCCTATGTCTCTCGTATGCGTTAATGCTTTCTTCAGCCCAAGTGTTTGTGACAAGATTCTACTCAAACCTGGAAAACTACATCATATCTGTGGAGAGAATCAAACAGTTCATGCATCTGCCATCTGAACCTCCTGCTGTTATTACTGACAGAAGGCCTCCCCCTTCATGGCCATCTGCAGGAAGGATAGAATTGGAGAACTTAAGAGTAATCAAATGAAATCTTATAAGCATAAATTAAATAGTTTCGCCTGATATTGTGCAATGCTAATACTACTATGTCATTGTTTGTAAGGTCAAGTACCGCCGAAATGCACCTACGGTACTACGCGGGATTACCTGCACATTTGCAGCAGGACATAAGATTGGAGTTGTTGGAAGAACAGGGAGCGGGAAGACGACTCTTCTGAGCGCATTGTTCCGCCTTATCGACCCGTACAGCGGGCGAATTCTCATCGATGATCTTGACATTTGCACCATAGGGCTGAAAGACCTGAGAATGAAGCTCAGCATCATCCCTCAGGAGCCAACACTTTTCAGAGGCAGTGTAAGGAGCAATGTTGATCCTCTGGGTCTGCACACCGATGAAGACATTTGGGAGGTAAGCAAAACAAAAAAATTTAAACCGCAGCTTAGTACTGTTGCTTTATTACATGTTCACGAAAAATCAAATAATTTCAGAATATTATTCCAGTCCTTGGGAGGTGCTTAGTGTTAATCAGGGTATTATTCCTCAAGAGCACTATGACATATCTCTCCCTCTCAATACCTCACAAGATTTGGGGCTATATATTTCTCAACCACTAGATTAATTTCAGACAAGGCGACAACTCATACATATGTATTCTTTTTCTTGTGAAAAAAGAATGTTCTATCTAAAATTAGAAAATTATACTTTAGAGTTGATAATTGCTAATATGATACTACCAAAAAAAATTTTGATACATCTAACCATAAAAATGCATCTGGATTAATCTAGGGAATAAAAACAAAGTAAACAAAAGGGTGCACTATTTTATATTCTGCAAGTTCAGGCTATTCTTATGCACGTTTAGATGACTGACAGATAAGAAAAGATCGGACAACTAACAAATAGCAAAACTTACATAGTTTTGGGCCTGACCCACATGTGTCAATCTTGTTTTCTATGTCAGGCTTTAGATAAGTGTCAGTTGAAGAAGACAATCAGTGCCCTTCCTGGACTTCTTGAATCACCAGGTGAGCCCGGATTCAGATTCCCTAGTGCATACCTTCTCAATATGTTCAGAAGTTTGTCAGACAAGTGTGGTTGCACTGAAAAAAAAATCATCGTTTCTGGCCATCTTTCAATCTCCAGTGAGCGACGACGGCGAGAACTGGAGCGCCGGCCAACGGCAGCTCTTCTGCCTGGCCCGTGTCCTCCTCCGCAGGAACAAGATCCTGGTCCTCGACGAGGCGACGGCGTCCATCGACTCCGCCACCGACGCTGTCCTGCAGAGAGTCATCAAGCAGGAGTTCTCAGGGTGCACTGTCATCACCATAGCCCACAGGGTTCCCACTGTCACTGACAGTGACATGGTCATGGTTCTTTCATACGGTAAGCAACTGGCCCTGAAAGAATCACTATCATTCTTCAGAGAAATGTTTACCTTGAAGTGATTCAGCAAATGGATCATGAATACTCTTCTTTGAATGAACTCTATGATCTTTGTCTGGTATTTCAGGGAAACTCATAGAGTATGACAGGCCATCAAGGCTTATGGAGAATGAGGACTCTGCCTTCTGTAAGCTTGTAGCTGAGTACTGGTCCAACTATAGCTGAATCTGCCAAGAAAACTGTCAGGAACATCAAATGCAGAAGACCTTCACTGGTTTATTCTTCAGTGAATAAGTGAAACTGGAAACTGGGACAGAGCTTTGGTGGCCAATGATCATCCAGATGGATATATATGATGCAATAATGATCTGGAAAGTATGTATGAGGGGAGCTCATTCAAAACCAGGTGTTCAAGCAATGAAATTGCAAGCCTTCTCCCAACAAGACAGAACAGTAGACAAGATATGATAAATTTTGTTGGTAATACCATGGTTAAAAATCTGAAACCTGGGGTGATTGATTCTTATTGTCTGTCTCAAAACTATTCTGAGATGTACATTTTTGCGCTGCTGACTGCTGACTACAAAAACAAATTGAACAAAGAACCATCCTGAACACATCCCCCCACTACAGGTTTCCCTCTGTTCTGTCTTGATGATGTAGAACTTTAGATTATAGGCTATATACACAAACAAGAAAAGGCTTTTTTTTGCCAGGGTACATACTCAAACGCATGAACAAAGTTTGTGTCCCTACGGTAACATCTCAACCAGCCCAGGGCTATCTTCAGTTCTCTGAGCTGTAAGCTAAGTAGTTCATTCTGACTGCTGAAATCTCGCCTGCGTTAGTAATCCACGGCTATTCGAGTCTTGATCGGCTTCAGCTTCACTCCCATGCTCTCAGGAGATAACAACTCCGGTGATATACAACATGGGCTTAGCGGACTGCGAGGGCTGTTGTTCATCTGGTATGGTCTGTAAAGCCCATATCCCATGAGGAAGTACTCCATCGGCATCAGCATAGCATGCGGCTGCTCCTCGGTTACAAGGGAGCCACAACCCTGAACCTGCAATTAACCCATGAAGCAACCATGAGGACAATTTTTTCTTCCTGCATGTTCCAATCGATGTTGCCACAGAATGGATCCAACATATTACCTCAACTAGAGCACAATATCTCTTGTCCAACTTTGTGGTCATGTGGATGGCATCCTCATGGAATTGCGAGTTCTCTCCTATGAAAATCAGTGTTCGACACTGCAGCTTCCTCAATGCGTCTGTTAAGTCATGCCTCCTGACAGAGTGTAGTTTATATGAGCTCCAAGATATGAAGAATTCCCATTGACTAGAAAATAAAATTAAAGGAGGTAATGCGTACTCATTTATCGAGTGAAGAAACCGCCAGATATTTTCACCTTGCCTCTCATCAAGCAACTGCATAATAAAAAGAAAATAACACCTTCAGTTTATGATTTGAAACAAGATATAAATGAATTCCATGGTTTGGCAATAAGGGACTAACACTTCTACAGGCTTGCACAATGTCTGATTCAAGATAGTGACCACTGCCACGCACTTCCTGCAGAAAATGAATCAGTACTACAGTGAATAAAGCCATAACGTATAAAATTGGAAGAAGACAAGCTGAGAATAGTGACTTCTGAAGCTACCTTGCTGAAGTACCGCTGAAGCAAGCATTCCTTGACCAAGCCTTGAGTCCCGTAATAGTAAATCAAATTTAATAATACCTGGTGCATCAAATGCTAAACTTAATCATTGGCATTACTTGGCATGAGTGAAAATGATCAGTCTTACTGAAACCTGAAGTTACCTTATTATATAACCATTCACTCCATGATGGAGCTCTGCATAGAGGGGAAACCAACATCAAGCCTATTACCCTCTCCCGGTATTTCGTCTGCGACAATTTACAAAATGAAAATTCTCATAAGCACAGTCTAAAGAGTAAGATTTTCTCCTGAATTCACAATGTACAGGAAGTCAGGAACACTTACTGCAAATAGAGTGAGGACATAGGCACCAGCTGTAACACCCAGGCACATCACAGATCCTAATCTGAAAAATGAAAAAGGCTATATGTTAATGTCACATGCCACTAGTTGAAAAAGAATACAATGAACATGGACTACGGCGCGACGCAGTACCCGAAGAAATCGAGCACATCCGCAACCTGATCGGCGAGATCGTCAACAGATGGTACCGGCACATCGGACCGAATTGGAGCCGCTCCTAGCTGCATTGAATCTTAACAAATGTCATGAGAATGATCATGTGAGCAACCCAACCAACAGAAACTCAAGCATCACGGAGTGGCAGTGACATGTCTCAACACAATGACGCTACAGACCTCGTGCCCCTGAGGATTGATGTGGTATATGCAGAAATTGTGGAGCATCAGCGACGCAGCCTCCGGGCAGAAGAGCAATCCTTGGAAGCAGGACATGTCTGCAAAACAAGAAATGAGTATCATATATGATCGCTGAATTTCTCAATTTTACCATGTCTTGAAGAATCCCACGAGATGTGTTTGTTACTCACGGTTCAACGCGATGTCCGGGTATGTGATGAGCGCCGGCTTGTCCTCGTCTCCGTATATTGCGACAGATAATGAACCACATCTCGTTCTCACTTGATGCTCCTGGAGAAATCATGTACATGTTCAGTAACAGCAGTGAAAATCACCTCGAAATGAGAACGGCTGGGAAGTGAAACAACGTATAAGTCTGAAGAATTACGAGCAAATTAAACAGTACTATACAAAATTTGGTGGAAGCATGCTTCTGTCCACTGATTCGAAGTGCCAGAACAAATAGTCCTCGTTGCAAGCAAGACACAATTGCTTGTCCAAAAACACAAAAAAAAAACACTGCAACTGTGACAAGATTGATGGCTAGAACTGCAAATGAGACAGCCCCGCTGTGTGAAAACATTACACACCCAAAAAAAAAGAAGGAATTTATCATTCTAAAAAAAACAGAAACCAGCAATCGCATTTCCAGAAACCAAACAAACATTCAGAAACAAAGACTATATCTTCCCAAGAACCAAACTCAAACCATAACCTCCCTAAAAAAAATAACAAGAAGAAAAACTCCAAAGCGCCCATGGAACTCCGCCTCCTCCTCCTCCTCAGCCCAGAACAAAAATCCCCAAATGGAGCAGAAGAGTGAACCAAGAAACGGAGGTGCACGGACAGACCTTGCCGCCGAAGGAGATCCGCTCGACGTCCACCGACACCGAACCCGAACCCGACCCGCTCGAGTCCCCCATTGCCTCCCTCCCTTCTTCCTCTTCGGCTGCTTCGGCTGGCTGGCCTCCCGCTCGCGCACGCGCCGAGGAATTTATACGGCGGAGGTCGCGGCGGCTCACCGACGAGACGGGGTGGGGGGTCAAAAATTCACCGGGAGGTCAGCGCACCGTGGCCGCGGAGAGACTGTTTGTGGATTAGTTGTAGACGCACTCGCTGTCATCTCGTCGCCTTTCCTGTGGGCCCACCCTGTCAGCGACTGTTGTGCTACTCCGGTTTCTTAATCAATGAAGTTTTGGATATGGTTGAGGCGCTATCGATAATTTTAAAAAAAATAGTTTAAAGTCACTAGAACAACATATATATTTTTTCTTTTTGCTAAAGTGTTGTAAGAAAAGTAAAACTCTATTTATTTACTGTATATATTATAATAAAAAAATATAGTCAAAAATATATTTTGAATACTATGTAAGAATTATGCAATCGAAAAGAGTAGCTTAGAGAGAGAAGGAGTTGTTTTGCTACGTGCACACGAACACGGGTAGTCAAGGATCGTGGCTACTCTCCAAAACCATGGGAGTTGGGAATCTGGATAATGCAAAGTCGGTCATTGATCACACACTAAGTTTATGGCAAATGAGTTTAGGATCAATGTGAAAATAGACTTCAAAAAATTATCTCTCTCACAGTAATAAAAAGAATTAAACAAGTGATCGTGTGCAAAATAAATCAAACAAGAGACTGAAATTAAGTAAAGGCTTCATAGTAACGAATCTGGAGAGGCTGGAGCGCAACATCAGAGGTCGCCCAGGTCGGCAGCGAGGTGAGACCGACGCGGTCGTCCGGCACGGGCGACGGCAGTGAGGCTAGCGTGGCTAGTGGTGGTGTTTGGCAGCCAGCAGTAGAGGCAACAGGAGGTGGCTAGCTGCACGACGACGAGCAAGTTGGTGTCGCGGATTCCGGGTGGCGGCGCTAGCTGTGCGGGAAGGTGTGGGCTGGACGATGGAGGGACACCGGGGCAGTAGAGCTATGGGCTGGCAGAGGTTGTCTGGGTGTTGGAGCTCTGGAGTGGCGACAACGAGTCCGGGAGTGGGTGCTACAGGCGAAAGTCTAGTTCATGGTTTCCTAAGCCAACAACGATGACGTCTTCGGGTGCCGTGACCCTTTTGAGGTGTTGTCGAGCGGCCACACTTCCCCTCCCTGGCAGGACTCTCCAGGTGAAAACCTATTTCAGTTAGACGGGCGACAGTGATGTCTATGACATCATGATCTCCTTGGACACATTGCCTAGGAGGTCTCTGTTCCTCGTCGTTGTCGCCTTCTCTCAGTTTGGTCGTTAGTGGTTTTGGGTTGCCCTCATCAGGTTGGAGTGAGGGACAAGTGGATCTCCTTCTCTCTTGCCCTTTCCCTTTTCTAAATCCCTCTATGTGAGGATAACCTGGTGCTCATCGATGATCTTTTGTGAGGAGTCGGTGTTTGGTAGGGCGTTTGCAACTCACTTGTAGGTCTAGCAGCGATGGCCATGCTTAGCGACGGTCATTTTGGTGCTAGTTTCTTTTCCTGGGATGTGCTAGGAGCTGCTAGCTTGCGGTGGCGGTGTGCTTTTTTTTTGGCTGCAACCAGTCAGGGTTATAATCTTGTAATTTTTTCTGCTATATCAATATGAAACTTCGCCCTGTCTGCTATATCAATATGAAACTTCGCCCTGTCTTGTGCGGGTCATTTAAAAAAACTGTCCAATTCTCGTTCATCTATGGCTCAAGATAGCGAAGTTGTTTCGCTACGTGCACACGAACACAGACGCGGCACACACGGTTCATAAGGATGTTTGGTAATGGCAAAGGTGGGGGCAATGTTTTGTTTGGTATAATAAAACTTGGGGTTTTCAGAAACATCAAGCAAAACAAATTCCAGAAAATTAAAAAATAACGTCAGTTTGTTTTTTAACCATTTTGAGTGAGGCATTGAGCCACATGAGGAAGGGTTGACACCTTGATCTTGAGCCAATGATTTGGGAGCGCTGCCATCGACTCATGAGGATGTACGGTTGGGCCATGCCGGCCTTCCATTCCTTGTTGCTACTCCTGTCCATCGTCTGTGGTCGAATTCACTGCTCCACGTACCTTGTGCTTTTTCATGGTATTGCGTCATCATCGCCTCTTGCGCGAGTACCACAAGGGGTTTTCTTCTAATATGTGTTAGTGTGTCCTACCGATCTAGCTAGAAGTAAACTAAAAAACCAAAATAAATCCACAAACCAAAAAAAAACATAGGATTAAACTGTGCTCTCAGCACATCGGTTGCCACATAAAAGTTCGTGGCAGGTGGGATTAGGATTGACATGTTGTTAATTGTAATCCAATCCAATCATCAAAATATGTTGTTTTAATATAAGTGGTAATAAGTGGAATGCAACTCTTATAATTTTTAGTTCAACATAATTTCACTTGAGAAATGGTTTATCTTCTTATATAGTAATTATTCCATAAAAACAGCAGGAGCATGCATACTTTCTTGAGACAGAGGAGGATGTAAGATCATATATCACATGCTAGGCTATACTTATATGTGTAAAACCTTTCAAAGGCAACAATTATTTCATTGAAAATTTTGTACGGAGAATTTTCTTCTTCAGTTTTTTCAATCAGTTATACAATTGTTAATCACAAGAAGAAACTCTATTGTACAAAACAATGAGCATTTTTTATAATAGTTATGAACTCAGACTGGAGCAGTGGTAAAGCTCAAAGCAATATTCCTTCCCGGTGCACCTAGCAATATTTGGAGGCATGGGCCCACATGTCATTGTGTTGCCATTTGAGATGGTCTGCCTGGAGGCTGCTTACCTTGCATATCTCTATGCCAGCTCAGAACTTATTGGCATCATGATGTCCACATGAGCCAGATCTGGTCCCGCATGTCAGCAGCAAGGGATTTAGTGAGATGTCATGGGCTTGAGTTCTTTTCGGATTATTTACCAATGGTTGAAATGGATTATTTGCTCTATGCTTCAAAAAAATATTTTCTCAAAAAAACTTTATTCTTTTGTATTACTCAAACCACTTGTTTTAAGTTATTTATTAAGTTCATTTATCAAAATATATAATTAGCACTACAATCAAGTAGATAATTGGTAGCAACAATTCACTCAATAATTTGATTGGTCGTATTGCGTGGGATCGTGTGTCAAAGGGAGTAATGTGTTACACACTTCACCTTCATGAGAAATTCTTCAATAATAAAGAGAAGAATTCTGAAGAAGTAATGAAAATTGATGGATTATATTAATGAAAACTTGTCGAATTTCCTGCGGAATTGCAGAGCTTAGGACTTTGGACATTAGTTTGTATATCTGTTCAAACTACATAATTATATTCTAGGATCTACTAGATTTTCTTTTTTTCCCAAGTAATATTTAATTTCTATCTCTTGTGAATGAACAGAATTAGGCTCTTCCAACCTTCTTTTATAGCAAATACAAAAAGAAATAGACCACGCACATATCGTAAATACACGTGTGTCATAAATAAGAATCCAAAAATATAAATGCACAAAAATGTCTTGATCAAAGGTCATTTTCCCATCACAATTATACAAAATCAAATATGCAGAAAATATGGCACTCTCTAACAAAACTCTTATGGAATATGCATGGCTTGTGGGTATACATGACATAATCCTAATAGATAAGAATGTGAAGGGAAGGAGAGACACTGCTTTTGTTGGTTGGTCTGGACCTAATATGGATGGATGATATAAACCAGTAATCTACAATAACACAACCACAACTATATGAGTCTATGACTCTATGAGTAGTGGTGTTGGCACAAGTGCGATGCTTGTGCACTTTCCGGGAAATGTCACTGTTAGAGTTATCCTCCTAATTCAATTCTTTGTTCTTCAGTGCTGCTTGCCATATGTTGATTGGATTAGATTTGATTGGTATCGACTTGATGCTATAGAGCTTACTAGATAGAGTTGTTCCTGTTCAACATGCATGACAAATCCTTTACATTCTCCCACACATAGAAACATGCGTGCATACTATTTAATTGTTTTAGCAAGATATATTTAGGTGCGTTAAAAGTGTACATCAATTTGTTATCCAATTAACGGTTAACTGGATTACGCCATTATGGAAGTGCCTAATAAAAATCTGCCATTACAAAAACTGAAACATGCTGGATGACAATATTTTATAAAATTTAAACGGTGCCATTATATATGTCTCAGAGACTCAGACGTCTTTGAACCATCCTTCTTCATATCATATTTTCATATGAACTAAAATGCTCATGCCTAAGCTGTGTGAGAGAGAGAGGGTGTCGCTGATTTGCTCTACAACGGTCTTACTCACGGGAGCTCCATGCCGATCTCGCTAGCATTGTTGAGCTGCTCTTTGCCGGTCCCACGAATATTTTCTGGCGAGGAGGCGTTAGATTAGCTAGGTAGGGGAGCCTGTTGATGACGTGGGGATGCGTTGGAAGGGGGAGGAGGTATTGGTGGCAGCATCAATTAATTGATCGAAAGGGGGCAAAATTGGAGCAGAGGAGTTGCTTTTTGGCAACGATGAGGCGATCGGGATCCAGCACAGTACGAACGACCACACCCTCGCCCACCTCGATCCGCGGAAGTCACTATTGTCGACGGCTCTACGGCAGTCATTGCGGTCCTAGGATGCCCCTCTCATATTCTCCACTGCCATCCCCGTTGTCATGGCGACAGCCTGGCACATGCATGGAGGAGGCAGGATCAAGCCAATACGGAGAGCTAAGGCTAGTAGCCCAATCGACGAGAGGAGGTCCAACGGGGCGACGACATTTGCCAAGCTACCGGTTCCTAAGACCTCTGTCTGTTGTCGAGCAGCCTGTCACCGCCGTTCGCCGGGCTGCCAGCCCCAACAACCTCCCAACTCAGCCAGGTGCAATTTTACAAAATACCATCAGCTTACGTTCTAGCAGATTTTCAGTAGGGCACTTTTCTAATGTGGCATGGATCCAATTAACTCTTGAATTAATTGCTTATGAAAAAAAATTAGATTATTGTATATCCATTCTCATTCACTACACTCGATTATTTTTTTAATATTTGTTGTCCTACATATATTGTAGGAATTTGCGAGGTGGACTCTAAGTTTTTTTTTGGAACTCAGATTTTACTGAAGGATCAGATTGGATATTTACCATGTTTGTCTAGACAAGGTCTGAATTAAAAAAAATGCTGTAAAATGTTTGTAGTGCATGCTGAGAACTTAGGCTGTGTTTAGTTCCCAACTCGTTTTCTTCGTTTTCCGCGCGCACTCTTTTCAAACTACTAAACGGTGCGTTTTTTATAAAAATTTTCTATACGAAAATTGCTTTAAAAATCATATTAATTTATTTTAAAAAAATTAACAAATACTTAATTAATTATAAAAAAATACGTCGCTCCGTTTTGCGTGCGCAGGAGATGAGTGTCTAACCTCATCTCCCAAACACACAGTTAGTACTGCATCTTTACTACCATGACTCCTACTGACCAGCAAGCTGGCAAAAGCATAGCATAGCATGACATGGCATGAGTCCTTGTAGCTCCAAATAAATGAAGAAAACAAGGGCATTTATACTTTGTGTGGACATTTTGAGAGAGGCTGTTGCGTTTATGATATCATATGAGCAATTATTTCACTGTTCTTGCATGTTGGGACGCGCGCGATCGAGAGGAGGATTGGATTCAACATGTTCAGGCTTATCCTGTTCCTACCGCCTTCACTGACCGCTTTTGAACGAAACAGAAACTGATGGTGAAGACCAAGTTGCTGAAAAAGTTATGGAGCTTAATTATCTGCTGTCCTTGAAGCTAACAATTTTACGCATTCTTTTCATTTCTTAAAAAAAATATTGTTTTATTCGATTGCTCAAAGTCTGATCGTAATTGCTCGACAGGAAACATCGCCATGGATTTAATCTACAGAGAAAGACTATGAGTGTCCTAGATGCGACGGCGACATTGCTGAGGTGGGAAACGAGGTGAACGACGATCAACCGAGGCTGAATAGGCGGCAATGGTGGCTACAGTCTACTAAGTTGAATATTATTATATAAAAAACCACAGAAGGTATAAGAGTTGTTCAAATCAAAATTAGTGTTATTTTTCTAATATCTAAGACTGGTCCGGTATATTTTAATATTTATAAAGTCATCAAAGATGTCTCGTTATCGACGGGTACTTTATACTTAACCGTAAAACGAGTACCGATGTTAAATCTAGTATACTCAATTCAATCAACCTAGTTAGGCATTTATTTTACAAAACAAAAAACGGTGTTTCATCACAATGACAACGTGGTGTAGGCGTGTAGCCGTGTAGGAGTGGGTCCCAAGTAAAAAACAATCAATTTGATTCACTGTTAAGACACTAATAATAATAATTAATCCCCCTCTTTACGTTCCTTGCAGAACATACGCTAAGCTCCAAATCAAAGTGAAATTAAAAACAAATATATTTCTCCTTGATACATGGCTAAAGAATTGGCACCATTTCTGAAGTGATAAGTCTTTTGTCTACACTTAAATTGGATTATCCAGTGTGGCCCTTTGACCTGCCAGAAACTGAAGAAGGCGATGACAAACCAAACCTCAAACTACGCGTCCAAGATTGTGCGATGCCACCCGACTCTCTGCCCACAAAACAGGACACCACCATACCGGTCATAAAACTCTTCAGACAAAATGCAGTATCCTAGACAACTTACAACTTACAAGCTTCGTTTGATTTACATTATTATTGAGTAAATTATTATTATGAGTTATCTGCTTGATTATATATAGAAGATAAACTAAATATTTTAAGAAATAAATTTAATAAATACTTTTAAAACAAGTGGTTTAGACGATGCAGTAGAACAAATTGAAAATGTACTTTTTCAAAGTTTAAAACAAACAATTCGTTTTCAATAATCCAGTGAATAACCTGAGAGGGTATACTAAAAGCTGAGTGTCAACATTTCAGTAAATTTTAGTGGAATTTTTATACAAATCAAACTGATTCCTATATATTTAAATAGAGCGCATGCAATTCCTGCGTTTTCAAACAAGCTTTAAATCTTCCAGAAATATACATAAATTCGGTAATGAGTAACATACTAACATAGCTTAATTGTGCCTCGCCATCTACCTACACACGTACAACTGTACAAGTCACATCGTTTCTTATATACTTGGAAAAATGTCTACACCTACGGCCAAATATATTTTTTTAATGACCAACACCAAACGATACAATGATTCATGAAATAGAGTATTAAAAAAATCTAAGGCTAACACCCTGAAAGGCAATAGCCAAAAAAGAAAAAAAAACTACCAACACGCACCGACACACCTACACAGAATCTAGGAGAAAACTAGCATCGGACCGACCGCCGCTAAACATGATCGGTCGTCACTAGACTAAATACGCAAATATACAGAGACGATCAATCAATCAGTTCAAATCTTCCAGGCTTCCGCCAAAATACAATTCACAATCTGATCTGTACCATGCAAATATGCAATCAATCAACCAGTCTCTGAATTTCCTATTAACACAACACACTGTGACAACGATAGCACAAGCACCTGACACACACTAATGCAGCCGTAACAAATCCGTTAGTTGGCATGGTACCGGATTACAGCACCAGTACCAACAAAAAAAAAAGTTGGCGACGTTTGATCGATCGATGATGGCTTGGCCCCAGCGACCATGTCGTTTCTCCGAGTTAGGATTTGTTTGGTCCAGCGGCAAAACACAGAGAAGTCGTTGCAGCTTTGACAATGGCGTTGGCATCTTGCAGAGCTTGCATGTTCTGGTACTATCCCTCCTTGGACGTTCTGCGTCATTTTCTTCAGGTACAGAAATTTTCATGTCACAGAGAACCCGATTGGTGGTGAATTTGTCACTGTAATTTACATCTGTTTACACGTAAAGAAATTAAGGGTGATTAGTTCATGTTTTGTCGGCAATGGTAACAGACATAAATGAGAGATGTCACTGTTATTGTGCAGTTGAGAGGGGCACTTGAGGGTTCAGATTAATTGAGGCTGTGTCCTCCCCGTTTCTTCAGGGATGGATTGTCAATGTTGTTAGGTCCATCTCTGTCCAAAGAAAAGAAAAGAAAGAACATTGTTAGGTCCATGGCCAACAGGCCATGAAATGCTTGATGCCGACCTACTACTGCTTGATCTTCTCTCCTCTCGATCGCAATCTAGTGTAGATCGACTTGTGTGAGAGCTATCTTGGCACCCTCTTCGATTTTCCTTTTCTGTCATTCTGAAATTCAGATGTCAACTGACAGGCCAGGTTTATGAAACCTACTTCTATGGAATTCCTTGGGTTATTTTTTTTGGTATACTTGGAATTCCATTGTAGACTTGGCAGTCAGGAGTACAACTCTACTTTAGCTGCCAGATTGTTGTTACAATGTTAGGGCAAGATCAATATGTTGATTAACTTTAGCTTTAGGAGTCAAACAAATGCTGGCATTTCTGTTACTCATACTCAATGTATGCAAAGCTGGAATTGAACTTGCCTGTGTTTACTAAAAACGGTCAAATTCACATTTGATAGAGGAGGCCCAAAACCAATGGCAGCCTGGCCTATTTGCCCCCTAAAACTTGCAAATAAATAAATCCAAGCCTACACCAAAGTGGACCATGAAAGCCCACATAACCTATCTCAATTTTACATTGAAAGTTCAAAGCTTAAAGCCCACACAATACTTTTCTCAATCATTCATCCTACCTCCGTTTTTTAAGAGATGATGCTGCTAACTTTTGGATACACATTTAATCATTATCTTATTTAAAAAAATATGTAATTATCATTTATTTTGTTATAAGTTGTTTGTTTAGAAACATCGTAAAAAACAAATGCTGATAACGCGCGTACACTAACCTCTATGAACACACATACGCATCAGGGACGTATCTACCATGGGACATGGGAGTACAGTTGTACCCCAAAATTTTTAACAAAAAATCCACCATATACCATGTATATTGATTATGTATATGAATAGTTCAGGTCAAGCGAACAGCCAGACCTTCAAAATACTAGCAAATACACTCCTCAAACTGGCCCATGGCCCACTAACTCATTGGCTACTGTCCCTGTCTAATCCTAATCCTCTTCTGGCTCGGCGATTTAAGGGCTGCGTTCTTTAGGTAGTTTGAAGAAAGAATATTCGCTCTTTACTATATGATTAATTAAGCATTAACTATTATAAACTTAAAAAATAAATTAATTTGATTTTTTAAAACATCTTTAGAATTTTTTTAAAAAAACATCATTTAATTTACTAGTTTGAAATGAATGCTAATAGAAAACGAGAAAGTTGAAGTTTGGAGTTAAAGAAAAGAACTAGGCCTTATTCTACACATACTGAATGAATGATATGTTAAGTTTTGACAACATGTAAGCACCCGGAACCTGTAAATATTGATTCTTGGACAAAGAATTTTAAAACGTTTTACTTCATTACTTCTGTCAGTTTTCGGAATAACCATGATTCATTTTCTTTATGTAGCTTATTTACCACATGCGGCTTTTACTTGATAGATATCATTGAATACTTTTGGATGCAATTTATTTACTCCCTCCATTTCATCCGTTTCATATTATAAGATATTTTGACATCTCTATCTCTTGTCTAGATTTACTAATGTTTGTATGAATTTAGACACATATATGGATCCATGTATGAATCTATTTTAAACCCAAAACATCTTATAATATAAAATAAGTATGTTCGTTGACTTGACATATCCTAGCTATGCTTCGGTGATTGAGTTCTTTATTATCGTGAAGTTTTTTTTATTTGGTTTATCCACGTGGGATAAATGCCATGAGTATCAAATTCCTCACTTGACTTACCTACTTGGTGGTAGGCAGGGGGAAGGCTTGAATTTGCTCAATTATAAAGTTTTTTTTTACAAAATCTATACTCATTATAAAAAGGAGCAGTGGTGGTGGTTATTCTGCCACCAACCTCATCTTCAACTCTCTACTTTTTTTTTTGAGGAAAAATGACATGTGGGGCTAAATGACCCACATTTCAACCACTTTCATCAACTCTTTATTTTTTATAAGAAAGAAAAAGATGTGAGACTAAAGGTTCACATGTCAGTAACAAATCTACATAGCAACTAAGAGATGGTAATAACATGTTAATGATAATTTTCTTTAATTAATTAAAAATATATTGCAACACACGGACAATATGCTATATGCTAGTTTAACTAAATATTGGTACTTTTCTATCGCAATTTTTTTACACATGTGTGGGGTTTAAGCTCAAGCTGCCCCACACACGGCTTCACCTTTTCTGATAGGTCTTCTAACTTCGTACTCCCATTATCAAAATCTTGCGTCCGCCACAGATATGTTCATCCCACCTCTATGAGTATCTTCGGAAGATTGAACCGACATATCTTGAGATTGACGAAGTCACCACGAACGCCTTACTATCAACGGGTACGTCGCTACCAGTGAAAGAATAATTAGCCATAAATGTAAACACCTGAACTTGGGTGAAATGGTTCCAACACAAGGAACCTAACCAGTAGAGCTACGCTCATTTCGCGTTGTAAGATGTTTTATCACTAAAACTACTTTTAACTATGATTTATATCTTATATATTTGCACAAAATTTTTAAATAAGATAAATTATCAAACGTGTATAAAATAGTCAACGACGTCATCTATTATAAAAAAACAACAGAGGGACTATTATGAACGGACAACTTATATCAGTCCGCGGTACTTTGGTAATGGTTTTAACTGTGTGATATTCAAACCTTTAGCTGTATTACCATATGTACCCGCTTAAAAAAATGGGATACTAATAACATATGTGATTATACAACTAGTAACAGGCGGTTTATAGGGCCACAGTTTGATTTGCTACCTAACCAAAATATGTCACACAAAACTTTTGAGGGTTGGAAACAAGACACACCATAAAAAAGTTGACTCTACCAAGATTTTGGCATTGCTCAATTTTTTTATCGCTTATTGGAACTTTAACTACATCTGTTCTCATTAACACTACCCTACTAAAATTTAGTAATGATCTGGACACCAGACCAAACTGGCTATACTTTATGAGATGAACATCCTTTTTTTTTTGCTTTCACTTTTTCAACTAATTATGCAACCATATAACCATTTTAACTTTCATCGCTTCTCATGTCAGACGTGGTTTTGCTATCTATATACATAGGACTAGAACCAAACCTTGTTTGGGTGACCCAATTCCCCAGCAGCCTGTCTCCATTGATGGGCCTGAATTTCACCTCAAATTCTTAGCCCATTAGTAGATGCCAAACAGATCTGATTTAGTGGGCCTAAATTAGCTATGGCCCTTTGTGTTGGACTAGTTGGAATAAGTCCATCTTGAGTCTCTCAAATACTGATACAATCTAATACATATCTCTTAACTGGAATAGCAGATATTTTGACCCCCTAACTATTAAAACCAGTGTAATTTAACTTACTTAGTGGTTTTAATGGCGGTTTTTTCTGACATGACTCGTTGACTTAGTCCAACAGACTGAGTCAGCATGTGGGGCCCACATGTAAGTGACTCTTCTTCTACCTCTTTCTTTTCTTTTTCTTCTCCTCTTTCTCTTTTGCCTCCGAGGTGGCTGGTGAGTACTCTCAAATCCGCCACCGCGAGGAGAGGGAGCTCGAGGATGATGAGAGGTCGGTGCCGAGTGAACGCGGCAGTAGGGACCTCCTCATTTACTTCAGTTTCAGCTCAGCGATGCCTGTGAAACCCCACTATCTTGTCACCACTAGGATCCATCCCGACAAGGATGGATCCCGCCACGCCAAGTTGTCGGGGATGGAGGCGACGGCTCCGTGGCCTCGTCCGGCCGAAAGGAGACCCCGAACGCCACGATGTTAGCCTCCCCTCTCGCCATCACCATGATTGTTGCTTGTTATCATGTGGGGGAAGGGGGAGGAGGCGATGACAAAGCAAAGGCAAGAGGTCAACACCACTTTTCCCCTCTCTATCTTTCCCTAACCAGGCACCATGGCATCCTCGCCACTGGCACCAGTGGCCTCACCCTAGCATCCCCACACCTCAAGCTCAGGTTTGGACATCCGACACCGACACTGTCGGCCTCGTCCTAGTTGTCAGCGCTCTATGCCCGGGAGCAAGCGGAGAACGGCCTCGGTGGAGAGGATAGAGGTGACCGCATGCCCCGCCGACCTCTTCCTCGACGCACACTCGTAGCCACCACGTTGAGCTTGAAATTATCGCCTGTCGGGTGCTTGAGGACATCCGACACTAGCGCGACCGAGGCCAAGCGCGTGGATGGCACGGAACTTAGAGTCAAGCAATAGTGGCGGTTTCCACCAACACAACCTCGCTGGCCTACGCGCGAGTGAGGCCTTGAGACCAGAGGAACGCGAGCATGACGTCAGGCCTGGGCATGGAGTTGAGGGGCGCGAACCATGGGACCCCTTGGCAGTCGCCGCTGGCGAGAGGCCGCACTTGGAGACAAGGTACTAGAAGTGTGTTGGGGTCGAAGAGGAGGTGGACGCATTATTCGAAGGAGAGGAACACCTATAGTGAGCATGGGCGAGGCCATGAAACCGGAGGAATGCGAGTGTGGTGTCAGGCCTGGAGCCGCTCGTCAATCGCAGCTGCCCCTCCTCCTGCTCCCGCCGACGTCCAGGCAGGCCCCTTCGTCAAGCTAACGCGCACCCATGAAGTGGGCATGGGAGATGCGCCGCGAGGAGACCGTCCCCTCGGTGTGGGAAAGAGGCTTCGGAGAGAGGAGGAAGAGAAGAATGTGTTCACTAAACATGTGAGCCCCACATACTGACTTAGCCTGTTGGACCAAGTCAACGAGTCACGTCAACAAAAATCATCATTAATACTGTCAAGGGAGTTAAATTGCTCCGATTTTGATAGTTGGAGAGTCAAGATATCTGATATTACGGTTAAGAGATACGAATTACATTTAACATGTAATTTGAGGGAATCAAAATCAAAATGGACTTAGGCTGTGTTTAGTTCCCAAAATTTTTTTTTAAACTTCCAACTTTTCCGTCACATCGAATGTTTGGACATATGTATGGAGCATCAAATGTGGACGAAAAAAAACCAATTGCACAGTTCGACTGTAAATTACGAGATGAATCTTTTGAGCCTAATTACGCCATGATTAGCCATAAGTGCTACAGTAATCCACATGTGTTAATGATGGCTTAATTAGGCTCAAAAGATTCGTCTCGCAGTTTACAATCGGAATCTGTAATTTGTTTTGTTATTAGTTAACGTTTAATACTTTAAATGTGCGTTCCGTATATCTGATGTGATGTTTTTGAAAAAAAAATTATGAATCTAAACACGGCCTTATTATGGCTAGTATATATCTAAGCCCAAATTTAACCTACTGATGTGTGCCCACGAACCAGTCATAGCTCAACGCGGTTGGAAAGCTTATCGTGCAAGCAAGCAGCGTGACAGGGAGGCCGGTGGATAACTACGAGACCTACCGTATCCGACAATTCCATTTTTCCCGTAAAAAACAATTCCATTTTCCCTTTATTTTCTCACCCGCGCTTTTTTAATTAAGAATGTATGAGCACAAATAAATTCTGCATAGCATTTTTCACAAAGATCACTATTCAAGTACTACTTCCTATCTCAGTTTGAGAATATAAAAAAAATGTTGACTTTGTTTATATAGTTACATTGATAAATTTTTTTATATTTTTGAACAAAGATAATACTGAACAAGGCAGCAACATCCTTTTGTTTATGGCTCTAAAAAAATTACTGATGCTATATTCCTGGGATTCACAGGGAAGGATCATTTGCTATACTTTTATACTTACACGTCACACTTTTCTCTTCTTTTTTCCCCTTTCAACAGAGCATGAAAGCTGACTGGTGGGCCCCACCATGCCACTCTTTTACTCCTTCCTCTACCTGCCATCCATCTCCCTTAATTATTATTGTCTCCGTGATCTGCTTGCGCCACCGACTAATCAATGTGCCTAGCGACTAAAATAACCCCCAACCAAAGGACAAGCACGCCCAAGGTTCTGGCCCAAGGACAAAAGGCACATAAGCATAATTTGGTTGCCTAATGCCCTCATCGTTTCCTCCACATAGCATTAGCCGTTATTAAAAATTTAAATTTCAAAGGTTTTTATTAAAGTTTATTTTTTACATTAACATTTAAGTGAACGTACACAAGAAAAAATACCTATAAATTATTATTATTTTTTAATACATCGAATGTCGTATTATTCATATTTGGCCAAAGGATGAGAGCCTAAGCTTTTTTTCCCTCCAGCCTACTCTGATTTACCACTACTGTTAAGAGAGTAGGTGTAAAAGTGACTGTAGTTTAGGTCGGTAAATACTGGGTGGCCGTAGAGCAATTTCAATATATATAGCAGGTAACGACACTATATTCCTTTAATGGTAACAAAATGCTTTAGGTTAATCATATACACCTGTTAAACAGTATGATAAACTATAAATCTATAAGACATCATATAAAATAAAAAAAAAAGACAAGTGGTGCATTAATGTATGAACAAGATGTTATATTAATTTATTAGATAGTTGATATTTAAATCTTACTTCTGGCGTAGGTACCAATATTTAAGCAATTAATCAACAAGAGCCGATAGAACAATATAGTTCGAGCTACAAATTTATTTGGAATTTTAGACTTTTATATAAAATTATGACCATTATTTTATAGCCACAAAGGTATATTATTTTATATTGGTATCTTTGCATGTTAACGATAGGTTTTTATCTACTACCATAATAGTGATTTCTACCATCGCTATTTAGTACTATTTTCGTGCCAAATTTTTTTTTAATCCATAGCTAAAAATAACTTCATTGTCATGATTATGATGACTTTAAAACAATTTTTATTGCCGAAGAAAAGAAAAACATCTAACCTAACCCATCCCAACCCATGGGATTTTCTTTGCAACCCACCATCTTTAAACCAAAATGCACTCTTCTACCTTTTGATACTATAGGGATTTATTTTCCTGAACTCTGTCTTTTACCTTTTAATAATATATATAATGGGTCTTTTTTTAAAAAAAATCCACTCTGCTTGCCTGTGTGGTGCTGCTTCCTGACCTGCCATGTTATAGGAGGAGGTGGCAAGAGCTTTTCAGGTCAGATTGGCTTTGGCTTGGCCTGGCCAGACCTGCGGAAATTGTTGCTACTCCAGGCAGCAGCAGCATCAGCACTTCAGCAGGGAAGGGGAACGGAAACTAGGAGAAGAAAGAAAGAAAAAAAACTTAAACTGGTGAATCATGAAAAAGATTTTCTTTGTCCCGATGCAAAACTTATTGCTGGATTTCTTCCTACCTTTCGATCCATCACAAAAGGAAATTAACGATGAGATTGGGGTTCAGAAGAACGGTGACGAGGATGATGAGTTGAACACATAACTATCAATTGAATGGAACAGTTTGATGGGACGGGATCGAGCCGTCTCAGGACTCAGGAGAGCGAATATAAATAATATAGTCCATCCGTTACAGAGAAATTCAAGTTCTCACTATGGTAGTTATTTTTTTTATGGATAGTGTATATTATAGAGCATGGGTATACAAACTACTATCCGGTAATGTTCAGCTACAAAGGTTTAGTGGTTAGAGGTAGCAATATCATCATTGAAAAAGATAAAAGAAAAACAAGATAAAAAAATGAAATAGCGGAAGAATGTCGGGATAAATTTTTAGTTTTACTGTAGATTTTGATAAAGAACAAATTTGTAATTAAAATTGTAAAATTTTAATAATGTTTGATAAATTATTGATGAATGGAAGCATATCATATAATAGGTGTGAGCAATTTCTTCCTCGTATGTTGGGGTTGGTGACTAACTTTCACTCTTTTTTATCTTCTCTCAAAGTCCTCTTGGCACATTCAGTTGACATCTTGGTTTGAATAGAATAGGGAATCAATTTAATTAGATTATTTTTATGGCAGTCTACTTGCATGGGTAACTAATATTTTATTAGATATTTATGATAGCATATTTTTCTTAGAAAAATAATGTTACAATTTAAATTCCATATATTTATACTATGATTTTAAATCATAGAACGTAATTTTTCAATGATCACTATACAGGAACTAAGAAAAATTATTTAATCTCTCTGTTCCAAAATATCTAAAATACAAAGATTCTATTGTTTACTTAAATACTAAGGCCATGTTTGGCTTCCTCTCAAAAAAACGATGTTGTCTATTAGCACATGATTAATTAAGTATTAACCTAAGAAATCTTAAAAAAATAGATTAATATGATTTTTAAAGTAAACTTAAAAAAACGTACCGTTTAGTAGTTTGAAAAATATACGTGTGAAAAACGAGAAAGATAAGTTGAAAAAGGAAGGGGAAGAACACAGTAGTTTGAAAGATTCATTTGCAATCAGTTTAGTTGTCATTTTTCGAATTTTCAATTGCTTAGGTTCCATCTATCTC
This sequence comes from Oryza officinalis, assembly GCA_008326285.1. Taxonomy (NCBI): domain Eukaryota; kingdom Viridiplantae; phylum Streptophyta; class Magnoliopsida; order Poales; family Poaceae; genus Oryza; species Oryza officinalis. Next base: position 7,793,921 of record BDMV01000005.1, read on the forward strand.
TAGGCTGTGTTCGTTGCTCCCTTTTCCCGCGTGCTACAGTAACACGGAAAACGGAGCGGTCCGTTAGCGCGTGATTAATTAAATATTAGCTAATTTTTTTTCACAAATGGATTAATTTGATTTTTTTAAACAACTTTTGTATAGAAATTTTTTGCAAAAAAGTACACCGTGTAGCAGTTTGAAAAACGTGCGCGAGAAAAATTACTGTAGGGCGGGGAAAACGAAGTTAAAATGATGGTAATCATATAAACCGGTACAAGAATGTTTATATGGGGGTACAAAATTTGAATCCTAGAAATCCCTATATATTTAAAACGGCGGGAATATTTGATTAAAAGAAATATTAGTTTGAAGTGAAAAAAGAACAAAAGAAAACCAAAAACAAAAATTTAGTAGTAGGAAAGATAACCCATATCTGATATTCCCAGCGTCCCCTGCGTAAACTGTGCAGCTGTGCTGTTGCGTCTGTACCTGTGCTTGTGCCAACACACAAGAGGAGAGACCAAAAAAATTTCCCCTCCTCAGCTCGCCCGCTCGCCGCCTGCGCCACCGCCGATCCCCATCCATCCCGGCGAGGGGAGGGTCGCCGCCGCTCCTCCTCCTGCTGCTGCTGCTTCCGCCGCCCCGCATCGCATCCCGGTGAGCGTCCCATCCATCCCCCTCTACCCACGCGCTTTTTCCACGAATTTGCGTGTGCTAACCCTCGCTTGTTCAGAGACCTGGAACTGGAAGCCTTTTTCTCTTAATTTTCCCTGACCTTGATACTAATAGCAAAAAAAAAAAATCGGTGGGGGGTTCGACTGAGCTGAACCCCCATGCCCCATGTTAGATCCGCCCCCTGCTGTGCCTGCCTGCCTTGAAACGATTTCGTTGTGAGCTGATTCCAATGGTAGATCCATTTCCTCAGATGTGTTATGATTTTTTTTTTGTTTTTCCTCAAGGTTGTGAATCATGGCCTAGCCCTGTAGTGTAATGAACTTCGCGGATTGAACCATATGCTAATATTGTTACAATATGTCGGATCTTTTAGTTTGATTATTATTAAACTTAGTAGTTGTTATTCTGTGTCTTTTGGTTGGTCTAAGGTACTTGTTCTTTCGGTGTAGTTGATCAGCATTTATGATTCATGTTTTCTCGTCGATAGACAATGCTGCTGTTAGGCTGCCATCAGCAACAGTGGCTTATGTGTTGAATTGTTCTGTATCCCAAGTCAAATACAAGATGCATGACGATTCTGTGTTATTTGCATGCTAAGCTAGTAGTAATGCTTTTAGTAAGAAAGAGAACATAAATGTGATAATGTGTGCACTATCTTGACCTATGTAAAAACAGAGAACCATTAAAGTTCCTTTCAATGCCTCGATTAGTGAAAAACTGAGCAATTTCTTTGCTATCCTGGTGAAACTAATTTTCTTTTGATGCAGTAATGATGGGGGTTACCACCACCACGCTCAACGAGGACACTGAACCCTCAATTCCACCTGGATTTGGACCTTTTGCTGCCCTTCCATTATGGGGAATCCACAATGATGCCAAACCTGCTGATACTCATTCTACTTCTGTTCAAGCACTACAAAGCACTAGAAAAGACAGTGAAGAATCCCAATCCAGTGCAGCCATGTCTCGGAGTGACACACCTTGCAGCACTTCTGGAAGCCAGACATGTAGAAAATCACTGCGTAACAGACCCCCGATAGACTATAGCCGCTTTGAACATATATCAGATGAAGATTCTGATGTTGAAATAGTGGAAAAGGTTGGTACTAACGAAAGCTGCTACTCTTTTGTCAACATTTACCTGACATTTAACATGATGTTAATGCTTGCCATGGTATTGCTCTATTCTTTGGACACAGGATGTAAGTTCAACGAGACGCAGACAACAACTACCAAAAGGAGTACTTCGAGGATGCGCAGAATGCAGTGACTGCCAAAAGGTTTTAAATCTATTGCTAAATTGCTGTGCTACTTCATTGATACTGTTGCCTTGCTTGCTTATTTGACTACATATTATTCAGGTTATCGCAAAATGGAATCCAGCTGGTGCACGCAGGCCTGCTCTTGATGATGCTCCTGTTTTCTATCCAACAGAGGAGGTACGTTTCCCTTTGTTAACTGTTGTACCGTGTTGTATTTAGTACTGTGATCTTTCTGTATTTATCGTCATATCCCCAGATTTGTGATATTGTCTCATGAATCAGGAATTTGAAGACACTCTAAAATACATTGAGAGTATACGGCCAATGGCGGAACCATATGGTATTTGCCGTATTGTCCCACCATCTTCATGGAAGCCTCCATGCCTTCTTAAAGATAAAAGCATATGGGAGGGCTCAAAATTTTCTACTCGGGTACAAAAGGTTGACAAGCTCCAAAACCGTAAATCATCAAAAAAGGGCAAAAGAGGTGGAATGATGAAGAGGAGAAAGCTTTCAGAGTCAGAGGAGAACAGTGCCACTGTTCACACTCAGATTGGGATGCAGCACAACCCAGAGAGATTTGGATTTGAACCTGGACCAGAGTTCACGTTGCAGACATTTCAGAAATATGCAGATGATTTCAGTAAGCAGTACTTTAGGAAAGATACATCGATGGATTCAGTACCATCAGTGGAAGATATTGAAGGCGAGTACTGGCGCATAGTTGAGAGGCCTACAGAAGAGATAGAGGTACTGAGCTTCTGTTGACTCTCAACAAATTATACTGATGTCCTTGCAATTTATACCTCAGTTGAACTTTGAAAAAATGATCAATTCCTAAGTTTTGGATATGTGGTCTCTGGTCTCGGATTATGGCCCTGCTGGAGAGTTTCTAATTAAGTTATGGATTGCCTTGCTGTATATGCTATCATGATCTCCAAAAATTAGTGCCATTTTTACATAGCCATATCATTTGTAGATGAGACATTGTAGGCCTATCTGTATTACTGTAACTGCATAAAGCGTTGTATCATGTAGGATAGTTTCTGTACAACTACTGTTGTTTTTCTTCTTACTTATCAGAAGACGTGTTATATCATGTAGGTGATATATGGTGCTGATCTGGAGACTGGAACTTTCGGCAGTGGTTTTCCAAAATTATCTCCCGAGACAAAATCTGATGCTGACGATAAATATGCACAATCTGGTTGGAATCTAAATAACTTGCCTAGACTACAAGGTTCAGTTCTTTCTTTCGAGGGCGGTGACATTTCTGGTGTTTTAGTGCCTTGGGTGTATGTTGGCATGTGTTTTTCATCATTCTGCTGGGTAAGATGCTTGTGATATTGCTTGTCATGACTTTCTGTTCTAGTTGTGCTTCTTGGTTTTTTTTTTTTTTGGAAACTGTTCTGCTTGGTGTTTCAGACTTTATCAGTAGCCTGAGATTTGTTACACTCAACTGTGTTATGTATACTTTTTAAACAGCATGTTGAAGATCATCATTTATACTCGCTAAACTACATGCATTGGGGTGCCCCAAAGATGTGGTATGGAGTTCCAGGAAAGGATGCTGTGAATTTGGAATCTGCAATGAGGAAACATCTACCTGAATTGTTTGAGGAGCAACCTGATTTGCTACACAACCTGGTGAGTATCTTGATTGGCAGTTTTCTGTTTGTGCCTCAGGAAGGAAGCCTTTTGTATCTAGTAACAACTAATGCTCAATAGACTGTGTGATAGCAGTGAATACTGGGAGCTACTTATAATTATGTCACATGAAATGCATCTATGGAAGTTATAAGAAATAGATAATTTTCTATCGTTCTGTACAAAAAAAGGGTATATTTTTGTAACATCATTTTCCTACTGCATTCATATTATGGTAGTATGCCAGCAACCAATACCTTTTCAGTTCTCTCTATTTTCCATATCACTACTAAATCATCTAACTTTAGACATCTTTCTAACGCAAGACTCAGCAAGAGCTCACCATGTGTAAAGAAATGGTTTGTCTGAGTGTCTAACATTATGTTCTATTCTTTGAATGTAGACAGAAGATTTTGAAAAAAATGATGTGATCACTTATATATGGGTTGTGTTTGCTATGATGTGTATGAGCAGCATTTTTATCTGTTTTGTTATGAAAACCTCTACTGCAGGTTACCCAGTTTTCACCATCGCTGCTGAAATCTGAAGGAGTACAAGTATACCGTTGTGTTCAGCATGAGGGCGAGTTTGTCTTGACATTCCCAAGGGCGTACCACGCTGGTTTCAACTGTGGCTTCAATTGTGCTGAAGCTGTTAATGTGGCTCCTATTGATTGGTTGCCAATTGGACATAATGCTGTAGAGCTTTATCGTGAGCAAGCTAGGAAAATAACCATTTCTCATGATAAGTTGTTGTTGGGGGCTGCAAGAGAAGCAATACGAGCTCAGTGGGATATCCTATTCCTCAAGAGGAATACTGCGGATAACATGAGGTGGAAGAGTATATGTGGAGCTGATAGCACTATATTCAAGGCTCTTAAGGTAAATTCCAATTAAAATATATGTAGTATGGTTTGTTTAAGAACTCAATGGATGCTTATATTTCAAATTCCCTGTTTAGGCACGAATTGAAACAGAGTTGGTGCAAAGGAAAACTCTAGGCGTTCCAGCTCAATCAAGGAAAATGGATGCTGAATTCGATTCCATTGATAGGGAATGTGCCTTGTGCTACTATGATTTACATCTTTCTGCTTCTGGCTGTTCATGTTGCCCAGAGAAATATGCTTGCCTTGTACATGCAAAGCAACTTTGCTCATGTGACAGGGACAAAAGGTTTTTCCTATTCCGCTATGATGTCAATGAGCTAAATATCTTAGCTGATGCTTTAGGGGGGAAATTAAGTGCTATTCATAGATGGGGCGTCTCTGATCTTGGATTAAGTTTGAGCTCATGCGTCAAACGAGAAAAGGTTCAAGATTCCAAGACTGTTCGCAGATTAACTGATGGTCCAAGAAGGTCTTACATGTCACAGGCATCAGCAGTATCCTTGTTTTCTTCTTCTACTTGCAATGAACAGAAAGATGAAGGAAATAAGATCATGAAGATAGCTAGCCCGCAGACAAATAATGTGTGCCCTTCTGTGGAGCAAATGAAATCAGAGAATATTTCACCATTGAAGGAGCCATGTGCAAAGAATGAGTTGTCATGTACAACGAATTCTGATAGTAACAGATTGCAATATAATGGAGGACTTGGAGGCCATAAAGGATCTGCACCAGGCTTGCCAGTTTCTTCTAGCCAATCATTTTCTTCCAATGTTGCAACAAGGCCCATTAGTACTTCAAGTGTATCCATGAAAATTGTGCAAGGCTTGGTGGCATCTAAAAGTTGTATACAAGCTTCCTCTCGAACTGGAGACAGTAGATCATTGCTTAGTGAGCATCATAACAGATCACCAGCAATAATTCATGATGGAACCAACATGAAGTCCAGTTTGGAAAGCTCAAACAATTCTCGCAGGTTGATGGTGTCTGACTATAATGCAACTCCATGTCATTCATCCAAGGATCAGGTATTAGTAACACCAGGGACTAATGCCTCAGTAGTGACTCTGAAAGATAGCAGCCAGGTCCATAGTGCGTCAAGTCAGCAGTTTGTCAGAACTGGCCCATGGACACAAAGCGCTTCTCATGAAGCATCATCACCTAGTGCCTCTGCTTTGAAGCCTTTTGTAGATCTCCCTGCCATGAAAAATCCATGTGGGGGTTTTACTCAGGGCAGTGCCCATCCTGGACCTCCAAGTTTCGGTAATCAGCAACCAAATGATGGACGTATTCAAAGAACATCTGAATCTCTACCAGGTGTGGAAGCTAGAGCTAGGGGACATCCAACTGTCACGGCACAGCCTGCACTAGAAATTCACAGCAGGAATGGAGGTGCACAGAAGGGTCCTCGCATAGCCAATGTTGTGCATCGTTTCAAGTGCTCTGTTGAACCTCTTGAAATTGGTGTTGTGCTATCAGGGAGGCTGTGGTCTTCAAGCCAAGCAATTTTCCCGAAAGGTTTGCATTTCACGGATAATTGACAGTTTCCTCAATAATATTTGAGTGTTTAGGTCAAAGAATTTCTGTTATCCGGGATCTTAGTGTTATGTCTTTGCATCCATGAATATTGCTTTTTTAGATAATGGATATTGCATCCATGAATATTGCTGTCTTTGATCTATGAATATTGTTGTTTTCTGAATGGCTGTACTCACAAATGTTACTCTCTTTGTAAATGCAGGGTTTAGAAGCAGAGTGAAGTACTTCAGCATTGTGGATCCAATCCAAATGGCATACTACATATCTGAAATACTGGATGCTGGGATGCAGGGGCCTCTGTTTATGGTAAATTTAAGTTCTTCTGCTGCCTCTATGTATCTGTCTTAACATCTGTACATATTATCGCTCATTTCATTTTTGCAGGTAAAATTAGAGAACTGTCCAGGTGAAGTTTTCATTAACTTATCTCCAACCAAGTGCTGGAACATGGTCCGTGAAAGGCTGAACATGGAAATAAGGAGGCAACTTAATATGGGAAAATCAAATCTTCCTACATTGCAGCCTCCAGGATCAGTTGATGGTCTTGAAATGTTTGGTTTATTATCACCACCGATAGTTCAGGTGAGACATTGATGTCTGGTATCCTCATGATCGATCTCTAAGGCTAACTGTATTGGCATTGCGAGGCCCTTTTTACAATAGTGATTTCTGCACTTATAAGTGAAAAGAAATATATATTAGTATTTCAAAGTGTTCCATCTCTTTTAAGATTGCTTAAGATGGCATGAATGACTGGAGTAACTACCCCTGCTTCAGGCATACATGCTAAGCTTGTTAAGAATGTAGTTGATTACCTGTAGCTTTGCTCTGTCAAGTTGATTTGTTGGAGCCATAGATCTTTGACACTGCAACTTAAACAGGCAATTGAGGTGCGGGACAGAGATCACATCTGTACAGAGTACTGGAGATCAAGGCCCCATGGTGTCATTGAGGATCCAAACAATCGGCATATGTTACCTCAGGGTCCACCTCTCCTTGCCCTGAGGGGTCTCATCCAAAGGGCTAACCGGGATGAATTGCAAGTCCTGCGGAGTTTGATGACGAACAGCAACAATTTGGATGATAGCTCCAGGCAACAGGCCGCGCACATTATCGAAGAGGAGATCGCGAAGCAATGGTGCTGACAAGGGTAAATATCGGCTGGCTGTTGTACTTTAGATGGCATGATTTTTTTTTCCGACAGGGTTAAGCAGTTCTAAAACTGAGGCTTGCTTCTCCCCTTGCCTTTCATGCCCATTCTTTCCATTCTTGAGCCCATACCATAAGATTTATGCTTCAGGTGACTGTTGTTTCATTGACTGACTTGTGTACATACAGATGTGTTCCTAAATGCTAGCCAGCTGCCTCATCTTCCTGAAACTCATGTTGTGTTCAGCTGTCCAGTTGAGTAGGGTTGCTTCTAGTTCAGAGATCTTTGGACAGTCAAAATGTCCATGCCAGATGTATCTGCTGTGTTATTACTTTCCAGTCTAACAGTGATTTAGTGCTGCTTCTAGCAGGCACTCAAGTTTTCTGTTCCTTCATATGTTTACTTATATGGCTATGAAGTATCCACATTCACTCCTAAGCCTTTTAGGCTGTTTGTTCAGTACATCATTACTCTCTGTGTGCACTCTTTGCTGAGAGGAATTCCCTCTGTTAGGAGAAGGTAGTATCACAAAAGGTATTCGTAGTACTTGATTTTACTATTTACTTTTAAAAATCATCGCTTTCTATTTTCCGATTAAAATTTACTATTTTTTTCATTTTAATATTTCTCCTCTTTAAATTTTTTTAGGGATGTTAAACTGCGCTGAAGCCCTCTAAAAGGTGTGTTCTTTTCTCCCTTTTCTTAACTTCTACTCTTGTTTTCTTGTTTTTCATGTGAATGTTTTTTGAATTGTTAAACGGCGTGTTTTTTGCAAAAAGTTTTTATAGAAAAGTTATTTTTTAAAAAACATATTAATCTATATGTTAAGGTTGTTTTAGCTAATACTTCCTCCGTACCAGAAAGATTTGATGTTCCAGATTACGAGACAAATTAGCTTATAGGTAAATTACCGATATTACCAATCTACCCTCCATTTATTAGCATGCACTCAATTCAAATAAGTGACCAAAATAATCCAAGGGGAAAACTAGATGGCTGTAGCTGAAACGACCACATTTTTTTCAAATGAGTGGACCAAAATAATCCAAATGAATTGAATCCAATATTTATTACTTATTTCGTTACGATATTATTTAGTTAAATAAAAAAGTGGTTCTTGGCTACATATGTCAAATGTAAATTGTGCCACGTGTGAAGCAGATAGATGTGTTTCTAATTAAAGACCAGCGTGATCCTAGAAAGCTGTTTTCTCATGTCGTCTGTGGGGGAAAGTCTGCTCCTTGAAAGTCAGACCACAAAGGCCGTTTTTCTCGTGGATGAGGGTGGAATTGAATGAATCCATGAAACTCGGCCTTAACCGTCAATAAATTCGACTGGGGATCTCGTTAGAAACGATGCAAGTCATTTGGAGCACTTTCATAAATTAAAATAGGATTGAAAGGAGAGGCCATTGCGAATAATTCTTAAGAAGAATATTTGTAAACTACTTCCTCCGTTCTGAAATATAAAAATATAAGTAATGTTTTACTTTGTCATGAATTGTACATAGCTAAAGGTATCTTACATTTTAGCTAGGACCGAGAGAATACTTTTTTTTCTCAATAATGTAAATTTATTCTCACATTTTTGGTCTATGCCCTAGGCGCACAAAGTCAAATCGTAAATTATTAATGACATATTCTTTTTGCTCTAAAATATAAACATTTCGAATACAAGATATCGTAATTAAGGAACCCTTCCAATACTTACTATACTTGTATGCATGTATGGATCGCTTAATTCCAATGAACAGTATAGAATGGTGATAAGTCAAAAAGAAGTTCAAAGAATCGAGCGTGTTAACACCACTGCAAATGGCCTAACCTTATATATAAAAGTACATAATCCAAGCGTGTATCGAGCATGACCTCCAGCACTATCCCACGAGGGGAGTTTTTCTTCTTTTCTTCTTTTCCTTTTGGACCATTGCAAAGCATCTGGGATCATACGATCGATCGATCACATGCAGCAGCACGTAGCTACGTCAATGCATATATATTAGGGCATTTGACTTAGGCCCGCCTGTTTATGATACAATAACAATGCAAAATGATTTGGAATTTTGAAGTTCGAAATCAGCTTGAGATTATAAACCGTGGAATTATCAATTACTCCCTTTGTTTCATATTATAATTCATTTTGACCTTTATTTTTAGTCAAACTTTTTTTAAGTTTGATCAAATTTATGGAAAAATCTAACAATATTTTTGACACAAAATAGACATAGTATTAAAATATATTCAATGCTACATTTAATGAAACTAATTTGGTGTTGTAAATGTTGCTAAATTTTTTTGGACATTTGATCAAACTTATAAAAATTTGGCTAGAAAAAATCAAACTTTTATAAGTTTGACTTAAAAAATGACTTATAATATAAAACGGAGAAAGTAGACCCTTAGCGGATAGATTGACATCGGAGCTAGAAACGCTAAAAAAAATTTGGTTGAAGGAGGGCTAATAGTGTTATTTTTTGAAAACTTTTTTCTAAGGCAAACTAATGCATGTGAAATTTGAAGCTACGAGGGAGGCCAATTAAGCCCTGACTTGCCTCCCATGTTGACAAATATATATTTTTTGTTTTTTAATAGATGACGCTGTTAACTTTTGGATACACGTTTGACCATTCATCTTATTTAAAAATTTTGTATAAATGTATAAGATATAAATCATGCTTAATGTACTACTCACAACAAAATATTCCCTTCATCCGAAAATATATGTGATTCTGATTGGATGAGACATATCCCAGTAGACAGCCTCGAATGTACACCACTGATATTTTTTAGGTTAATTTGACCGTTTTGATTCTAAAATGGTATTCAAAAGGGGGAAAAAGGAGCAGGATATTGACGTGTATACACAAGTCTGTCAATACTCAATAATGTTATTAGTGTAACTACTTTTCTATACGTTAAATTTATCATTTTAGTCTAACTGCGTTTTAGCAAATAATTGGTGCTACGATAATTAGGAAAAATAACCGAGCTATGATTCCATTAATTTAGTATTTCCTCTGAAAATGTTGTTTCATTTATCATTCAAATTTATCTCTCTCTATATATAATAAATTGTGTATGGCCAGGTTGGATTCCTAGAAGTGTCGGGTCCAGTTGCAACCTGTTTGGCTTTAATACATTTTAATTTTATATTATATCAATTAATTGCATTGCAAGCACACAACCTATGCATGAACAGCAGATATGTCTCTCTGTTCACACATATTTGCCAACAATGCATACACATCCACACGTATGCATTATCATGCATACCTTATGTCACACTTTACAAACTTAATTATATATGGGCTCTAGTACACTCCAAATATCCTTTTTAGATTTGTTCATACCTCTCTCCCAACCAAAACCATGCATATCTTTCAGATGATCGATGCGTGCAATATACATGATTCAAACAAATCAACGAAAATTTGGTCTCTGTTGCTTTCTTAATTCTTTTGCCAAAGTTTCACACAGAGTAAGAAATCTTAAGTTAAGCAACTGAATCAACATGATTTGGTGCATGTGTGGTTGTTGGGCAGACAGAATGGCTTCTTGTTATGCCAAGCTAGCTAACTCCCAATGCTGACATGCACACAAAATTATATATGGTTGGTTAGGGCCAATCAGCCCTGGATTTTCCAGGCTTTCTTGGGACTCTTGTAGTTTTCATATTATATAAGTCGTTTGATTTTTTTAGTTAAAATTTTTTAGGTTTGATCAAGTTAAAAAATTAGTAATATTTACGACACGAAATTAGTTTCATTAAATTTAACATTAAATATATTTTGATACATTGTTTGTTTTGTATTAAAAATATTACTATATTTTGTTATAAATTTGGTTAAACTTAAAAAATTTGACTAAAAAAAGTCAAATGACTTATAATATGAAACGGAGGGAGTAGCAGTTCATTTATCTTCTTTCAGAAGACCATTGACCACCATGTACATGGACATTAATTTTATTTTAATATATGGTCAGCATGAGCATCCTCCAACACTGTCGAGATCATTTTAGTTTGGTAGACTTTTAGCTCACTTCCAACCATTGTGGTTGACTCTTTGTTGGAAGGGAACATCTTTGACTTAACCATATCAAACCAACCTATATATGGTCTTTGATATTACCCAAGGGAAAAAAACAATGTTTGTATGTACTTCAGAATTAGTTGCACACAAGACTCTGCAGAATTTAATTAATCTGCTTCACAATTATCGATCATAGTTAAGTAATTAGTTATTACAAAAATAATATAAAGTGAAAAGTTATTTTTTGGGGGGAACATGTAGTCAAGAAATTTTGTGACAATGTAGAGCGCATTTTACAAGCTCTATCCTGAATTAATGGATGGATCGGATTTGATATTCTTAGGAAGGTAGCTAGAGGTGCCCGTACAAAATATTTTTTTGTGAATTATAGTGACTTTATATTGATATGCATCATCCAACGTTATTGTGAGCTATAAATTTATGATGGTACAATTAATTGATCATCACAAAGTATAAAGAAAGTTTGACAAAAATGCAGAAACCACAACCTCTATTGTAAGGGGAGCTGAAAATTGTGCACCCCCCCCCCTTTGAAAAATTTGACATCTAGTTTTCTTCCGGTTATACTTTTGAATCTTTGACTATCAATAAATTTTAATTTAGAACCATAAAAATAATATATGTAGATTTGTCTTGAAAATAACTATTATAATCTCACTTATTAGATTTTTATGAACTTATTCCAAAGAATAATTATTGTCAATGTCACACCTCAAAGACCCAAAGAAAATAAACATAATATAAAAATAATATATGTAGATTTGTCTTGAAAAAGAACTACCATAATCTCATTTATTTGATGTTTATGATCTTATTCCAATGAACAATTATTTTCAACGTCACACCTCAAAGACCAAAGAAAATAAACATAGTATTAGATTTGAATATTGTTATGAAGGTAGCGATCATCACGAACTACAAAGTAAGTTTGACAAAAATGCAAAAACTACAACCATTATTGTAAGTGGAGTTGAAAAATTATTTGACAAATGTGCACTCCCCTGGTGAAAAATATATGACGTTTAGTTTTCTTCTAGTTATACTTTTGAATCTTTGACCATAAATTTTAAAGTACTTAATCTAAAAACACAAAAAATGATATATGTAGATTTGTCTTGAAAAGGACTATCATAATCTCACTTATTAGATTTTTATAAACTTATTCCGATGAACAATTATTGTGAACGACACACCTCAAAGACCCAAAGAAAATAAACGTAGTATTTTTTTTTATTGTAGGCAGTAGTATATAATGCAACAATCTAAAACATACTTCTTCTGAAGAGAAGCTAGAGAACATGCTTATAGCCATCAACCAACATGATTATAGCCATTAACAAATAAAAAACAATGTGTGAAATATCATTTTTTTTCAAACGAATTCATGTGTGGTATACAGGGTTTCAAAAACCGCCGGGGGCCCGGTTACCGCCACCCGGCGGTACGGCGGTTACCGGCGGTAACCGCGGTAACCGCGCAAAACCGCGACAAATTTACAAATCGAAATTTGAATTCAAAAAGTCGGGCAAACCGCGCGGTTTGGCGCGGTAACCGCGCGGTTTGGCGCGGTTACCGCGCGATGTGTGACGGGTCGCACAGTAACGGGCCGGCCCTTTTTTTTTCTTTTTCCAATTTTCAAATTTATTCTCCGTTTTGCTCACAAATTTGAATAAATATTACTCTTTTTTGAGAAATTTCTTCACCATAAAACACTACAAATCAAGCACTACCTTCACCATTTTTTTTGATTTTTTTCTTTTTTTTAAATTTTTGAATTTGGACGAATTTTATTAAACCGTACCGCGCGGTACGGGTAACCGTACCCCCGCGGTACGGGCGGTAACCGCGGTAACCGCGCGGTTACCGACGGTTTTTCACACCCTGGTGGTATAGCATCCAGGGGAAGTGAAGGAATTCACACATTCAACTAAATATCTGCAGAAGAGTCAACACAGGTACTACTTTCAAACATGATAAATTGCAACTTTGTTTCAACCAAAGCTATGTCAACTCTTGCAATTGAATTCTCCCTATACAAGCAGATAAATAAATAAAGAGTTCAATAGCTTAGTAGTAGTAACAAAGAGCCAAGGCTGATACATTTTTACATTTTAGAAAATTATACGAGGCAATGAAAGTAATTTTAGAGTATGGCTTTTACATTTTAGAAAATTATACACATTCATTGCAGTATAGTTAAATGGGATATATTTTTAGATAATGGATAGTTCCACAACAAACGAAATAGAAAAAAACTACCAAGTGGGTATAAATCGTTTCCATTAAAAAGTCTATGTTTATATACTCGCACCTTCATGAAGCACAAGAGAAATTACACACAGACAAAAGAAAGTAAAATTGCATGTACACAATGTCATGAATTTCAATATTGATGTTACCATCATCAAAGGAATCATCATCAGGGTTTACAATTTTGAAATGAGGGTTTTTGCCCGAGGGGGCCGAAAGAACCGAAATTTCTGAAAGTTTGGTATTTTTTGGTCAAAATTATTTGAAAATTTGATAAATTTTGAATGAATTTAAATAAATTTTGACCAAATTCACCAAAATTTGAAAAAACCCGAAAATTTCGGGCGAGATATATGCTTGCCGGTGGGGGAGCAAAATTACCGAAATTTCAAAAATTTCGTTCCGAAATTGCAATCACCGATCATCATATATCCACCAATATATTCTTTTCTCCATCGTTCCCATCAATCATCTCAAAAAATTAACCATGATAAAAAAAATTTCCTGTGCATGATTTCTAATTAATTCTCTTGTTCTTGCATTGTCTTGTCCCATTTCTTGATGAAGCAGCTCACTCTGTGGAGTGCAACGTCGAGCGTCTCCAAGCTCATGTTGGCGAAGCACACCCTGAACCATCCTGGCTCATGGCAATGGCACGACGACCCCGGCGAGATGTTCAGCCTCGCCTCGGCGATCACGCGACGCCACAGCCTCAGCTCGCCGGCGACGGTCGCCTCGTCGAGCAGGCGCCGCATGTCCACCCACACGAACAGCCCGGCGTTGGCACCGCGGAGGCACGCCACGCCGGCGCGCCGCAGCCCGGACACCACGTGCCCGTGCCGCTCCCGGAGGCGGTCGCGGTTGGAACGCACGTACGCCGCCGCGAACGCCGCGTCGGACAGCATCGCGGCGAGCGCCCGCTGCGTCTGCGACGACACCAGCGTGAAGCTTGACATGCGCCTCGCCGCGGCCACCACGGCGTCGTTGTAGGAGTAGACCACGCCGACGCGGAAACCCGGGAGGCCCAGGTCCTTGGAGAGGCTGTACACGATGTGGACTCGCCGAGCGATGTTCGCGGCGGCGCCGTCGACGAGCTCCGAGACGCTGACCAGGTCCGGCGCGGCGAACACCGAGCCGGAGTAGATCTCGTCGGAGATGAGGTGCAAGTCGTTGCGCGCCACGAAGTCGAGGACGTCCTCGAGGACGCCACGCTCCACCGTCGTGCCGAGCGGGTTCGACGGGTTCGTGATGAGCACGCCGCGGACGCGCGTCCCGGCCGCAGCGGCCTCGTCGTACGCGGCCTGGAGCGCGCCGGCGGTGACCTGGAACCCGGCGGCGCTGTCGCAGCTCACCGGGACAATGTTCACGCCGGTTCTCCACCTCAAGTCCCTGTCAAACCTGCACGATCGAGCGACATGAGCGCATGTCAAGACGACGACACGACACGACAGCTCACAAAGCAAGCTCCAAGCTGCAGCTGGCCATGGCGATCGATCGATCGATCGAACAGCTTGTGTACATCACGAGCTACACTTGTATGTATACATTACCCTGGGTAGTAGGGGGTAGGGACGAGAAGGGCGTCGCCGGGGTCGGCGAGGATGAAGGTGAGAAGCTCGTTGGCGGCGGTGGCGCCGGCGGTGAGGACGATGCGGTCCGGGTCGAAGCTCGCCTTGCCTCCCCTTATCGTCTCCATGAAGCTCGCCATTGCCTACCATCATCACAAGCAACCTTCAAACTCAGCAACATGTATCTCAACGATCAAGAAACCAAGACACATGATTTCATGGCTTTGATCTCAATCAATTTACCTTCCTAAATGATTTCAGGCCATGGTAGTCCTGGAACAAGGCGTTCTCTCTAAACCTGGCGCTGCAATCCGACACCTCCGGATGCTCCCTCATGTACTCCTCTAGAAGATCAAAGGATACCTAATGCAGGAATTTCACATAAAACAGTTCAATTCCCGCGGGAACATAGAAGTTCTTGCGTCTTAACGATCGATACACATATAATGCATTAACGCTTTTTCAATAAGTTTGAAGTAAGAACAACTAAGATTGTTAGCAATTAAGATCACCTGGTTTTCTGCAAGGCCCATCTGGATGACACCTTGAGGATTGGTGATGGGGTCATAGGGATCCTCATCATAGGCTCTCCACCCTGCAAAGTATGGCGAGTCCTCGCCGTGAGCCGCCGACATCGCCATGGTTGATAGTGTAGGTTCTGGTGAAGAAAGCATCCTGCCACCCATGGGGCTTTTGTGAATTGTGATCAGAGGATAGGGTTGACACTTGGGAGCTAGCTGATGATCAAACTCTCCAAGAAGGTTGCAGGTTTTTGGAGTTAAGAATGCCAATTGGACAAATGCTTGCTGTTGCAAGGGCACAGGGCCTTGTGATTAGTATATATAGGCACGTTTATATATATGTTGTGTGTGAAAGTGCCAAGAGGGGTGAGGACTTCATCAGCTGAAGATTTCCATTTTTCAAATGATTAAAAATTGATTAATGGTAAGGTGGTTTTGTGTTGGACTTCTATATGCGTCAATGATTAGCTCATTTGACTATAATCTTTGTTTTTAGGGCATGTTCAGTTTGCTATCGAAATTAACATTACCGAAATTTAACAATGCCAAAATTTGGCACAATTTGGCGTTACTAAATTTTGGTAACATTAGACGTGTTTAGTTTGTAGCTTTATCAAATTTAGTAATGTTTCGTATGAAAAGAAACTTCAGAAATACCAAATTTTGGAAGAGTGGTAATGACAAAGATATGTTTAGTTTATTATATATCCTATCAAAATTTGCTAATATAAAAAATTAATAGGGTTGAAAGTGGTAGAAAAATGAACAAACCCTTAATCTTTTCCTTTTCAATTCTTATGAGAATTTAATTATTAGTAGCTTGGTGAAAGCTATCCTAAATGTAAGTTCAGCTAGATAATTACCTTAGAATGTAGAGATACATTCTCCTACGTACTTCCTCTATCCTAAAATAAATTTATTTTTTATTCATCTCACACATACCAAAATACAAAATTTATTACATATCCTACAAAATTTTGGTAATAAAAAAAATTACTAAGGTTGAAGTGGTAGCCAAGTAAACAAACTCTTAATCTTTTTCCTTTTCGATTCTTATGAGAATTTAATTAATTAGTAGCTTGGTGAAAGCTATCCAAAATACGTACATTCAGCTAGATATTTACCTTAGAATGTAGAGATATATTCTCCTACGTACTTATTAGAGGTTATTAGAGCTAGCATGGGCCACCACTTCAGAGCCAGAAGGGATGCCACGTCATTGCCTCATCACAAAGGTGATGAAGCTTACCATGCATGGGCTGTCTTCGTCCTTGAGCTCGATCGGTGAGGTGTTGTTGTTGACACACTTGACACAGGTGTCAGACGATGCCACGACAAGTGTGGCCTGGCTGAGCTTTTAACGTTGGTGTCGTATCCATAACCGTATCTATTTTCTTCGTCTCATGAAAACAAATCTAATATGATCTGATTATGTTTATGTCATATCCATGACTATATCTATCCTTTTCGTTTAAAAAAACAAACATGGAATATATGTAAGACAGATACAAGTAAGAGTATAAGATCTTGGTGTGAAATGTCTCATATTTAATATTTAGATTACCTTAATAGCGACGGCGCTATGCTTAGGTTGTAAAAATAATTATGTACTAATGCAGGGGAAAAGATGAAATCATTATAGCCGAGAACAAGCGTTCACGTTGTCATTATAAACTAAAGTTCTTTGATATTGCCATTGTTATCATCGACCATTTATGGAGACAAATAAAACAAACTATTTCCAGCCAAATCAGTACAATAAGAAGTGGAAACTTTCAAAAAATGAAACAGGAGATCAAAAACATGTTAATTAGAACGCATTAACTTGGATTGGACCATGAAAATTTTGGAGCTGGCTATTTTTTTGGGGGGAGGGGGCTATGCGGTTTCTCTACTTGCACTTGCTAATCGACAGCCTGAAAATATCATGTTGCATTGTTTGCTTGTTGGCTTATTATCAGCGACAACTAATATTTAAATTTTAAAACTTAATTTTAGAACTGGTTTTGGTGTTTTTTCGCCATAGTCTATTTCGAGCGTTGGCTTTTATACCGTAAATAATAAAAATATAATTTTTTAGTTACTTTGTTCATTTTGTATGGCTTATCATCCATAGCTTAATCAATCAAAGTCTCTTTCTTTCCCCCTAATTCATATTTTGAGTGCCTATCTTACAGAGACAGATTAAAAACAGGTTATTTTGGATGCCAGAAACGGTGTGAAAATGAAAAATCAGTGAACAACACATGTGTACATTCGATAAAAAAGAATAGCTCCACAAGATATATACAACAAGTTACTTGCAGCTGTCACTGCACTCAGCAACAAAAACATGTAGTTCACAGAGGGAAAAAATGGATACTTCAAATACTCACATCCTCATCCGAACCCATATGGATTTTAGAAAGTTCTTTACCATATATATCCTCGTCCAACACTACTACAGAAAGACAAAAAATAAAAACATTATAGGTACCAAAACAGCTAAAACCGATATCTATATTACTTTTCCCGTCCACACGCGCGTCTGTAGAAGCGCTAGCGGCAAAAACCAGCATCTTTGTAGAGAAATAGGTGCTGGTTTTTAATAGAAACCGGCACCTATGACTTCTGTCAGAGAAAGGTGTCAATTCCTATTAAAAACGACACCTTTGAGGATTTATAAGTGCCGGTTTTTAAAAAAAACGACACTCAATAGAACCGACTTGGGCATGAAGCACGAGAAAAAAATTCGCACGTCCTTATCCCCTCTGCGTGCGTTCGCTTCTCCTTTTCTCTCTTCGTCTTCACTCTTTTCCCCTCTTACCTTTCTCGTCTCTGTTTGGGTTCGTCTAGGGTTTAGTGATAGGGATGGTGGTGCTGTCGAGTACCGCTGCTTCGTCGGCGGCCTCGCCTGGGCCACCGACGACCACTCCCTTGAGGCCACCTTCTCCACCTACGGCAAGATCCTCGACTCCAAGGTCCGCTTTGCTTCCCCCTTCTCTTGATTTCACGGTGGTAGGTTTTGTGATGGGTTTCTCGTGTGGTTTTCGTGTTGGCTCGTTCGTTCTGGGTTGGATCTATTGAGTTGGTTTGGTTTTTGTTGGTTTGCTTGAATCTGTGATCCTAAGGTTTTTTCTTGTGTTGTTCTGTTTTTGTTGGTCCCAGATCTATTTGGAGAGCTTGATTTAGTTGTTGTTTTGTGTGGATCTGCCCAGGATTTTTATGGTTTTGTTCTCTGCAGATCATCAACGACAGGGAGACGGGGAGGACCAATGGGTTTGTCTTCATCACCTTCTCCCTCAAGCAGTCGATGCACGATGTCATCGAGGGCATGAATGGCAAGGAGCCCGACGGCCGCAACATCAAGTCAACAAGGCCCAGTCTCGCCGCTCTGGCAGTGACGGTGGTGGTGACCGCAACATTTGTGTAATGAATTTTAATTAGAGTGATGGAATTCTTTATTTGTGCCAAAAATTTATGATTCAATTTTTTTGATTTTGCTACGGATGGATGTGAGATGGATGGATAGTGATACGTGCATGTGGGATGAGGAGCTGCTCAATGCCTCGGCTCGAATCAAGCCAATGCATTGAACCGACTTTTTTTTTTTGCATTGTTGGACCTCAAATATGCCGGTTTCTAAACCGGCACGTCCATTGGGTGTCGGTTGAAAAATCCGACACCCATGAGGGTTTCCCAACTGATACTCATTGTTGTTTTTGTAGTTGCAACCAGGTTCAATGGATCGATCAGATCAAACATTATCCGATCAATTTTCATCCATGGTCAAAATTGTCATTAACTTACTCGGATCAAATTGTTTCAACGTTTTCTATGTGTGCTGCCAAAGTTGTTGTCTTTAGCATGTAGCAAACTTCATATACTATAATCATGTTCTTTTAAAGTAAGTTCAACAATAGAGCCAACTACTAACAATTAGTTATGTTTATGTATCATGAGATAATTTAGTTACAAGGTCGTCTCTTAAAGTTGTTCACTTTACTCCTCTCTGTCTCTCAACCTAACTCCACCTCCTTGCATGAAAAACAATGTTGTCCATTAGCGCATGATTAATTAGGTATTAGCCTAATAAAAGTTGAAAAATAGATTAATATGATTTTTAAAGTAATTTTTCTATAAAAAACTTTTGCAAAAAACACACTATTTAGCAGTTTGGGAAGCGTGCGCGGTGAAAAACAGAGTAGAAGTTAAAAAAGTAGAAGAAAGAACACAACCTTACCCTCCTAGCTACTCCCCCGTTTCATATTATAATCGTTTTGATTTTTTTTATATAAGTTTGACAGAGTTTATAGAGAAATGTAGTAAGTCTTATAACATCAAATTAGTTTCATTAAAGCTAACACCAACTATATTTTTATATAGTATGTTTGTTTGATGTTAAAAATGTTGATATGTTTTTTATAAACTTGATAAAAAAATTAACAAAAAAATTTAAGTGACTTCTAATATAAAACGAAAGGAGTAATTCTTGCATAAGAAGTTGGAAATACACTCTATTATATAATTATATAGGAGTCGACAAATTAAACCCATTATATTACGGTTGCTCTTATCCTGACATATGTTTTATTTGTTGTATAGACTTGTATATTGGCGTGCGACGACTGTCCTAGTTGGTGCTCTCACCGCATGATGCTTTCACGGAAGCCAAGAGGTGTATACATATTGCTCAGGCACACCTAACGATCGATAGAGTTTTAATTTTATATTCTGGATCGATGTTCAATGCATGTGTCTTATCCTATTGGAAATGTATATAATCGAATAATCCTTAAAAAAAGTACTTTTAGTCTTCAAATAACTGAGTAATTCGGTCAAATAAGAAGAGGGGGCAGCTGGAATTTTCTTGACTTAATAATACTTGGTCTGTTACATGAAAAAGGTCAAGAGTGTTTTTCAAATGTGCCTTTTTTGTGTTCACTGCTGCAAACTGACTTGTTTGCTAATTTTGGGTCAGAAATTAAATAAGTTGAATATTTAAGACTTTAGGCGCTAAATTATATTAAGCAGGATATGCATCTTGATATCACGCGGTCTGAACATGTTAATACAGTGGCGGACCTAGAGAATTATGGAGGAGGGTGCGGCTTATGGTCTAACGACAAAACAATAATGCAACTTCGTGGCACCATAGCCATAATTTTAGCACAAATAGTTTAAAACAAGCAATATTGATGCACATCAACAATAAAGTAGCGGTAATAAAATATTTGTGCTTACCATTTATCAAAATATACTAAGAGAATCCCACAATGATAACAATAATAGATTGTTGGTGTTGACAAAATACAATCCTTGGTCAAACAAATGGTTGTAGTCACTGAAAAGGAAACAAACCATTCATTGTAAGAAAAAAATTACTATATAATGTATCATTGAAAAAATAAAAATAGGTGCATTACCTCTTATAGATCAAATCTACGCCCTTTTCCTTCCATGTTCATGAAGCGACGAACCACAACATCATTTGTAACTTTCTTGAATTCTTCTTTCTCCACATAGCAAATAAGTCTATTACTCAAGTGTGCATCACCCATGCGGTTACTAAGAGTTGTTTTCACAATCTTCATCCCCGAAAATATTCTCTCCACTGTTGCAGTAGCAATTGGTAATACCAACACAAGTTTCAAAAGTCGATAAACTAATGGATAACAAATATTTTTCTTTGTCGCCACCATTCTTTGTGAAAGCTCACTAATAGTATTTATGTTGGAGAATCGATTGTCTTCTCTCACATCAGAAATGTAGAGGCCAAGATGCTGCCTAAGATCCCTCAATTCCATAGAGCTAAAATCATCAGGATATAATTTTGCTAAGTTTACCAAACTCTCCACATCAAAATCATGAAATGAATCTCTTGGATTGAAAGCAGCTGAACAAACAAGCAACAGAGAGCTTGTCTCACTAAATCGGCTATTAAGCTCTTGAACTAGCCAATCTATAACCTCATTAAAACAATCCACTTCATAGTGATGCTTGTTTGTAATTCCAGATGCCTTCCTAGACCTTTTGGGATCAATATATGCATCTTCCATTTCTAACCTTGTAATATCATGCTTCTCACAAAACTCATTTACTTCATCTAACAATTTGCTCCACCCATCTCTTCTGAGGTTACACAATTGTAATCTAGTTGCTTGCAAACACTTCATAGCATTCACAATGTCTTGATCCTTGCGTTGCAATGCTAATGACAAAATGTTTGTGATGGTTAATGTGGTCAATAGGAGATGCAGATAAAAGACAAAGTCAAAAGATTGGAAGTAGATTAGAAGATTTGATGCTTGGTCTCTATTTTTCCAATCTCTGTCATCCTTTTCCACAAACTGTAGCACTTCAACAGCTGTAGAAAATAGGTCAACAAGACTTTTAAAAGTATTATAATGCGAACTCCAACGAGTATCTCCAGGTCTTTGAAGACATTGCTCTTAATTTAACCCTCTCTCAGTTTCTAGCTGCCCACAACCTAAGGCCTTTGTCACTTTTTCATGATTGATATCCCTAATCATGTCTTTTCTCTTGGCTGATCCATCCACCACATTTAGTAAGCTATGAATCATGGTCAAGAAATTGCTAATACCCTTATGTTTTCTCACAACAGCCACAATAACTAACTGAAGTTGGTGAGCAAAACAATGAACATAGTATGCTGACCTACTTTCTCTCAAAATTAATGACTGTAGCCCATTGAACTCACCTCGCATGTTGCTAGCACCATCATATCCTTGGCCTTTAACTTTCTTTAAGCTGAGCTTAAATTTTGCAAGTAAAGAATCAATAGATGACTTGAGACAGGAAGAAGAAGTTTCAGTCACATGCACAAGACCAACAAACCTCTCTTTCACAATTCCACATTTGTCAACATACCTCAAGACCACAGCCATTTGTTCTTTACAAGAAACATCTCTTGACTCATCAACTAGCAAGCAAAACACATCATCACCAAGTTCTTTAAGAATAGAATGTAGAATTTCATTTGCAAAACACTCAACAATGTCTGTCTGAATTTTAGGAGCCACCATACAACTATTACCTACAAGACCCACTGCCTTCCCCAACTCTGGATCATGATCAGCTAAGCAATCAAAAACCTCCAAGAAATTCCCTTTATTCAAAGACTCATTTGACTCATCATGACCACGGAAAGGCAAGCCTTGCTTTATTAGAAGCCTAGCAGTATCAATTGATCCATTCAATCTAGTAAAATAAGCCCTCCTAGATGCTTTACTTTGCCTATGCAAAACAACATTTATGTGCTGATTTCTTTGTAACAAATCATCACACTTCTTCATAGCAATATAATGTGCTCCACCAACATCGCCAACATGAGTCTTTAGCCTCTCTTTCCTGTGGAAACCGTTCCAACCATCAACAACAAATGCTTTATATCCTGCATCCTTCTTTTCTCTGAACAAGAAACAACAGAAACAATATGCTCTATCTTTTGATTCACTATATTCAAGCCAACCTCCAAATTCATCAAACCATTCTGGTTGAAACCTTCTTGGATTGTCTTTTTCCCCAATCTGTGTTGAGGGAAAAATGCACGTGCGAGGTTGGCATGGTCCATTCTCCAAATATTTCCTTCTCACCGTCTCTCTATGATTTGGATGGTAAGAATCAATTTCCTTTCTTTTGCCTGGGTCATATTTGATCTCCTCTTCAAAATTAATATCTGGTACTTTTCTTTTTAAATACCTATCCATGATTTTCCTAGCATCCAAAAGAAAAAGACAAGAATTAAAAAACTAAAATCATTTAAAGTTGCTAGATGGATGGACATGTGAAGGAGAGAGAGGTTCAGAGGCAGAGGCATACTGCTGCTTGCACGTCTTGTGGCTTGCTTTGCTTGCGATGTGTCCTGGCCGGCGGCGATGCGTCCAGCGTCCTGCTGCTGCTTGCGTCGGCCAACAGCGATCGTCAAGCGAAGTAGTTGAAGCGAATAAGCGATGAGTCGAGCGACGGAGAAGGCGAATAGGCGATGAGTCGAACAACAGGCGAAGTAGTTGAAACGTCAAACGTCCGTATTTCACTGCTGGGCTGTTGGTCTTGTGCGTGCGTTATCAATCTGTGCGATGTGCTGGCTACTGGGCTGTGGCCTGTGGGCTTTTCTAGCTGGGCCGTGGGTGCACAGGTTTGAGACAGGGGGTGCATATACGGTGAGGAATTATATACTTTAAATGATCCCGTATTCTGCCGTGGGTGCGGTCACACCCAGCGGGTACAATGTAGGTCCACCCGTGTGTTAATATATATATGTCCTAAATACTTCCACCAGGCCAGTGAACATGCCCTTACTAAAGTAATTTTAATTGAGTAGTCTGGTGCCAACCGTCTCCAACGTGTTCTTTTGTTTGATTTTATGCTAATGGAGCCCATTTGACACTGATTAACGGGGATGCATGGTATCGAACAGGAGGTAAGGTATAAACGATGCCATCCCCGTCCATTTTTAAGTAAGATATAGATTTTACCCCGATTTATATTAGCATATTTTTTAAATTATTAAATGATGTTTTTTAAAACTTTTTATGCTTATTTTTTAAGTTCAAAATAATTAAAATTTAATTAATTATATGCTAATGACTTTTCATTTTACATGCTCGTACTTAGTTTCCATCTTTGAACACTATCGAATGGGACCAAAGTATAACTCGATAAAGTCAGTGGCAGATCGTAGAACTACAATGCACACAGTCGATGCTATTTTGCTATTTAGGATAATTTATCTCTAACACATTTCTTTTGCAAGCTCCATTTATTATTTGTGAGTATTTTATTTCATATTGATTATTACTCTTGACACAGCACACGGTTTTGAACACCAAACAGTTGGCAACACACAGTTACAGCTGAGTTCAAAAATTATTTTCTAATATCTTCAAAGCTTTAGCTCACAAGATAGAGTCAAATTCATCAAGGCTTCTGTAATAATCAAGGAATGTGTGTGTATGAATATATACTTCCTTTTTAGAAGCAAAGCAAGGGTGTGCTTAACTGTGTTTTAGAAGCTTCCATTGCTAATTGACTTGCATACTAATTAAGTATGCTCTGTCATGCTATCAGCTGATGATGTCAACTCCATGCCGACCATAATATCCGTGTTGTCTCGAGTTGGCAAACGTGCAAAATTATATATCTTGCATACCGTGTTTATCTGTTTGTATCCAAGCTGTAGATAGGGTTTCCAATTAGCTCAACTTGACTTGGAACTCATGAACTGCATGTAGCCGCTTTGTCTTAGCTTCTTGCAGCTAGCTCCATTTCTAGAAACCCCAGTTAGGACTATATGCATGTATGTTAATTTAGTCCTATTAAAATATATAGTTTGATCACACGTTTAACTTGTTACTGTCTCTCCTTGGTCACAACAGTGATGTTTTGTGCCCACTAAATCCTACTGCCTCTGCCTTTGTTCCAATATAAATATAAGTATTTATACGTGTTTTATAAAATAAATATGGATGCTTATAGTTTAGAATGGAGGATTATTTTTTAAAAACCCGATGAAACCATATTGCTGTAGGATTTACAACACACTAATACGAGTAACTAGAAACAGTCTGAAAATCATGAAAAAAAGGCAAATTGTTTAACCTGAGGTAGTCTTTGGAACATAGGAATTTAATAGGATTTTCAGAAGTATCGTTTCAGTTACTGCAAAAAAAATCCTTAAAATTTGTTGTGTTCCAAAGGAGGCCTAATACTAGATATATACACTGGATTATCTATATGTAAAAATTTAAAATCCTTTCAATGAGAATATATATCTGTGTTTCTTAGTGAGAGAGTTCAGGATACTAAGTCACAACTTCCATGAAAAAGCTCTCTCTTCACTACTCGTAATGTAGAGAGTTTGTCACCTTAAGCAGAGGTATCATTGCCTTCCATCTTGGGGAGATAAAACTATACGATGTTACCTATGTACCTCTTCAAACCCAAAGGGCATAAAAATGCTCTTAGGCTTTGTTCTTTTGGCTGTCTTCTCATCTCATCATTCTTTTTTTTCGCGCGCATATTTTTCAAACTACTAAATGGTGTGTTTTTTTTTGTAAAAAGTTTTTATACAAAAGTTGCTTAAAAAAATCAAATTAATTTATTTTTCAAAAAAAATTAGCTAATACTTAATTAATCACACGCTAATGGATCGTTTCGTTTTTCATGCGCACTATGCGCTCTGGGAACACAGCGTAACGAACACAGCCTTAGCGTTGAAGCTCATTTTCTTGTATGGTTGGCTCTGTTTATGTTACAGGTGATCTAGCCTGCATGAAGCAACAGGAGAAAAAATTGGGCCCATCATTGTACTAAGTTGCAGTGGGCCTTTCCTTATGGTTACTTTATGGGTTCTATGAAGATTAGACTAGTTAACAATGTTTTATTGGGCCTAGACCAGTTTATTAGTTTGGGTTGCACTGTGGGCCATCAACTGGGTTGTAGGAAGATATAAAGACTGCCAACCCAACTATGAACTGTTTATAGAAAGAAAAAAACAACAATTAAATTTTGGACCATTGATGTTGATCAAACGGTCCATGACCTTCTCCTTTTCCACGGGTAACCCTAAAGTAGCCCATTGTATCACTCGTGCACCTAGACAATAAAGACACGCCATGCCACCTCTACCTACCTCTTCATTCCTCTTTCTTGCGTGTTGACTCCCCCGCTATATCCTATCACCATTTCACTTTCTTCAACGCTGGCAAAAATCATCTATGCGTCTTGCTTCCTCATCCCGATGTCTTGCCCTACTAGATTTGTTGTTGTCTCGTAACTACTTTTTCCCATAGACCTCGTAAGCGATCCTGCTCACCATTAGTTTTCTCATACGGGGCCTCGATAGCGTCATCGTCGCCTCACCATACATCTCAAGGTCGTCGGAGCAGCCATCCCTCTAGGCTCGAAGGAGATCTAAGGCTACAATCATCACCAGAGTACGGATCTGACGTGCTTAATAAGGTTAGAATAGTTTCCCCCTTTTTTCTTTAACTTTTGGCTAAAGCGATGTTTGACAAATCCCATAATCTTTTATAACAAAGATGTGTTGATTCTACAACTATTTTTAGTAAGAAAAACAATTGACTTTTGGACCACCGATGTTGATCAAACGGTCTGTGGTCTTCTCCTCTTTCATGGGTAATCCTAAACTAGCCCATTGTATCACTCGTGCATCTAGACAATAAAGGCATGCCACACCACCCTCTACCTACCTCTTCTTTCCTCTTTCTTTTGCGCTAGCTCCCTCCGCTATATCCTATCCCCATTTCGCCTTCTTCAACGCCGGCGAGAATCCCCTATGTGTCCTCTTTCCTCATCCCCGATGTATTCCACTACTAGATTTGTTGTTTCCTCCTAACTACATTGCTCATCAACCTCATATTTGACCCTGCTCACTATTAGCTTCCTCATGCGGGGCCTCAACCACGCCATCACCGCCTCACCATACATCTCAAGGTTGTCGAAGCAACCATCCCTCTAGGCTCGGAGGAGATCTGAGGCTACAATCATCATTGGAGTATAGATCTGACGTGCTTAGTAAGGTTAGAATAGTTTCCTTTTTTCTTTTTTTTAACTTTTGGCCAAAGTGATGTTTGACAAATCCCATAAGCATTTTTCTAACAAGGATTTGTTGATTTAAACAAAAATTGATATTGATCCTATAATGTAGATTCACTTGGCTACCTATAAAACTTAATAGTACCTACTATTTGACTCTGCAATTTTTATAAAATAGAATTTGGCGTACACTAGTGCATACTTCATACAACTTATATTATTTGTATAATTTTTTTGCATCTGCTATATTTCCCTTTCTTAATTAAGACTATATTTTCATACTGAGTTTTACTTCAATCTTACCTCACCCTTTGACACCATCACAGCACCCTTTTCATCTTGCCTACTACTGCCAAGTCATAAACATTTATTACTCCCTCGTTAGTGTCTCCTTCCCTCTTTCCTTCTTTCTTGTTTTCCCAATGTCCTTCCCTCTTCTGTTTACCAAATCAATCCCTAAGTTTCAAGAGTTGTGCGGCTTCATCGACATCATTGAGGTAAAACATGGCAACAAGATTAGGGGGAGAATGTTGGATATCTTTGGTGATGCTGTTGTCTAACCATGTACGTAATCTAGCTACTTTTTGTCTTCCCTTTTTTGTTTTGGTTGTTGTGAGCCAGCCTCGCACTTTGTGTAGAAACATGGGCTAAGTGTGATGTATCATACACCATGTTTTGGGACGTCTAGGATGGCATTCGTCGCTAACTGAGTGTGGCACGCTTAGTGCAGGATTGTGGCATCATGCCCACCTTGTTTTGTTACTTCTTAAAATAGCAATCGAAGATAAACCAAAAAGCAGTTGCTTCATCACAGCACCAAACATCTTGCATGCATTACTCTGTTCTACGAAACTTCAATCTTAGTTCGAGGTAGATTGCAAGGATCCTAGTTTACATCCTATAGCACCAGCAGCACCACCTTGACTCCCAACTTTAGTAATCATCAAAAGAACTTTTTCTTGAACTCAATGATTTTCGTGAGAGAACCAAATCCAAGTTGGTGAAGATCATGATTTAGGCTGGCATAGTAGCTTTTAGATGGATATCTTGTCTTGTCGGACTAAGAGCTCTTATCTCTTTCTTTTTTCCCATGGCAAATAGAGATTGAATAATAGAAGCCTGATTCAATAATAGAAGCCAGGTTCAATATCATAAGAAAATAGATATTGTAGTGTAGAGTCAGGCTATCCCATGCTAACTTTTTCTTGAATTCAAAGTTGATGGCTGCATGTGTATGTTACAAATAGACGTCAGGGATATAGGAAAGGTGTGGATCTAGCCTAAAGAACATAATTTTTCTTTAACCAACCGCTTTTTATCCAAGACTTTTTTTTACACTAGGGGAGAGAAGGGAGGGGCCTGTTACAATGTACAATCATATTACTAATAATAATAAAAAAACATCGGAAGAGTGAATCTCATTGCGTCATGAATGAATCTTTTTTGCAAGTGTTGATGCGAGGGATCAAAGGTAATAAAATGTGAGCAAGATTTAGGCCATAGAAAGGCAGCACAAAATGAGTTCCAGGATGGCACACGCTGTCGTCGGTTTCTTCATCCTCGTTTCGTTTCCTCCCCTTCCATGGTTTCTTGCCAAAAGTAGTCCGGCCACCAGCAAAGACGGCAGCGCCCATCTTTGCCTCCAATTAACGGCCTTCTTCCTCCTCCGATCTCGCCGAGCATATAAAAACAGAGCACCCCCGCGTCAATGCCTCTTGTCGGAGCTCCATTTCTTGGCTTGATCATCCTCGAGCTCCGGCCATTACCCCCTGTACCCATGCCCACCTTCTTCTTCATCGATCGCAGGTAGGATGACAATCTTGATGATGATGATCTCGCGCAATGATTTCATTTCATTTTCCCAATTTGTGCGAGCGGTAATGTTTTGTTTGATTTGTCGTCTTCGCTTTGATCTTGATTTGATTGGTCTTGTTGTCTGAATTGTTTCAGATCAGCGGCGTCATCGCCGCCGATTGCGATCGTGATCAATAACGGACGGCAGCGCGGCGGCGGCGGCGAACGGAGGAGCTAGCGATCGATGACGACCTCACCGGACGTGTCAATGGAGGCCGCGGATCATGGGCGAGGCGGCGGTGCTGGTCTGCTCGCGGTGGCTGCGGCGCCGGCACCGGTGCTGACGATGCATGAGCGGAAGCTGTCGCAGTCCTACTCCTTCTCGTCGGCGGCCGCGTCGCTGTCGTCGCCGGCGTCGTCGACGTCGTCGAGGAGCTACCACGCGGCGATGTCCGGCAAATCATTGTCGTGCGAGAGCATCCCCGTCGTCCCGGCGGAGGCGGAGATGGAGAAGCAGTCGTCCCTCTCCTCCTCGGCGTCGTCCTACGAGAGCTTCTTCCAGCTCGAGGCGGCCGACCTCGACCGCATCACTGCGGCGGCGACGGGGGCGCCGGCCGTGCAGACGATGATGGCATCGCATGAACAGCAGCAGCTCCCCGTCGCCGGCGGCGGCGGCGGAGGGTATGATCCGAGGAGGCTCCCGTCGTCGATGTTCCGGACGGGGTCGACGAGCCCCGGCGGCGGCGGCGACATGGTCGACTGGAGCGTCACCTCCAACGACTCGCTGTTCAGCATCAACCTCCGCCACTCCGGCGACCTCAGCGTGCGCTACACGAACAGCAACCACAGCGGGGACCTGTTCTACGACGCCTCCGGTGGAGGGTTCCACCGCCTCCCCTCCGCTGCCGCCGCCGGCGGCGGCGGGGGCGGGGGCCTGTGCGTGAGCGAATCCTGCGCCAAGTGCACCATCGCCGCCGGCAAGAACAGGAAGTCCGTCCGGTTCGCCTCCGACGCCGAGATCGTCTCCGGCGAGATCACAAACCCCTCCGCCGTCTTCCCCACGTGCGTCAAGCCGCAACCTCATTGACCCAATCACCTCGTCGCCGCCTCGCCGTCGGCGTCCCGACGAGAGTAACTAATCTTGGCTTGGTTTTCACAGGCTCGCGGACGCGATGGGGGAGGAGCCGGCGGCGGCGGCGGCGACGGAAGGGAAGGAGACGGCGAAGAGCCCGGACGCGGCGGCGCAGGGAGGGTGGTGCCTGTTCCGATGCTGTTGGCCGTCGCCGCCCTCGGTGTGGTGGCCTCGATGCGGGTGCGGACGCGGCGGCGTCGGCTGCGGCGTGTTCTGCTGCGGCGAGTACTGCCGGTGCTAAAATTTGGCGGGAGATTGGGGGCATTGCGCGCCATATGTAGAGCGATTTGAACGCGATCTTGGTTTGAATGTGTTGCGATGTGGTGGAAGTGAACCAGAATGTCTGTATATGTAGACAAAGGTTTTTATTAGAGATATGGCTATGTTCTTCTCCTTTCTTTTTCAACTTATTTCTTTTGTTTTTCACATGCATGTTTTTCAAACTATTAAACGATATGTTTTTTTACAAAAGTTTTTTATAAAAAATTAATTTAAAAATTATATTAATTTATTTTTCAAGTTTTTTTAAAGCTAATCCAATTATGTGTTAATAGGCAACGTTCTTTTTCATGCGTAACTTTATCTTTCGAACACAGTCTTGGTGAGAAACAAACAACCGTGCTGTTCTCTGCTCTGTTGTTCTTGTCTCTGTTTTTGTTTGTTTCTCTTCCAGGGTTTGTGTTTTTTTTTAAAAAAAAAAACTGAATCCTGGGTTTGTGGTATTGGTCTGTTTTGTTTCATTGCTCGTGATCGATGTGCTAGTGTGATCATGTGCTGATGATGTTCATTGCTCTGCTCTGCTCTATGTTTCTCCCCTTTCTATGTGGTTCACATCTTTGTCTTTCTGCTCTTGCTGATATTTATTTATTTTTTAATTGCATTTGAACAAACACCGCTAGTGGTCTACAATTACACCTTTCATAAAAAAAAGTTAATTTGTCCAGGTGCATAATAAAAAATCAACTCCTCTTTAAAGGATGAGGCTTAATAGCCGCAACCAAATATTTAAATTTCGAATTTTAGAGTGATTTTAGAGCCTTTTTATTGAAGTTTGTTTTTCTTTTAAACCCCTTAAAAACAGAAATATACAAGTTTTACTTATAAATTATTTTTCATGTTTACTATTTAGTGGTTGATTACTTTACTATATATGTTGTTTGTCAGTTGGCTGTGTGAACCGTTTGATACGTGTCGCAGTGATTTATACTCGTATTATCAGGTTTGGAAACTGGATGAACTACTTATCGTTTCGTTTTTTTACCAAGATAGATTATGTATGTCCCGTGAAGAAGAGAGATAATAAGACTGAAACAGAGCATAGGAAGAGATACAATTCATTTGTTTTAATTCTCTTATGGCAAGGTGACAGGGCAAGGCGACAAGTCGATGACTTGCTCCGAAGAGAGTAGCGCTAGCCAATAGGGCAGGCTATGACAAGAGGTACGATGGCCTAGGGCACAGTCCAAGTAGGATCATAGTATCAGACCTTAGACCTTAATCTCTACTAGAGGCCTTAAATCCAGTTAGTATGGACTTACAAAGTCGTGAGACAGCCCACCAACAAGGCGTCATGATAATATCCTCTTCTGCTTTTTATTGTTTCCTCTTCCTTAGCTCCTTGATATACAACGCTGCTGACGGTTCTTGAATACTCAGTTCTGCCTCCTCAACTAAAATTAGAGCAACAACCAATTTAAGATTTTTCTCATTTTTAGTGATTGCAATCAATTTATCTCACAACATTGTTTTTGATTCGTTTGGATGGTTTGGATGAAAGAATTTCTTGCACTTAAACCCATATGTAAAATGTGTCAAACCACCTCTAGATCCTATAAAAACTAAGCTTTCATGAAATTAAAGTTAAAAGCTAAGATTGAGAGTTAGAACCTACTAAACCGAACCTAACTCTAAACACATGTACAGTAAATGAAATTCACTTTTTGTCTTTTTAGAAAACTTAGTTTACAAATAGATCTCCCATAAAACTTATTTCGAGAATATACTTTTTTTCATGGCGCCAATGTCATTGTGCTGTGATCCAACATGATGACGTCAATGACTTTGGCGTCATCTGATGATATGAAGGGGGACGGCACCAATGTTATTGGCGCTGTTATGTTGGATCATGACACTAATAACATTGACGTTACGAAAAAGATTCATTTATTTATAAAATAAGTTTTTTCAAAGATCTATTTATAAAATAAATTTTCAAAAAGATTTAAAATATTGATGCAGTGCACAACACCGTACCTACGTGTGTGGTTAGGCACCATACCAAAACCGTGGAAACTAATCCTTCATATACGCAAAACGGAACGATTTATTAGTACATAATTAATTAAGTAATAGCTATTTTTTAAAATAAATTAATATCATTTTTTAAAATAATTTTTATATAATTTTTTTTAAATACATCATTTAGCTGTTTAGAAAAATAAAATAAGAGAGTTAGAGGTTGGAAAAGTCCAGCGAAGAACACAGCACCAAACGCAACCGCTCTACTAGAAGGAAGTGAGCGGTCACCTCGGCTTACGTTCCCCACCCGCTCTGCTCCCATCAGCCAACACACCGAACAGAATGGATCCCAGTCCCACACTCACCGACACGTGGGGCCCCCTACGCGTACCCAGAGCCAAAAAAAGCTTCCTCCTCTCTGATTCGTCACCGCCACCGCGTCGTCCCGCCTCTCCTCCTCCCCCCACCTCTCGTCTCCTCTCTATCGCCACGTCTCTCGAGAAACCCTCCCACCCCTCGAATGGCGGACTCCGACGGCGGCGGCGGGGAGGCACACGCGCCGCCGCCGCAGCCCGTGCACCACCGCCGGCCCCCGCGACCGCGGGGCAGCGCCGCCGTCGTCGAGGGCTTCGCAGCGGCGCTACGCCGCAGGATCAGCTCGGGCGCCGCGGCGGCCGCGCGGGCCAGCTTCGGGGGAGACTCCGGGGACGAGGCCGCCTCCGGGGAGCCGTCCTCCTCCTCGTCACGCCGCCGCGCAGGCGGCGGCGGCGACTCCAACAGGGAGGCGTCCTCCGCCGGCGGGGGCGGTGGTGGTGGCCGCGGCGGCGGAGGCGGGGACTTCGCCGCGTTCACGTTCCGCGCGGCGGCGCCGGTGCACCGCAAGGCCAAGGAGAGCCCCCTCAGCTCCGACGCCATCTTCAAGCAGGTCAGCCCCGCGCCGCTTCCCTCCCCCTAATCCCCGTCGAAATGGGCCACGCGCAATTCGATTGCTTTCCGCGTGTTCGATTTATTCGTCAGTTATGATTGTCGTGCAACGATTATTCAGTCGTTTCGATGTGATTGTGTTCGTGCGAGCCAAAAGGCGTGACCCCTTTTTTTTTCTTCCTGTTCCTCACTGACGCATGCGGGATCCACGACGAATCTACTATTGTGTACTTGAAGTCCTAGGTAAATAGCTCGTGAACTTGTTCGAAGATTCGGAGATTCATGATGCGCTGTAGCGCGATTGGGACATAAATCGATTAGCTCACGGCATATCATGTCTTGATTACTACGACGAACAGGAAAAGTCTTCCGAGTTTGACACTGGTGGTTGTGGGATTGAACCACGTGACCTTGTCTAGATACAACTGATAAAAGTATTTAGGCTTAGTTAATACTCCCATCTTGCAAGTGTAGTACATATAATGCTTCAGCCTTCAGCTCACATCGTGCGGCCTAATGGAAAATAAGAGTACCTCTACTCTCTTTTTTTTTTTTTCAATTAAGCTCTGCTACTTGCTTTTTACTACTATCTGTTTGGTGAACTTGGCCTTTTGTCTCTTTGTCCATGTATTTTAGAGCTAGCTTCATTTTCTAGAAGACTTACAGGTGTAGCCTATCAAATCTTTGTTCCCTAACACTTTTCTTTTGGCATTTCCAACAGAGTCATGCAGGCCTTTTCAACCTATGCATTGTTGTTCTGGTTGCAGTGAACAGCAGACTTATTATCGAGAACTTAATGAAGGTTCGTAGCCACCTATTCTTATCCACTGATAAATGTTGTTCATTTTCACTTGCTTATATACATGATGCTTTTCTTTATGACTTGTTTTCTTCAAATGTTCTTTTTTTGCAGTATGGCTTATTAATAAGAGCTGGGTTTTGGTTTAATGATAAATCATTGCGGGACTGGCCACTTCTAATGTGTTGGTAATATATAACAACGATCAATTGTACGCTTCAATAATACCTTTTTATTTTGAAACTGATGGACTTTAAATTGTTTTTCAATTGTTCCAGTCTTAGTCTGCCTGCTTTCCCCCTGGGTGCATTTGCAGTTGAAAAGTTGGCATTTAACAATCTTATTACTGATGCTGTAAGCAGAGGCCCTCTTAACCCTGTACCTTAAAACTTTAGTAGTCTACAGTACTTAAATAAATGGTTTATAAGATTTACATATTTTGTATGAATCATTCATGGACTTTGATTAGAATAGTCGGTGTAATTCCCTTTTGTTCTATCTATTGAATCCCCATAATTCTTTCCTTGAGCAATGAATATCAATGATTTATCCATTTTCTTTTGCAGGTTGCGACCTGCCTCCATATCTTTCTTTCAACAACTGAAATTATATATCCAGTGCTTGTGATTCTTAAGTAAGGATATGTAACCTTTCAAGTATATGATGGATCTTGCAAATTGCTGTGCAACAAGAGTTTTCTCAAACTTGTTAAGAAAAGGCAGAAAAAAGTGCATGTAAACATACGTTGTATAAAAGCATGACTGATCTTTCTTTTTTTTTAAAAAAAGAAATCAATGCATTTGTAAAATTTTTACACTAAATCTTCTACGAAAGGAATACGTTATTGATCTTTCATTATCATTCTAATGCCAAATCCCTTTTCCCCTTGTTCAGGTGTGATTCTGCAGTTTTGTCTGGCTTTTTGTTGATATTTATTGCCTGTATTGTTTGGCTGAAGCTTGTATCTTTTGCACATACAAACCATGATATAAGGCAACTGACCATGGGCGGCAAGAAGGTACATTTCTCATTTTCTTTTTCTCATATGTTCTTTAATGGTCCATTTGGACAAGGGGGTTCTGCACTTCTTCCACAAGGGTAGCAAATTGGTGTTTCTCTCTTTTTCTCACTTTATTTAGTATATCCGGGGTGCTATGTGATGAAATTTACTATCCTTTTGACTGGGAACTTGCTGTGAAAGTTAGTTGCTTCATCTACCTATTGACTTCAAAAGATTCCGTAACATAGTTTGGTAGTATTTCTGCTACAGTTTGAGGACATTGTACCCAGGGGCATCTAGTTCTTAATCTACATATTTTAAGTGTATATTTTCTGTTTGGCTCCTAAATAATGTCATGACTTGCTGCTTTTCTTGCTTGGCCTTTTATTTGTTACTACTGTTATCTTATTTGACTTCTGTAGCAAATAACATTCTGTTTGTTAGGTTGATAATGAACTAAACACAGCTGACATGGATAATTTACAACCTCCAACTTTAGGGAATCTAATATACTTCATGATGGCTCCAACACTCTGTTATCAGGTAGGGTCATTCACTCATTCTGCATGTTGATAACTTTCAGTTAATCATACAAACATGTTCTGAAAGGTGGTTGTTCTTATTGGATGCAAGCCACACCGTGCTCATATGATATTGAACAGAGGAATTTGTTACCACTGAGTATTATTTCTTTTTCCTGTTGCCATACAATGTTTATTTCCTGTTATTGTAATGGATTTTTATGGCACTTACCTGTATATCCTTTAAAAGGAGGCTTCGCTACAAAAATTGAATAATTTGAAGTTCAAGGTTATCAGCGAGGCACTTAGAAATTAGATTTGTGCTCATCTGAGCCTTTTTTTGGCTGGCTTAAACTTCGGCTTCATCCGTATGTGTTTTTACATATTGGTTTATTCATTGGTATGTATCATTACCCTGTTATTGCTGAATACTTGGTTGTTATCATCATCTCATTAGAAACATTCGTATACAACATGGCCCAAAGAGGCCTTGAACTAATCATGCTTGAGAAGTTCCTTTTACATTTATTGGCAGAACATTTGTCAGTGTCCTTATTTCACAAATTGCAGTAATAGTGAGCCAGTAGCTCAGTTTATTTATTAATAACAGTATTCTATGTTCATATTATTGAACTTACATTTTGCTGCCGTTATTTTATTTTTTTTGATTTCATGAATCATGATACCTAGCTTTAGAAGATAACGAACTGTTTTTTAACCTCATGGTACATTTTGCGGGTTCGTCGTTATTATAAATGAGCTGATTTTTTCTGTTATTCGTGCAGCCAAGCTATCCCCGAACTTCATGTGTTAGAAAAGGTTGGCTGATTCGTCAAATTATTCTGTACTTGATCTTTACTGGTCTTCAAGGCTTCATTATTGAGCAAGTAAGTTATTCTGTTATGTTTTGGTCTTCTGGAATACCCTCATGCAGTTGTTAATCATTTATTAATTTTAATGTTTGCAGTACATAAATCCAATTGTCGTGAATTCTCAACATCCATTGAAAGGAGGACTCCTAAATGCTGTAGAGACTGTTTTGAAACTCTCAGTACCAAATGTTTACCTGTGGCTTTGCATGTTCTATGCTTTTTTCCATCTCTGGTAATTTCCATTTTCTACTTATTCATAATCAAGAGAATGGTCAATATTAGACTATAATATGTTCAAAATCAATTTATTTCTGAATGCATACATTTCCTTGCATGATCCAGGCATGTGAACAAATAATTTCTCTAACACCAGACTTACAATTTAAACATTGAAAATTGCACAGGTTAAATATACTTGCTGAGATTCTTCGATTTGGTGATCGTGAATTCTACAAAGATTGGTGGAATGCAAAAACAATTGATGAGGTGAAATACAATAATTTTCAAGCTATCATTGCTTCCTTTCTCCAATCTAAAAGAAGTTAGGTAAACAGCTCTAACATTCTGTGTGATGTTTGCTCCTGCTACATGTGTGGTCGTACTTGGATGGGATCTCAGTATTGGAGAAAATGGAATATGGTATGCTTTCTTTTTATTTAAAACTGTACTACCTTTAGGCTTAGCAGCTGCCCACAACCAGACAAGACATGTACACAGATTTATTTATTTATTTTTTTGAGCCTGTACGCATTTCAAACCCATATCCAGGAAAAATGGCAAGCCAATAGGAAATTACTGAACAAAGTGAATTCTTAACATCAGGTTTGCAGTGCAAAAGTAAACAAAGTACCAAGCAGATATATTATATAACCATAGAGGAAACAAAATCAACAGAAAATACAATTATTTCGAGGGATATATTATGTTACGCTTCTCTTGTTTGTATGTTGTTATTTTGACCAATATGATCATTAATGTTGCCTGTTTTCACAGCCTGTGCATAAATGGGTTGTTCGCCATATATACTTTCCTTGCATGCGAAATGGTATATCAAAGGTAAAACTTCTACTGTAAGTGTTTTGCTTATATTTGCATTCAATGTACATTTTTTTTTGGATAATTGAATTCATTCCAGCCTCTTAACTGAAATGTATCCGATGAATTGTAAAATACATCCTTAGCTGCATTATCAATTGCCTTACAGGACCACCCACTGAATGTTACTAGTTCCCTTGGTAGTAAGATACAAGATCTGGCTTTGAACAACTGAATCATTCATCATTACCCTATTGGGATCCAGTAACAAGAGGGTGGTTTGAACTGTTTAAGAAATTAGGATTAGTTTTTTTTTTAGAATAAAGGCCAAAAGGCCCAGCTTTTATAGAAAGCCATCACGGCAGGTTTGCTGGGGAGACCAGCTCGCCAGGTAGGTTCAGTGCAGGTAAAGGAGACAAAACACCGGCCACAGCCCAGCCAGGGTAAGCCAGGAACAACATCTCACAGGGACATAAGCAAACTCTAAAACTAAACTCCAAGCACGGCAGCAACCCAAAGCAGAGGACACAGACAGCATCAGGCAAACTCTAAGAAAACAGCGTATCACCAAGACACAAAAGGTCACCCAACTCCAGTTCTGGGTGGGCGAAGATTGAGCATTGCTTCTCCAACTTCTCCACTTTTTCATGGCAAAAAAGGGGCTTCCACTGCAAGACATAGGAGATTATTTGAAAGGGAATTGTCAGTGGGGAGTAAATCAGCTTGTTACTGAAAATCATGTTATTTGTAGTCAACCACAGGTTCTAGCAAACAGCAGCCAGCAAAGCTAACTTTAATCTAATATACTTAAAACTCACTCTACTATTGCAAAGCAGAAAGAACTCTTCAAAACTATATTTCACACATGCCAATACTGTTCGCAATGATTGCTGCCCATCTCTGTGAAAAGATTAGCTCTATTACATGGGTGATACCTGGTATTCTGTTAATTCCTGTTGTTTTTCTTTCAGGAAGTTGCTGTCTTGATATCATTCCTTGTTTCTGCCATACTCCATGAGGTAAACTTTCTCCCTTGACCTTTTCAGGAACTAGTATATGTGTGAAATACCTATCTGTTATTCTTGATTATTGAGTAAATTATGACATTTTCTGTTCTTTATCAGATATGTGTCGCTGTTCCCTGCCGCATTCTCAAGTTCTGGGCATTCTTAGGAATAATGCTACAGGTATGTGTTAAAAAATTTACACTGAATAGCATGCTGTAAAACGTGCACTCATGCAATCTCTTGTTTTTCTTTTCTTTGTATAAATAAATGCGTGCCCATTCTGCAGTATGACATAGAACTGTTCTCATGCAATCTCCTTTTTTCCCCCCTTGTTTCCAGATCCCCCTTATCGTATTGACAGCATACCTCAAAAGTAAATTCAGAGATACAATGGTTAGTCACATTTTCCATGATTGCAATTGAAAATCTTCTGTTTTAATGTAAATCAGTTCTAACTCGTGTCATCTTTAACAGGTTGGCAACATGATATTTTGGTTCTTTTTTTGCATCTATGGCCAGCCAATGTGCCTTCTCCTGTACTATCATGATGTGATGAACAGGATTGAGAAGGCAAGATAAATTCGTGTTGCCATCTTTTTCCACTGTTCCATTTTGTACCAGTAGAAGCACAAGCAATAATCCACATGCTAGCCATAAAACAGCATGATTCCCAACGGTGTGGTACAGCCAACCTTCCTGTTATTCTATTTTCTTGGCTGTGGTGTAGATTTAGTTTTGAACTTGTGGCTAACCGCAGGAATGCCTGTAGATAAGCATCTGTCATTCTGTCTAGCGATGTGTTCTCCTTATAAATGTGTAGATGTAGGAACTGTTTCCAAAAACTATATCTTGAATCTGTTATGCCTTGTCGAACATAATCCTTTCGTTAAGCTTAGTTGGTACAGTCTAGAAAGTATATAGAGTCGTGGTTGTATGATTTCGTCTGCCATATCACGATGCTCATATTGGTACAGGTAAGTACTTTGTCGCTACCTTCTATCTCTTTAATCGTGTGTTAAGGAGGCTCACTCGTGGGTATGTGCTTTAGTGTGTGTTGGTGCGTGGGTGAATGCTTTTCATGTAATAAAAAATTGGATCAGTATGGCTAGACCTGTTTTGCTGCAAAGTGCAAGCTTCCCAAAAGCCTGCCTTAAAAGTTAAAATGCATTCTTCTGGAGAAGACTTGATATTTGGAACAAGCAACACTATGGATACCATACCAGAGACTTGGAGTATTAGTATAACATCATTTGGCCTCTGGTTTCAGCAGACATGACGAAGTAACCACACTTGCATGTAATCTGTCATTCAATGGGGGTGTGAATATGGTTATGGTTACGAGGACACAAATCGTCAAATTCAATATGGTAGTCTACTGCTTACTTGCTACCACGGACAGTGATGCCTTCATTGGACGTTGTGAGTAGAACAAACGCTTGGCTTGTTTTAATTTGAATAGAACATCGCGACTTTATCTCAAGTGTGTTCCCTTAAAAACAGTCAACAAACGTGGTCCAATGATAAAATCCGTATTGGTCTGGTGGTTAAATCCAATAGCCTCACTGAATCAATCAATATAAATTTATCTATCTATCAGGATTTATCGGCTAAATACAACAGTCTTCTATCCTTCCATCTATCTATCTAGGTATTATCTTCGTCCCATCTATTAGCTCTATCAAGAAATATAATATCTATTAGCTCTGTCAAGAAATATAAGGAATTCTGCTATGTAGTGAAAATTGTGTGTGTGTATTTTATAGAGATGGCTTGAAAAAAGGTACCACGTTACTGAAATTACCATATTAATCATATTAATCACAGAAAATGAATATAAGTATTAAATCATGATGTGACTAAATTATATAACAGTATAAAATACAACTGTGTATATAGAAACATAAGAAAAGAGTTTTATATTAGATTCAAACCCTTTTTAATATCTATTATATATATAATATAACTGCATATATGAGAATATGAGCTAAAAGTTATATAACAAATTCAATCTAACTAGCCCGCGCAAAATTGCGCACGAAAATCCTCTAGAGTTTCTACTGAAAGCATATACACGTGTATGTAATCATGGGTACGCAAGGTTTGGAACATTGGTACTTAAAAAAATAAATATTATTGACGTTTACTATTATTCGTGGACAAATATTTGGTCCAAGCAAAGAAATTTTGACTTTGGATGGATATATGCAAAATTTAGCATTTTGTTCGGCCCTCGTAGAGTATATTTTCTCTTTGAAGAAGGCAGGAGCCACATTAACGATTTCGCAATTCATCCGATTATTCCACCACATATCAATTAATTAGCAAATCAATAAATATTACATTTACCACAAGAGAGAAAAAAATATTAAGGATTAACTAAATCAAGAGCGGTGGACGAAGTTTGCTCTGATCTTGTCGACGGTGGCCTCGTCGGTGAGGAGCGTCTTGGCGACGAGGTCGCCGGGGAGCGGCGCGGCGAAGAGCGCGTCGCCGACGAGCACTAGCCCGGGGTTCTGGCTGCTCAGCGACGCGTACAGCGCCGCCGGCTCGCTGCCGTTGTTGTAGAGGAAGTGGACGAGCCCCTGCGGGACGGCGAACACGTCGCCTCGCCGGAGCACCTTCGCCACGACGCGGCTGTCCGGGTACGACGTCACGAAGCCGAAGTAGACGGCGCCGGCGAGCACCACCGCCGTCTCCGATGCCCTCGGGTGGTAGTGCGGCGGGAACACGCCGCCGGGGGCCACGTCGACGCGGGCGCTCGACGCGCCCAGCGTGTTCAGCCCCGGGATGTCCACCGACTGCGCCGTGAACCCGTACCGCCGGCTCGCCGTGGCGCCGCGCCCCCCGGGCTCGCCGACGCCGGAGAAGAAGAAGTCGTCCGCCGTCACCGCCGCCGGGTCCTTGCACGGCAGCCCGTTCACCCGCACTGCGTCACAGAATACGTGATCAATTCAAGCTCATGCATGCATGGCTAGCACCATGGGAGACCCTATCTTTTTTCTTGAACACGTAAAAAGATTACACGTTATTATATTAGAAGATACACAACGAGATGACCAGATGACCATCGTGACCAGGATGAATAAAGAGGAAAAAACGAACTAGGATCTACTGGCTAAGTGCCAAACTCTGGCAACAACAAGAGAAGTAAAAATGGCGCCATGGGAGACCGTACCTTTGGATGTCGGGTCGGCGACGCAGAAGTCTTGGAGAGGGTTAGGGTCGAAGGCGACGACGACGCCATGGCCGGCGGCGAGAGCAAGGAGAGTGACCAGCAGCAGCAGCAATCTCCCAACCATGGCCATGGCTACTTAGTTGATTATTTGCAGTAGCTTGCAAAGAAGAAAT
This sequence comes from Oryza officinalis, assembly GCA_008326285.1. Classification (NCBI taxonomy): domain Eukaryota; kingdom Viridiplantae; phylum Streptophyta; class Magnoliopsida; order Poales; family Poaceae; genus Oryza; species Oryza officinalis. The sequence goes on from BDMV01000005.1 coordinate 7,835,678, forward strand.
GTATTCGAGAGATGCTGGTCGGAGAGATTATTCACTCTATATGCGTGCTTATATAAGTATGACTATATATATTTGGAGAGATTTTAAGCAACTGATTGATTTATCAAGGGGCTCGCTTGTTCGAGAGGCAATTAATTTTTTATTTTGGAATTTATTTGGGGATTTTTTAAATCGTCGCTCTCTATTTTTTCACTATAGGATCTTTTACCACTAAAAATAGGTAAGAACCTTACTCTACAATTATTATCCAAAATTTTTTTCCGTTGCTTCGATCTCGTGTCTTTTCAGTTTATAAGCCACAACACTTTCAATTAATTGGACCATAAGGGTCAATATAATATCATACACGCAAGGATATTAATTATCAGTTTACCAATTACCAAGGACATATTTTATTGGCTTTAATGGCTGTGGCGATGTCAATATCTAGGTGGATGACTGATTTATTAATTAGTTATTCTCTGATGTTATCTTCCGCTTCGATTCGACTTCAGCCATCGACAATAATGTGAGCGAAATTTTATCGGTAAAATGATCTAACGTAGATTTCAGAAATGCTATTTCCTAATTAATTTGAGAAATACTAGAACTACATAACTTGCAAGCCGCTGCGAAACAAACACTACTATGGAAAACTAAATAAGCGTCGGTTGAGAACTCCACATAGGTTCCCAACCGACACCTCATTGGTGGTGTTGGTGAGGAGAAACAAGGGTGCCGATTTAGGAACCGACACCTTTGAGGTTTTAGAAATTAAAAAAAAGTCAACTCGATGCATTGGCTCGAATCAAGACAATGCTTTGAGTGGGCCCGTAGCCTCGAGATTGATCGATCAATCAAGAACAAACACACATAATCAAGAACAAAATCATAGCCCCAATCACCCCTGAAATCGATCAGCATCCCAACCGACATATAAATGAACACAATCACATAATTAATATTCAAGAACAAAATCCACATATCAACACCCAAACCAAACATGTATAGAGAGGAGAGAGAGGAGAAGGACACCGAAGAACACAAGGCCACAACCACTGATCTTCCTCCTCGTCATGGCGGCTAGATCCAGTGGCTGCTGAGCTCTAGGCAGCCAGATCTGATGGTCTCGACCTCTAGACAGCCACCCACTCATGCGTCGGTCTCTCACAGATAGGAATAGGAGACGGAGCCCCACCAAGAAAGGGGGAGACGCTGCGGATGAGGAAGTAGACCAACGTCGGTGGCTGAGCTCCAGGCGACCAGATCTCCTGCCTCTCACTCGTGCGTCGGCCTCCCACATGTGTGCTGGTCTCCCACGGAGAGGAAGAGGAGATAGAGCCTTCACCGAGAGAGGATGAGACGTTGTGAGCGAGGAGGTGGATAGATGGTGGCGGCCGAGCTCCAGGCGGCCAGATCCACCGCCTCCCACTTGCGCACTGGCCTAGGCCACTTGAGCGTGGTTCTCCCACAGAGAGGAAGAAGAGAGGGAGCCCCACTGAGAGAGGAGGCCAAAGACGTTGTGGGCGAGGTGGCGAACCATCGGTGGCCGAGAGGAACTGGCGCTCTGAGCAGGGAGGACGATGGGCGGAGGAGCAGAGGCGCTACCGGCGAGGAGTTTGTGCACGTGGCGGAGAATGAGGGGCGCACGAGAGAGGGATGTGAGTGAGGTAAAGTGCTGTTTTTTTTAAAAAAACCCAGCACTTCTATCCCACCCGTAGGTGCCGGTTTAATCGAAAATCCGATAGGTGTTTTTTTAATAAACCGACACATATAAGATATTGTAGGTTTTGGTTTTTAACTTTAGATCTAAGTGAGGAGTCGGGATAACTATAAAAATTTTATAGGTGCCGGTTTAAATGAATCGATAAATATAAGGCCAGTCTCTATGTGATATTCCTGGGCAAGCATAAATAATATAGTAAAACCGCTACTAATTATGTAATGTTTATATGTTTTAATAAAAGCATAATTCAATACACGTAAATTTTCACTAGTTGTAAAGACAGGATGATTTTATTATTAACACCGACGAGTTGTATGCCTGGTACTTTAGTGAATCATGCCATCCATTATGAAGCAAGCAAGTTGGCAACTGGTGGCTACGGCCTAATTACATGCTACAGTGCTGTAAAGGCTAGCTGCTTATACCAAATCTTCTAGCCTGCTAACTTTGTGAAGGAGTTAGCTAATCAGTCGGTTTAAACAGAGAGAAATTAATTAAATCACCCTAAATGCATGTCACATGCCGTACGCGGAGCCCGGGCAACTGCCCGCACTGACCGGGCGGTGAATCCGTCATGTGGACAGTTACGTAGTTTCTCGCTAACAAATTGTTTTCTCCATCTTTAGTTGGTGTTCTATGTAGTTTTCATTTTTTTTATTATGTTGTGATTTTGTAAGACGTAGTCTTCAACCTATCACCTCGGTATAGTTGGTTGAAGTTTCTTTAAAGCAAAGGACGGAATAAATTTCATTTAAAAAATAACCATGGATATAATGTCTTGAGACAATTCTTGGGGTGCTGTAGAAATCTCTATATTTATATATAATAATATGAGACTCTGAAAAACTGTAGAACATAAATATGTACACTATTTAATCGATCGAGTACGTCCCGACGTACTCAAACAGAGGCCGGAGCTGTTGTCTTTTTCATGATATAAATGTGTCATTACTTCTATTTTTTTTTAAAAAAATGTTCAAAAACAGATACGTACAGGTTCTAGCTGTGGATGCATCTATCTGTAAAGAACACCCTTTTTCTGAAGTAGGTAGTCATTTTAGTTGAAGATTGGGAAGATGCGGAGTGAAGGATATATGTGAATTTAGCTGTATTTTTTATTGAGTTGTTAGATGCACACGTGGAGCGCGTGCTATATTATACAACATCCAGTTAGAATTTGATTACATAAATTGAATTTTAGCCTAACATGATCACCTTCGCTACTAATTGTGAAATTGATCTACAGACCATTCTGTGAAGCCATTGATCCCCCTTCTTCTTTTTTTTCCTTTCTTCTTATTGCACGGTAGAAGCGAAAACAACAGCTAGGTAGATATTTTAGATATTTTAGGTTTAGCACTACGAATTTTTCAAGTGCTAAATTGATTGGGCACTTAGGTTTTTGTTTGATTGGGCACTTAGGTTTTTGTTTGGTGAAAAGCTTCGAGCGTCCCCTCAGCCCGAGTGTCTCTCTCTTTTATATGTATTGGTGGGGCTTGGGAGATAATTAAACCGATAAGAATACGAAGTTAGCTATTAACTGATCAAACAATCTCTCTAATTTATTTCTATTAGAGAAGTTAACATTGAATTATTTCTCCCCTTATTTGTTTCAGCGGACCACACCGAACCGATATTCAATCAACAAATCCTGATGAAAGATAAATCCCACATGAATAATTGGAAACAAAATCTGCATATATATTACATTTTAATGCATATTGTATATATAGCAGTTTGCTCACTTAATAAATGAAGTTGTTTTTTTTGTTATTTTTTTCTTTCACAGTTTTCCATAATCCATCCACTTCACAACATATGCACTTCAAAGAAAACAATGTATATATATTAATTCCACAGAGAGGGCATGCATGATAGAGAGATGTAGCTTACCTTGCAATGTATAACATAATATGTAGCTTTGTGCTGAGGTCTTTTAAGACTTGTATCTCATGCAACATATTTCTCCCTTCACTTTCTTCGAAGATCTCTTGTCCACTTTTCTTTAACTGAATTTTCCACCTTATTTATATCCTAGGTGGCCTGATCTGGCCAGTACGATTGTTGTATCTGCATTTCAATGTATTTATTAAATCCCTTCTACAGAAACCATATTTCCAAAAGGATAAAATGTGTTTATAGAGGCAGTCGACAGAATCACTTTGCCTGGAAGTTCCATTTCCACATGCGGGAAACCTGCTACCTGTGGAAATCCATTTTCATAGATGGGTCTCAAGACGGCTGCATGTGAAAATGTGTTCCTCAAGCGGCTATCTAAGATTGAATGCCTTTAAAAACCATTTTTGTAGGCGGCTAGTTAACACGATTACCTGTGGCATACATTTCCATGAAAAAAACCATTGATACAAATGTCTCAAATACGGGCTCACATTGACAAGAATTCCCCAAACTCCAGAAATTCACAAAAAAAACATACAAACTATCGGCTTGGTCATCCCCTTCCCGAGCCGCCGTTATTGAGGATTTCATTATATTAATGTCAACAACGGAGAGCTTTTCCATTGCTAACCGTTTATCATTACTAGATGTTGGGGCGTGGCCTACATGCAACTCGTTTTGAAGTTGAGTGGAAAATGTGACCAGCCAGTTAGAAGAAAATGAAACTAATTTGATGTGCTGGTAGCAAGACATAGATTGTTCCTTCATTAGAAGTTGTTTATAAGCAATAGATATCCCTGTCCACAAGGTATGTTTACACGAAACTTTGCTAGAGACAATAAATAAGTCAGGCTTAGAGGATGAGCAATACACATCTTATAGTGTGACAGTAAAAAGTATTGGTAAGGTTTTTGTTTTTTGATTGTATACAGAGCATCAGAAAAATGGACCTACACAACAAAGTTCACAATTGAAATGAAAATTGAGTAGGAACAAAATAAAATCTTTCTGACATCATAGTCACAGGCAGAGTAAGGAATTTAGGATTGGTAAATGTTAAGAGTGGTTGCATTTATACTTTTACAATCAAAATCCATGATCTTCATCTTCTCAAAACGTCCAACTTCATGTAACATAATAAACAATGACACTTCAGCAACAGAAAAAATGGCATATTATCAACTAAGAGAAGCTACGCAAATTGCACTTCACTATACTATCCAATTTATTTATGTTATTTCAGTGCAGTGGTGTGCAAGGATATTTTAGGGAAAATGAACTACACCAAAATACATTGAATTTTCTTTCATAGTTTGGTGATAAAAGAGCAAAATGCATCCCATTTTGTTTCGAGATTTGGTGATAAAAGACTAAAAGAGCATGCACTGCAATCTATGTTCTAGGGACTTCAGTATCCATGAATAAGAGAAAAGCATAAAAAGGAGATGAAAGAAAGGTGAGTAAACCTTCAAGATTGAGTTAATTGCAATGGTGATGCAAGCCACTGGCCAGTCTCCTTCATGTACTTTCCTTTATAGCAAGTTAGGTTAACTTTGAAATATTTCTTCGGTTTTCACAAATAGCAGCAACACTCATACCTACAAGAATCGAACCAAACAACTCCAGCCCATTCTCGAGCAATACAACAACTTGATAATTCAATATTCTGCCATGACAATTTGGTAAGAGTACAATCTTTTCAAGCTAAAATGCATTTTAGATCCTGAGATATAAATGTCACGATAATTCAGTATGATTAGAAATAATGGCAAGCATGCTATGTGTATAGATCAAAGGCTCATGTACCAGATGCTAACATCCCATAGGAATATATAGATAACCATTATTTAGCTGAAACGGAATATAAGGATAAATTGCACTGGAAGGAAATATTATCAATATAAGTACGAAAAAGAACTGAAGTTGGGATTAAGAATAAACCCACCATTTGTGGGAAACAACAATACATATATGCTATGGTATAGTTTATTGTAAATACAAAAGATTTGTCGATGTATATTAAGATCCAACTTTTTATAGCTGTGGTAAATTGATTATATATTTACACACAAAGGTCCAAATATATATACTCTAGGAAAAATGCATACGTATATATGCATATATATATATATATATATATATATATATATATATATATATATATATATATATATATATATATATATATATATATATATATATATATATATATATATATATAAAACCTTAACTTTTGTATGGAGACGCATAACGTATTGCTTTCTAGGAAATACATACCATATAGGGTCTCAAGTAATAATCCTACTGGAATAAGTCATTTTCAGTGCAAAACAGATTTTTTTTCCTTTTGCATTCAACCGAAGAACAAATTGCACAACCAGCAAAGCAATTATCTTTCGAGCCAAGTTCATGCCCAGAAACCTTGCTCTAATGCCTTGCACTAGAGAAGAAAAGATGCATTTTAAGAGAATATAGATACCTATGTGAACATTACAAATTGACTTAAGCTACAAGTCTACAAATTTTCATGCCACAAACAGATTCCTAATTACTTAGGACTTTGTACCATATATGATAGTTACTTGATCACTAATATATAATATTCAATAAACCTGTGAGGGCCAAAGAGAGATGCAACATACTTCAATAAATTCTTGAAAAAATTTCTTTGAAACTCCATTTTCTGCTTACTCATGTTTAAATGGAAAAAAGAAAACACAACAAGGCCATAGATTTGGAGGTTGAAACATCAGTCACCATGGCATCCATAATCTTCTGGGTTGTTTTAAGGCTAAAACATTTATCTATAGCTTCAGCCTAGAGTAACACAAAGGGAACAAATGAGATATGCATAATAATATAGTTTACCTAAAGTATGACATGAATATTTTGATATTACACAGACATCCACATAAAAAACATTGCCATTTAAGAATAGAAAATAGCATACAAGATGATTCCATCCTAAGCACATTAAAAATGCAACCATTCCATAATTTATTATTACCAGCTAGTTATATTACAAAGAGAATTCAGATCCCAAACAAAGATACTAAAGTTGAAAGCATCCAATTAAGCATGTACATAAATATTCTCCTACCATGCATCAAATCAGAAATTCACATTTTATTTCTCATTTGTATTCTTGCGATCAGTATAATGGCAATAAGAGCTAGCCTTACCTACACATAATGGAAAAGCATAAAACATATATGATTCATTGCAGTAGTATTGCACAAACAGAAACCTTACCAGAACGATATGTGCACTGATTTAATGAATTATTGATTTGCTATAAATAATTGCATTTTTATTTGTAGGAGGAAGATGTGTTTTTCAAAGACTATGGAGAGTCGCACAACATTATCTAGAGGTTGGGGGTGTGCCTTTACACACTTATGCAAATTAAATTCGTTGATTATAGCAGTAGTCTGTAAGAATATGAAGATAATAGGGTGCAAAGAAGTGCACTCTTGTTTATACTGCTAAATGAAGTACAATAATCAGACGTGTGTATTTCAAGTACTATACAAGGCGTGGGGCAAAGAAAGGATCATTCACTAATTTGTGCTTACCTTATTAAAGAAAGACAAATAGATACAAAACAACGAGTCCAGACGCTGGTTTTGAACCCTCCATTTCCATCCAATTGGTATCCAATTTGTAGTGATGTCCTACAGGGATGTGGGCAGTGCCCACCATGTCTCTGATCAAACACAAGTAAAATGGTTACTAGTCAACAAAACATTATATTTTCCCCATGTACCTTCTCAAATAGCTTGCAAAACATATCCCTAGTCAGTTTCTCTTAATTAATCGCACCATCGATTGTAAAAAAACAGACAAGAAATAATTGTATAATCCATCTTGAAGCATCAAAAATATCTTATGCTACCCGTTACAATTCCCATGAAAGTCATGCATGGTTATGGTAAGTCTGATATCACACAATTCTAGCTCAGTCATATAGCATGACTATCTCTCAATCTATCAAGATGATTAAAAGATCTTTGTTGGCTCCTTGAAACAACGACAATGTATTTTTTCTCTCCAAAGAACCCCTAGAAACCTCATGCTTATGTTAGAATGCTCTGCATGAACAACTGGATAGAAATGTAACATCCTGTTTAATTTGCATCAGATAGAGTATGCTCTGCTACTAAACACTCAGAACGAACATTGAAATTAACATAAGAAACTACCAATTAACACAAGATGCACAACCTCTGATCATTTGAGACAGCCATATAAATCCAAAGAAATTCCTTTCAATGACATGCATTTGAAAGTTCAAGTGTTACTAATTTGGTTTTGGTGATTAATGATAAATCATATTATACAGGACTAATATTTTTATAAACATTTTTCTTTGTCCTAGTCTCATGTGGATATGGAAGTGAAAATTGTTAGAAATGGTTCACGGACTTCATATTAATTGAGATAGAAATATTCGTTGATGGTGAATCTAAATCACAACAAGGATGAAGTGCACGGAGATCGAGTTATATGTATCATTTCTCCTCTCTATGCACCTATTGATATGTTCATATATAATATTTTCATGTGAATAACAATATATATGTGAGACTAATGTTTTGTTTGAGCATTTTCTCTTATTTAATCTCTTTACATTGAGAACATGGAGATGATGAAGGTATGTTTTTATTTTAATGTCTATATTTGATAAATGCCTTCTATTTTTATATAGGATAAGCTCCCAGTGTTTCATATCTTTTTATGCATACTCTTGCTTCACACAAACATTTTGTATGCATACATTTAGGGGAAGCAAATCCTATACGTTAGTTATGCATGTATTTGATCCAAGTTATTCACTTTCATTTAATTGAGATCTTTACATTTGAGCATATATTTGAGTATATGACACTTGTGGTGTTGATTAATACTCATCATTTATTCATATCCTCTTATACATGCAATCGGTTGGTCAACAAGTAAAGGTTGACAACCGAATCATTGGGACTAATAATTTCATTGAGTTGAATGAGAAAAAATAGGTCTCAAAGATTGAAAATATGTTGATGCTCAAGTGATATGATTACACCTAAAGATACCAAGGATGACAAAATGAAGATATTGAAGATGTGGATGCAAAGTGGCTACTATGACAAGACGGTGAAAGGCAAGCGATGCTCGGTCGTGATGGACCATGCGGTGGTGAAGGGCAAGCAAGGGGCTTGGCGCCGAAGAACCAAATCCGGTGGTGAAGGACGAGTGACAGCTTTGTCATGATGGACCGTACGAGGTCATTTGAAGCTACAAGTAATCACATTAATCATTTGAAGAATATATGGTGAAATGGTTTTGGCATTGGCATCCCTTAAGACAAAGAAATGAAGATGGAAAGAAGGTATTCCTATTAGTATAATTCTCTTCGTATTTACTTTTGAGTATAGGAATGCCGTACTATCAAGAGGGATGCAACGTCTATATATTTGTGTATGTCTCGGTGCTCAAAGTGACCTATCGTAGTGCTATCTTGAGAGAAACCCAAGTTTTAACCTATCCTTTGAGTGGTTTTAGACCTTCCTTTTGGTTGAATTGGGTGGTTCTCTGAGTGAGCTTTTCATAGAGTCCAAGATCATCAAAAACGGACTTCCGAGCAAAAAGTTATGGCTGTTTTGCCTGGTGTTTTTCGGAAATTTCGAAAATATTTCGGAAAGTCCGAAAATTTTCAAAAATTTCAAAAATGGTTGCGAAACTGAGATTGCCTTCTGTTGATTTTCGGACTTGTCCAAAAATGCGTTTCGGAAATTCCAAAAAATGGAATCTTGGCCTCCAAGGGCTAGTTTTGAGAGGCTCAGGTATATAAACTCCTCCACCCCTCCTTTGGGTGGCTACTGTTCTTGGGCATTATTAGACACATCCAAAGCCAAATAGCCTTTCTCATTTCCCTACCTTTGTGGTGCCTCTTTGTGAGAGGGATTTGAGAAGGAAAGAGAGTTGGATTGAGAGATTAAGAAGTTGAGAGCTAGTCTGCTTACTCCATACTTTGAGAACTGGAGTTCATAGCAAGCAAATCTTTGATTGTGTTTGTTACTCTTGGGGACTAAGGTCTCCTAGATGGCTAGACGTCGCCGGTGAGCACTCAAGGTTATGGTGTGCCTCGGAAAGTTTGTGTAGGCTTTGATTTCGCTTCCGCAAGGGAAGAAATCAAGAGTGAAATTGAGGAGTGCATTTGTGCAACCTCGTGAGAAAAAGGTTGAAATAGACCCGGCCTTTGTGGCCCCTCAACGGAGACGTAGGATCCGTGGATCCGAACTCGGGAAACAAATCACGTGTCTCCTCTCTTGGTTTGCTCGCTCTTGCCTTTTCTCATATTGTGCTTGAGCTTGTTTTAACCCGATCTACTTGTATGTTTAATTGATATAGTTGGTGACCTTATATCTTGCTTAAATATCTTTTTTGTCACCTTTTGACTCATATATATTTTGTTTGTTCGAGCTACAAGTTCATAACTAGTGTTTTATTCCGTTATCCGCCAAACTTTTTGGCTGAGACTAGAACTTCCAATCCCATACCGGAGGTTCTGATTTGAACCGAAAGTTCTCATCATTCTAATATGCTATGAAGTTGTGATAATTTTTAGGAACGCCTATTCACCCCCCTCTAGGTGACATCAAGGTCCTTTCAGCATTTATAACCTGTAATCTAATATGTTTTTATTCAAAATGGAATCTTCCCTAAAAAATAATTTAGTTCCAACCCCTAAAGGTTTTAAAGAGGTTTAGATAAATTTCCCCTCTTATCAATTTTGCATATCCAATCTAAACAGTTGTACCTACGGGAATCCATGCAAACAACTTCGCAGTACTTAATTCATCATCTCATCACATTCTGAGGAATCCAATCAAGTATACATGTAAACTCCACATCATCATCCTCGAATTTGCCAATTCTAAACTAATAATGGAATGCAATCATGAAATCACACTACCAGACGATCTGATTGAAGCAAATCGAATCCAATCAAATTGAATCGAATCAAATGAAATTAGCAAAATGAAATGAATCAGAAAAAGTTGAGAGCTATGAACTCACCTGTTTCTTCCGTGGGGCGGGAGGCATAGCCCTCACACCACTACGACTGCCCCCACTACATCTGGTAGCAGCTGTTCATCTCTATGACCGCCTTGCTGCTATAGTTGCTATGGATCTTGGCATTGAAGTGTAGTATCCTGGGTGGGGCCTCCAAGTCCACGACCTTGGTCCCGACCAGCTCTACCATGAACTGCGACACCATGAGCGGCGCTTGCCCGGACTCTTGCTCGGCGATCTTCGGGTCATACTCCAGCCACGCCGTCCTCGTCCGCGCCACCACCGTCACGTGCGAGCCACCGCGAGCCCGCACGACAGCTCCACCATCCTGATCTCGTCCCCCCGCAGCCTGTCCGCGTGCATCGAGATCGAGGTCGGGCACGTCGGTGACGACGATGGCGAAGCTTCCTTTCCCACCACCGCTGCAATCTGGAGGTGCTCCAGGTGTAGCCTCGCCACCACGAACGTCACTGCGGCCGTCCCATTGAACGGGGTGGCCATTGCGTTGGGCCACAGGAAAAGGAGCAACGACGAGAAGATCGGGAGCACCGCCGCAGCAGTAGAAGCCGACGCAGGCGACATCGCGGTGGTTGGGCGGCGGACGGGGGACAGGGGGTGGTGAACGTCGACGAGGAGGAGGCCTCGAGCTCGTGGTGGGGGCGGTGGGTGGGTGGGCATNGGTGGGCATCGCGTCGAGATTTGAGGCGGCGGCGGCGGCGGCGGCTTGTCAGTGGCATCGGCAGGAGAGGGAGAGGATGGGACAGGAGGGAGGAGGGGATGCAGGCGGCGATAGCTAGGCTTTTGGGTTAGTGGGCGTCATTTTGTAGAAAAGCCCCTAGACTTTCACTTTTTACAGCGCAACCCTAATTCGCGATTTTTCTCTCCTTCGCATGGAATATTCGGCTTTTAGAAGAGCTTCTACGTAAAATGTCACCTCAGATGAACTGTTCGGGAGGGACCTACATTGAATTATGCACAAACTGGAGGGCTTTTTTGCAAAATTTCCAGAGCAGACACTATTGCTATCCGACGTGGCATCACCCAGTGCTCGCCCCTTGTGCCACGCTTAATATTCTCTTATGCCTCTCACTTTCTCATTACAAGTGATTACTATACCCCTTAATTACTTCTAGATGACTTTTGTGCCAACCATTTAGGCTTGGGTCCAAGCCTCCGCTGTCTTCACCATTGCAGAGCCGTGGCTATTGCCGCCAACCTCCTCCATGGCAAGCCACCTACCTACTCCATGTTGAGCCACCACTATCATCGCCAAACTTGGTCCACAGTCATCGCCTTCGCGGAGCCATAACCCTTGTCGTCGTCCTCGTCCACAAAGAGATCTGCAAGATAAGGTGCTCTTGAGGGCCGTCATCGCTGGATCCATCACTCCAGAGGTCCGCAGACGCTGGATCCTATGCTCCTGAGGACCTTGGTAACGCGGGAGGCACGGACAATCACTGGAGGGACTTTGGTGGTGTGGATGGGTGGAGGGCGTGAGGGAGAGAGAGGAAAGGCAACGCGGGTTGGGGGATGCATGGCATGACAGAGAGAGGAGAGGGAGAGAGGGAGATAGAACATATCTATCAAAAGGGTGCGGTGGTCACCAGGCTACTTAATGCTTAGGGATTTTTACGAGTGTTCGTCTACATGGACCGTCTCAGGAATGATGTTCTTTTTTAAGGTGTTCAATTTAGACCACCTCCGAAAATAGAATTCTAGAGACAAACTGTAACTATGGACCCTCATGGCATACTATATAGGAGGATTTTCTTAAAACCACCAGTACAATTGTGAATTAGAATATGTTTGTTGGCAAATCAAGATACATCCATGTATATAAAAAGGAAAAAAAATAATTGCATCCATCAGATGTTATCAATGGAGCTTGTTCCACCGTTGCAAATGAATAGGTTATCGATCTCAGAATTTTAACTAATCATTTTGACTAAACTTTGTCGAGTGCCTCAAACAAATTAAGCTCACCGATTGGCCAAACCTTTTATGCATGTGGACGTTAAATTAAAGTTCAAGAGTATTGATTGCACACATCCCTTCTTCTTATATATGGTTGGTACCCACTAGAGGAGTTATTGCTATAAAGCTTACACTACGTTGCGCCACGTCATCCTTTTTTCCTAAGCCGTTGGATTGTCTGCAGCTCTCCGGATCGACGTTTGACCACGTTCAGCAATTCAGCAAAAAAATTGGGCTAGCCATCCTACTCATGGGCCTTCGAAATGTGAAACGTTCTTTCCATAATGATGGCAACCCTATCCACTCCTCCCATAGAAGAATGCTCATCTCAGAGGAGGAAAAAAAAAGAATCGCTCCACAACCTGTGCGTCGCGGTGGCCGAAGGCTCGAGACGACGGCGCCGCTCCTGTTGCGTGGTCGCTACCGAGGGCTCGAGGCGGCCGCATTCGCACTCGCTCGGTGCCGGCTGCCACACGCGCCCCTTCTCGCTTGCGTCCCATTTTGTGTCTCATCTGCCAGCTAGGGTTCTGAGGATAACGGCAGCGCGGCTTGCGTGTGGCCGTCTTCCACAGTCAGCGCCGATGCAGGTTGCTACCGCGCTCCCTCCCGCTGCGCTACCTTATGTGCCCATCTGCCGGTTCGGGAGGGCGGTGCACATTTTGGGAGGGCCATGGGTTCGCCACCATGGATTCGTCAGTTTGCATCAGCATTTCAGGCAAGAATCGTTCAACCCATTCGCTCTTCACCCATAATGTCAAAATCCTAATGAAGTTGCTCCCGTCTATTCCCCTTTCGGTTCTTTCTCCTCTTAAACTTGAGCAATTGCAAGAAAAACTGCCGCAATCAATTAGGCCACCAGGCGGCATGCTAAATTCAATTTGTTGCCTTCATGAGCCTCTTAAGATCCCTTCTGCAACCATAATAGACCACAAATCCCTTTCACCGTCCTCCCAGCTCATCCAACCAAGCAACCATTATCGTCCGATTGCATCCACCAGATGGCTCCAATTGAACTATGAAAGGTTAGTATACTGTAACTTTAGTTTTTAGTTTAGCAATCGTATTTTAGTTCTGTATATGTCAATCGATTCTATTTACTTATTGACCATAAGCTGCGAATTTGCTCTCCGCAGGACCAAGGCGAAAAGTTTTCATGAATTGTTGTTTATCTATTTAGTAGATAAAAGGATTGCATTACGCGGGGGGAAATCTGAGGATTATCATAGCAGCGGATAACCTTTCAAGCAAAGGATTTGACTAAAAGCAAATAACCTTTATCGGCATGTGTTTTTCTGACCTCATCCTATGTTGTTCATGATGTCTGCGCCCCTCCTTTTCTAACATTATCCTATCATTACCATTCCATGCTGCAATTATAACTCATGCATGCATCCTATATTGTAGCGTTCTAATAATTTCAAAATATATAGCCAATACCTCTCATGATTGAATTTGCAAAGTTCCAATATTTGGAAAATATATAATTAGTAGCTCTGTTGATTGAAACTTAAAACAAAGGGTTTACGCAATGGATGCTGGGCAAAGTACACCACGTTTCCCACTAGGGTGTGGCCGCTCAAGACGTCGATCATCACATATTATGATCCCTCAACCTGATAATTCTACTGCTGCTAAAACATGCCGCAAATGTAAACTGATATTGGATGCCCGTAAAGCTAGAGGTTGGTTCCTCAATTTAACTCTTTAAGTTTCTTTAAACTGTATATGAATTAACATTGCATGATTACCTAACTTACCAGGTAATAGACCAGCTAATATTGAACCTATTTTCCCTTCACAACATATAGTTACATCTCCACGCCAGGGTACTTCGCGTACACAGTTAGATACAAATGAAATAGGTTAATCATCTGCACCTATGCCTCCAATTACTATTCGCCAACGAATTATTGGACTGCTCTCACCTTCCCAATCAGAAGTTCACAATCCTTCTTCTACGTCAACATCTAATTGAGGATTTCGCCATCGCTGTATGTTTTCATATCCTTTCTGCCTAACACTTAATACAGGCTAGTCGGACATCTTATACATATCGTTATCTGTCATCTTTTATTGGTTTACTTTCTAGGAAAAATCTTTGCTCCATTAAATCTCGGTGGTCCACAACATTCTTGCAACCATTGTGGTGCTTTATTCTGGTATGAAGAACGGGCACGAAAAGATAGGCACACAACAAACCCAACATATAATTTGTGCTGCAGAAGGGGGAGAATCTCATTGCAACCTTACCAGCCACCTCCTCAGCCTCTACTAAATTTGTTGACTTCTGCCAGCTCCCTATCAAATCACTTCTTGAATCATATCCGTCGATACAATTCCATGTTTGCTATGACGTCAATGGGAGCTAAATTCATTGAATCCATCAACGATAGTCGTGCACCATATGTCTTCAAAATTAGTGGACAGATCTGCCACAAAATAGGCTCATTAATACCGTCACAAGGTCGTCGGCCAGAATATGCTCAGTTATACATCTTTGATACGGAAAATGAAATTTACAATAGAATCAATATTGCTTCATCTTCACGCAACTCCTTTCATGCCAGTGAAGAAATTGTTGGTGATCTAATACAAATGTTTGATACACACAATCCTATCGTAAAGCTATTCTGAACAGCAAGAGAGAGACTAAGTGAGGATGAATTCGATCATTACAACATCTGATTATTTGGTAAGACGGATGCACATGGGGATATATATAGTGCGCCAGTTGCATCTGAAGTTGTAGGATTAGTAGTTGGTGATATTGGATTGACTGATATTGGCCGGGACATTATAATAGAACAACATTCATCAGAACTGCAACGTATAAATGAAAATCACCGTAAATTTATGGCCATGCAATATCCTATTCTATTCCCCCTATGGTGAAGATGGTTTCCATGAATCCATCATGTATACCCAAACAACAAGCTCATCTAGCATGCAACGTAACAAAGCAACAATGGTAGAATTCTTTGTTTATAGATTGCATGACAGAGTGGATGAATTCAACACTCCGTTGCGTTGTGGGAGGTTAACCTAGTCTTGTTTGGTAGATGGCTATTGCTGCGTTGAAGGTGGCCGCATAAATCACTATAGAAATCCCATCTTTCAACACAAATATAGATCAGCACCCTTCAATTCTTTGACCAATTCTGTGTCTAGAGGCATTACAATCGGTTCTTCTGCTGGCCAACGGGTTATCTTACTAGCCTCTCATACCGGAAGCCCTCGGTATCTATAACAAAACTACTAAGACTGGATTGCTATTTGTAGGAAGTATGGCTGCCCAGATCTTTTTGTCACTTTCACATCAAAAGCATCTTGGCCTGAAATCCTTGAAGCACTACTACCAGGACTACAACCTTCTGATCATCCAGATATTGTTGACCGTGTATTCAAAATGAAGCTGAATATTTTGATGGAAGATATTAAAAAACATAAATTATTTGGCCCCATTCATGCAGGTAATTCTTGAAAAAATAATTTAGTCACGAGTCTTACTTTTTACATGTATTGTTTATCAAACCAATAAAAATACTCCACTTTTTTGTACAGTTGTCTACACAATAGAATTTCAAAAGCGTGGGTTGTCACATGTCCATATAATCATTTGGTTGTCAAAAGAAGAACCACTAGATGCTGAAAAGGTTGACTTATATATCTCAGCTCAACTACCAGATCCTACAATTGATCCAATAGGATTTGAAGCTGTTACTTCTTTTATGATCCATGGGCCTTGCGGTCCTCAAAATTCCTCTTCCATATGCATGTTTGAAGGAAGGTGTTCCAAATTTTACCCAAAGGAGTTCTATGAAAACATTACTATATTGGAAAATGGTTTTACACAATACGCTCGGCCAAACAATCAAATTATTGTTACAAAAAATCAAATTGACATTGACAACACATTTGTTGTGCCCCACAATGTTGATCTGGTGGTTAAATACCAAGCTCACATAAATGTAGAGAGTGTCAACCATGATGGTATGCATAAGTACCTTTTCAAGTATGTAACAAAAGGCTATGATTGTGCTAGAGCAAGTATTCGTGGTAACTCGGGAAGTGAAAGTATAAATGAAATAAATAATTATCTTGAATGTCGATGTGTCACTCCACATGAGGCTGCTTAGCGTCTACTTCAGTTTGATATACACTATACGGACCCATCAGTGGAACGCCTACCAGTCTACCTTCCTTTAGATAATAGTGTTATTTACATAGAGGATGATGACCTGGAAGAAGTTATTGAAAACCCAGAAAATCATAAGTCTAAGCTAACTGCATGGTTAGAGGCTAATAGTCAATTCCCTCAAGCTAGAGAACATACATATATTGAGTTCCCTGAATACTTCACATGGCATGCAAGTGGCAAATATTGGGACATCCGTCATGGTTGTCGGAACAAAATTGGACGTATAGCTCATGTTGACCCAACAAAAGGAGAACAATACTATTTAAGGATGTTACTCCATATAGTTAAAGGCTCAAAGTCTTTTTCTGAAATCAGAAATGTATCAGAGCAGCAATATCCTACATTTCGATTGGCATGTGAAGCTCTAGGTCTCCTTGGTGATGACCAAGAGTGGTCCCATGCTCTCCATGATGCAGCACATTGGGCCTTACCAGTTACAGCAATTATTTATCACAATCTTGCTATTTTGTGAGGTAACAAATCCACAAACACTTTTTGAGGAACATGCCCAACATATGAGCGAAGATATCAGATATAGAACAAATCAAAATCTGTCAGCAATGAATAATGCATTTGTAGACTCTTTTGTTGTCAACTCCATGTTGTTTGAATTGGATAAATTATTGAGAGATGCTGGATATTCTTTATCACACTTCAATTTGCCACTTCCTGATGATATTGGTAGTGCATCTGCAGATAATAGATTATTATTAGATGAACTCAGCTATGACATGGCCAATATTGCATCTGAATATGCTAATCACATCAATTGCCTAAATACAAATCAAAAGGAAATTTTCAATGCTATATCTAATTCAGTCATAAATAATGAGGGAAGGACATTCTTTGTGTATGAATATGGAGGAACTGGAAAAACTTTCTTATGGACAACTTTGTTGAATTTTGTTAGAGCACAAGGAAAAATAGCATTGGCTGTTGTGTCATCAGGAATTGCAGCCCTCCTGCTCCCAAGAGGTAGAACACCCCATTCCCGCTTCAAAATCCATTTGGATATACGTGAGACTTCTATGTGCGGTATAAAGAAAAACACACACTTAGCAAAACTTATTCAGCAAACAGCCCTTATTGTTTGGGATGAAGCACCCGTTAACCACAAATATTGTTTTGAAGCACTAGATCGCACACTCAGAGATATATTATCAGATAGTAGGCCTAATGCACAACATAGACAATTTGGTGGAATAACGGTTGCATTTGGTGGGGACTTTCGGCAAACACTCCCTGTTATTCAGAATGCAACAAAGCAACAAATTATGCGAGCTTCTATTTTTAATTCATATTTATGGCATCAATGTGTAGTTCTTGAATTGACTGAGAATATGAGACTCACCTCACAGAACCTTTCACCATGTGACAAAGAAGAATTAAGGGTATTTGCATAATGGCTTTTGAGAGTAGGAAATGGTACAGAGCCTCAAATTTTTTTAGAAAATGAAACTAATAGTAGTTTCATAGAGATACCACAATCTCTTTTTTTGCCCTCAGATTCTAGAAATCTTGACAGTTTAATTTCCTTTGTATATGACTTAGGATATGAACCAAGCAATATGACAACTTATTTTTGTGACCGGGCAATACTATCACCAACAAATGAGGTTGTTTCGGAAATAAATAGCAAAATCATTGCTCAAGTAGCAACACCTGAGATGTCATTTTACAGTTAAGATTCTATTGATGATAGCTGTTCAAACCATTCAACTCTAGAAGCATTATACCCTACAGAATTCCTTAACACAATATCTTTGAATGGACTTCCGGATCATGTTCTGCATATCAAAATCGGTGTTCCTATAATGCTCTTGCGTAACCTTGATCCTTCTAGAGGCCTTTGTAATGGAACTAGGCTTATTGTTACCCAGCTCACAACCGTATCATTGAAGGGGAAATAATCACAGGGAAGGCCAAAGGCTCGAGAGCATACATACCACGTATTATTACAACATCAGCTCAATCCAAGTGGCCATTCAAGCTAAAACGGCGTCAATTTCCAATATGTTTGTCATATGCCATGACAATTAATAAAAGCCAGGGCCAGACCCTTCAAAAAGTTGGTGCATACTTGCCATCTCCAGTTTTCTCTCATGACCAATTATATGTTGCATTGTCACGAGTCACATCTCCAAAAGGTTTGAGGATACTTATCAACAACAATCATTCATCAAATGAGCATTGCGCACAAAATGTAGTACATAATGAGATTTTTCATCATATCCACAGTAATATGAATTAGTGTATAAGGTATTTTTTAACAGCCTATTACTCACATACGACATGCATTTATTTATTTATTTATTTGATGGATGCAGCATACGTTTATTGATATAGTGCACTGACTAACCTTTAATCTCTTTTTTCAGGAATATTTCATACATGGGATCACCAACAAGACTCAAAGACATCACTTTAGGCCAACAAAACTGTAAAGTTTTGGGACGGCTTAATAGACTATGGGATTCTCAAAACATCACATCCAACACACTTATCAACATTGATGGGGTGATTCTTGACGAAGAGGTACACAATCCTTTACCACACAGAGACTTTTCTATATTTCAACGTATAATGCTGCAATGTAAATGTTGTGGAAAAAATAATGTAGCTCCAAACTTATAATTATTTTAAATTTTTCAGGGCACTATGGTACAGATTACTATTCCAAAGAAACTTGAGAATGAATTCCGGCCCATGCTAACTCTAAGCTCTGTCTACATGTTTGTTGACATCAATGTTGCTAACATCAGAAACAAAAATATATTTACCACCACCAAAAATACATGCTTCAGTTCAAAGCAAGCACAAAGGTTCATCACCTTAAATCAAGAGGCTCATCCATCCCAAAATATGGCTTTGATTTCTGCTCATTTGATCAGATATCAACTAGAAACAAATTATCGAAACCATTGCTAGGTAATACCTGCACTTTCTATTTTCTACTATTAAATTAGTATGCTTCTGATCTCCACCACACTTTTGGCTTCTAGATCTCATTGGAGTTATCAGCCATGTTGGGCCATATGATTATGCTGGGAAAACGTCGACCAAGAAAAATAGAAAGCTCAAAATTCGTAACAAAGAGTATGTACCCTGTAAACATATAATATTTTACTAAGTTTCTACTTTATATTGCTCCATATAATATACCCTTACTATGGCCAATTTGCAGTGAACAAGAGCAAGAAATAGTTCTTTGGGGTGAATATGGTAAGACATTTGATGAGGCATCTATCCTACAAAAATCTACAAACCATGAAATTATAGTTGCTATATTTGCTGGGCTTACTGCCGGATCATACTTAGGTAATTCAATCAAAAAACTTATCTAGACCCCTCTCATAAACAATATTATTTAATTCTTTATGCCCTTCAATCTGAAAGGCAAAACAGAGGCTGCATCAAGTTCTGCAACACGGATTTATTTGGACTATGAGATGATAGAAATTTTTGAATATCACAAAAGGTAACCTCTATTGTTCATTCCCATATACAATTTCATTTACATTTATTTAAAAAATGCATCAAACTCTCTTGAAGCTACCAATGGGAAATTCCAACTCTCCAACAACAAATGCCTCAAGTAGAGCATTTAACTCTACTTCAAGGAGTTGGTAAGCTATATAAACTTGAGGAAATATCAGCACTACCAGTTTCTTCTTTTGAGGTAAGCCGTCACAACAACATGAGTCAATAAATTGCTATGATGATTAAATAATCATTTCAAATAATTTTATACAGAAGGGAGGCAAAACATACAGTTGCATTGCAAAGGTATCATCGATAGTACCATATACAAATTGGTACTACAAAATATGTAAGGACTGTGATGTATCATACAATAGCAGCTCAGACACTCCAAGATGTCGCTGCCAACTTTTCTTGCCAAAACCAATGTAACATACCTGTCCAACTCATTTTCTTTTTGAAACAATGAAATTTACATTGCTAACAACAAAGCTAATATATATACTTCAACAAACTTTTAGATAAAAACTTCCTTTAACAATTACAGATGATTCAGGATCTATGGACACAGTAGCATTCAATAATGTTGTTGAAGATTTGGTTGCGATAAATGCTACTCAATCTTCCCAGAGCATGAAAATCGATGCAATGGATCATGCCATCGCTCTTGATACTGCCATAGAAAAAAGAAGACTCTTTCACATTGCGATGAATACAAAGTACTCTTCACATTTCTCTATCAACTATGTACTGAAAAAGAGCCACCCTATTGAAAATGAAACTGAAACTTTGATGCTACCTGCTTCAAGTAATCATGAGGTATCACAACTATACTAATGTTAGTCCATACCATATCTTTTATTTTTTTATCAACCTTTTATATTCTAACAAAAATAATTTAGGGACCAAGCATCAATCAGCCCGCTGCAACTGATGAAGTTCGAACCATCATGGAACATTGCAGGTTTGACATCACATATAATTTATACTTATATTTCTATATTCACGACCTCTGCTAAAAACCATAAATCAATACATCATAACTACTAATAGCAAAGAAGACCAAGATCCCACTACACCACCATCCTTGCAGTCTCTAAACACGACTCCAGATAACAACACAAGAAACCAAATTATAACTTCAGCAAAGAGAGTCCTTCAATTTGAAAGGAGTGATCAGATTGATCAACAATGGTATGCCATCCATTCTACTAGTTTACATGCTAATATATTAATGTTTCTTGCACTGAACAACTACTTCACATATGTATCAGTCCAACAATTCCAAGTACTATAGTTGATTTCAGCAAAGAACAAGATCCTTCAACGGATGTTTCTTCGGTGGTAAATTGCAAGCGCCATAAAACAATGTACATGGACAACACAAATGTAATTCTATACACTACGTACATGCACACCATGATGCTACTAATCTAATTGCTTATTTCAGAACAGAAGCCTCGAGCAACTCAAGGGACAACCAACTATAGCAACCAATAGAATCTCAGCAATAGCCTACAAGTGACAAATAACAGGTATAGTTCAATATTCTTGCAATCCTTCACAATTGTACTCTTATAAATGCCTTACTCTATAATGACTAAAATATATAATGTGCTGATTATAAACTTTCATATATCTCCTGTTGGCATATATAGACCATTTCCACCATATAAATTGCAAAACACCTACAACAACATATGTTTTTTTTTGTTTTCACAATAACATGTACAAATTTTGTTAACTATACGACTAAATAAAATTGATCTCCACAATCCTCACTAACATGAGTTAACTACCATTATTTCCAATACACTCTACCAAACCAAACAGATTTCAAATAGAACATTTATTGCTAATCCATATGTTATCCACCATAATAATAGCTCAAGGTATGATTCTTAATTATACATGATCCTAAAACAAATTAAATTCAAAGAAAATATCCCTCTGATGTACACAATCCCACCACCAACACCACTGAAGCACAACAAGCCTATATCACAATACTTTTGTCCTTCCTAAAAATTCTTCTACAAACAACAATTTTATTGTCAGCACAAATGGATGAACAAGGAGAAAAAAGGTTATCTCTCCCCTATGATATGAATATTCTAGTGTTACTTCCTACAGCTACATATTTCCATACTTAAATTTTCTGTTTTACATGCTTACAGTAGTCTTTTCATTCTATACATATCTGTACATATTCAAACATATTGTTATTCTTCTTCAGGAACCATAACCCACGATCCAATCACACCACCTACCTGCAAGCAATCTTCATCATTACTGAATCCAAATCGCCAATCGTTTATGTTTCTGTCCAAGGGAAATCAGTCGCCGATGATCTATCCATTTTCAAGTCAACTCAAACTCACACTGTTTCCTACATGAAGAATAAAATACCTCACATAGATGTCTTCCTCAAAGAACAAGATTTCAAAAATAATGAGATTTAGTGCTCCTTACATTGGGTGTTAGTTATTTCCACCATACATTACTACTACCTACCTACAATTTGCTACAATCAAATGAAGAAAATTTCCTTATATATTTGCATACGTTCCTCTCAGCTTATATGTAATCCAATTCTCAAGTGAATGGCCCTAGACTACTGAATTATTTGTTCATCTTGCATGTAAACCTTGATTGTGATTATATATTTACACATGCTCAATTATATATTTACACCTGCCCAAATGCCGGTGTTGTTTGTTTCATGAACATTTGGTAAATAAGAATTGCTACATCTATATTGTACTGCTAACAAATAATACTACTGCAAGTTTTATGATATGCCCGCAGCAACGCGTGGGGTGTCAACTAGTTTTTCAGATGACTGCACCAAATAAGACTGGATGGATCTTTTTTTTTCTTTAGGGGAAACTGACTAAGACTATGCATTTGGCAGCTTCAGTTGGGAGCTAATCTCTCACACACGCAAAATAAAGCGACTCATTAGCGCATAATTAATTAAGTATTAGCTTGTTAAAAAAAGATTAATATGATTTTTTAAAGCAACTTTTCTATAAAATTTTTTTAAAAAATATATTATTTAGTAATTTGAAAAGCGTGTGTGTGAAAAACGAAGAAGGTAGTGTTGGGAACTCAAGCTGTCGAACGCAGCCTAAAGGAGTAGGTAATGCAATGACTTACCAAATACATTGCTTATCTTTGGGTAGAGACCAGCTTTGAATTTAAGTCCTCTTCACGAAAGGAATCCAGATTCCAGGCTGGCCAGGAGCTCCTGTAGTGCTACAAAGCTCGCTGAATACCAAATCTTTCCCCTATCTGTAATGGGCGCAATGGCAAAATGAGTATATCTCAATTGGTTAAGTTTTTTTTTAATCTGCGCATTTGGATTTAAGTCATCAATTTGACATGAGTACTCATATTGATGGCTAATTATTCTTTTAGTGATAACAACGAAGTGCTTGTGGTGATTTCGTCAATCGCACGATATGTTGGCCCAATTTCTCGGATGAGCTTATAGGGGTAGCGTATGTGTGTACGTGTTTACAGGAATCAGTGTGCGCGTATGTATGTGAGCATTTGCGTTTATACTGTGTTTCTTAAAAAAAAGTTGCAATGGTGCTTTTTTTTTGGCAAATTTGCATAAGCCACACCAAATTGTTGTTCTTGTTTTGACCACCACCCTTCCCCAAAAAAAATTAAATTTGTCGTAAATGCCTACCCACCGAAACCCCTTCACGCACATTAGTAGCCGAGTCGGCCTGTTTTCGGCGAGATGTATCGGCAGTAGGTAGAACAAAGCTCGATCACAATCAAGTGTCGTCCCTCGGCCCTCGTGTTGTTTCAAAATGTCTTTCCGCTACGAACTACACCTAGGGTCAGGCTCGAATCAGATCCATGCACTTGAAACCAAGTGTGACCCATTGATCTAGTCTTCTGAGGGTACACGTAGGTGAAAATGGGCTAGTTTTTCTATTCACGTGCACGAGCGGGATTGGGTGGGTGGGCTTTGGCAACAATTTTTTTTTGCGAATTTCACAAAATAAGAGGGACAATTGAAATGGTTAGTGCAATTTTGCTTTTTTTAGAAACACAATACAAATGCAGACGTCCACAACACGTGCACACTTATCCCTATAAACACACACATGCACATCCTCCGCGTCACCTTCGGGTCACGAATAAAGCAAATAAATCTACACATGCTTATTAGAATTTGTTCTTGTTTTGTTTGGCCCAGAAGGCCCACAAGTCCGTTCATTGTCCTGTGTAATGTATGGCCAAATTCTGTGGCCCACTAATGTGTGTATCGCATTTCCTTAGCTGAAGACAATAATTTCACATATGTGGTTGCTCTTTGCTCTCCTCCGTCAGATTCGTTGATTCAGAACTTCATCCCAACATAGCCTCACAATTAGTTCTCAAAAAGCAAAAAAACATAGCCTCACAATATTTTTGCACATGATGACAGAATCAGCAACAAGTGGTTGCCATTTCATGGATTCTGATTAATATTTGTGGTTGATTTTTGCGAATGATGCTCAATGCAACATCACTGATTAAATTGATTGGTTATTTATGTTAGCACGGGCAACTAATGCTGCCATTGCTTATCTATTCAATTTCATATTATAAGTCAACTAATGTGTGGTTACGGTGGCAACAAGCAGTCAAGGAAACCGACGGGTGGTCTGACCGACGGGTAGATGATGGTCTGACCGGCGACAGGGTAGCGATCTGACCGGTGGCAGAGCAGCAATTTGATCATGCCACCAGTCAGACCAGGAGCGACACAACGGTCTGACCGGTGCAACTTCTTTTAAGTTAGAGAGTAATCTTTTAGTTTCGCGAAAAAGATTTGATTTTGGTGTTTCTACTATTTACCCTTTTCTGATAGGATTGATTTTTTGTATTCGATCATTCGAGTACTTCACCCATCAGCTAGGGTATATCGAGGGATATGTAACAATCATCTCTATATATGTTTCTCTTCTCTTTTATTTTTTTTAAAATTCATAACTACTTAACTCCGTATGCAAGAAAAAAACCACATGCCCTCGAGAGAAAATTCATTCTCATGCATTTTCTTCTAAACATCTTTCCTGTATAATCTAGACAATGCAAACTATGGCCAAAGGTCTTCCAAAACACACACAGTGACGGAGCCTGCATCGTCGTTGAGCCTGAGCAACTAATAGCATGTCATGACAATCAAATAATTTTTACACATATTGATGATAGTCAGTAATGAAAATGGCAACAACAAAGCTTGAGCGATCGTCCGACCTGTCCGGGAGCTGCATCCGCCACTGAGCACACACGTGAAGACGGCAAAACATCCCAACATCCGTACCCTGTTTCGGATCAAATAATGTTTTTGCATGGGTCCTAAAAATGTAATTGGGGCTTTTATGTCCATACTTTATATTCCTCGACATGAATTTCGAGTCCTTTTTTGTGGATTATTTCGCAGCCATCCGGAGTTTAACACGTGATGTGCGGCATCTGCACATTTCATTTCTGTAACACCTAAGGACGCTGACATCTGTTGATACTAACAATTTTTCCAGATAGGACGGAACAGAAATGGAATCTTGATACCAAACAAAAGCTACATGACATTTTGACAACTGGGCAGCAAGTACATCTCTGTATACATAGTCGCCGTTTGGATTTCATTTCACCAATTTGTACAGCAAAGTTGAATTTGCTGAAAACCCCAAAGTTTAAGACTTTTTTGTTCATGAGAATGCTCTGACCAGATTTTTGCAAAAGAGAAATTGGATCGGCTGCAGAAGTAGTCAAAGGTTTAGCAGCCTTGGAACTGGACTGAACTTCTGAACAAGTCTGAAGATAAGCGGCAGCTTAGATAGGCCGTCGGCACCGGTCCTGAGGGTGTTGACTAAAATTTTCAAGAAACAGAAAAATAAAATGACTCATCTTTCAATTCAATGGTTATGACTATCGCACATATGATTGATTCAAATCTTAAGACAGTTTCAATTTTCAAACTTCACTCTGATCAGCAATTCATTAGTGAACATAAATTTTGAAAGAAAAAACAAAGTAAAAGAGACTCTTCAGTATTGTCCCTTCACTCTGTAATTTGTACATTTTCCTTTCCTACCAAGAGCATCTCCGTATTTTATTATATATTTTTTATAATGGAAATCAATCCGGCCTCTACATCGAGATGTATCCAGACTATTTTTTTAAACTATATATCACAATCTTTGTGCCAACATTATTTCTCTTAATGCATTGATACACAAATCTTTTGTGTATTCCCAACAAAAAGGATATCACAACTGATTATCTATGTCTTCATTGTATTCAAAACAATCTTGGTGCAGCTTAAAAAAAATTCTTATCTATATCCATATGACAAGGTCAAGAGAAGAATTTAATGCTTTTGCTTATGAGCTGAACTGCAGAAAGGAAAATTCCTCATCTTTGTTTCTATCTCTTCTCAAAAAACGAATTCTTCTGTACATCTAACAAAAGAATAAGATGGAAGTATGAACAAATCTGACAAATTGTACAATCTGAATCATCTACAACAACTGAAGAACAAAAAAAAATCAAGTAATCTGAATGCTCCCTAGCAGCAAAGAATCACTGGCCTTCCTCACAAAATTTCTGGACCAGCTGTTATTACTCTAAACCTGTTCATCATCAGCTAAACTACTGAAATTAAGCAAAATTTTGTTTCACTGTCACTGCAATCTGCTCCTCTTGAAATCCGGCAGCGTCAGCGCCACCACCGGCGGCCGGAAGCCCACGGAGGCCAGCCGCGGCGACAGTATCATCCCCGGGCTGGGCCGCGGCGACGGCACCGGGTCCCTCTTCCTCGTCGCCGGCGACCCCCCGGCGGCGAGGCGCGGCGAGAGGTTGACGTGCTCCAGCGCCCTCGACTGCAGGTCCTGCGGGTAGTCGCGCACGCACCGGATGCGCGGCCCGGTCCCCGTCGACCACCTGCACGACAGGTGGTTCTTGCTCGAGCTCGAGCTCGAGCCCTCGTCGGCGGCGGTGTCGCTCGCCGCCGACGAGGAGCTCGCGTTCTTCTCCTCTTCTTTCGTTGCCGTTGGGACATCGGCGTCTTCGTCCTCGCCTTCGCTCATGCTGCCGTCTTCGTCGACGGCGTGGTGGTCCATGTCGTCGGAGACGGTCTCGCTCAGAAGATCGGCTGCGGCTGCGGTGGCGGCGACCGTCTCGACGTTCTTGGCGGCGGCAATGGAGGCGGCGGTAACGTCAGGCTTGGTCAGCAATGGGTACTCGTCGTCTTTGTCAATGGGACATCTCTGAAAGAAAGAAGACATTTAACATCCAATTAGTTAATTAATTAATTAATTAAAGTTCTAATTTTTTTTATTAATTTGTGCTAATCTGATGAAGAGATGATCATGTTGGGGTTGAGAATTTTCTTACATTTACCTTGACATCTGCAAGGTCGACGCCGTTCTCCTGAAGGTAGCTGATGAACTCCCTGAAATTCTCCTCGGTTGGGAGGTAGTGACCACTGTAAGGCCAGATTGCCTGAAGAAACACACAACACCGTCATCAATTATTCAGATAAAAATTGTTTCTTTAATTAAACTCATAATGCTCTTCTTCTGTTTGGAAAATTACAATTTTTTCTTTCCACATGAACAAACCTTGAGGATTCCGTCTTTGACCACTAATCTTCCAGCAGATGTGATCGCTCCACCAGCCAGAAAGCTGGAGTGCTGAAATGACCCTTTCTTCTTCTGCACCAGAGTCAAAAATTCAGAAGAAATTCAGAGAATTGTACTACCATGATATGGAAATGGAACCGATATTGCGGTTTATCCGCGTGTCGGTGTGAATACAGATTTCTGGGAAATGAGCTGGAAATTTTTCAGTTACCTGGCCAACATACAATGCTTTGGTTGTGCTGAGGACAAAGATCCACTTGGAATCATCTGAAGTGTGGACAACAACTCCAGACTGTCTGTACACAAGCCTGCCACTCTCCACAACAACCTCATACTCCTGCCTCTCTTTCTGCAATTCAAAACATAGTAAGTACATGATTCACTTATTCAGTTTACTGAATTTTGAATAATTTGGTTCATATTTGCTAGAGTTGAGGACATACTGGTCCAAGGTACTTGATGCACTGGCTCTGAAGCTTGCTCCTAGGACACTTGTCAAGATTTACTTCTTTGCCCTCCCCAATGTCCAACCTGTTGATGATCATGTATAAAAATTGCCACATTGTTACTAGTCAGAGGCTTCAAGTGAACACAAAGTATGAGGCTATGTAAACTAGGCAGAATATTTTCAGGTTATTTACCAATAAAAGAATGGCTCTGTACTCTCACTCCTGGACCAGACACCGTAATAAATATGCAAATTGTGGCCATATCGATGCCTCGGATCAATCTGTCCAAAAACAAGAAAACGGCAAGAATCAGTAAATTAACACCAGCAACAATCTCACTGGATCATAGTTTAGTGACAGAATTAAGAGGCATGTGACTTACAGCTTCGAGCCAGTGCTGCAATGCCAGCTTCTGAGCCTTCCCGTTCTTCGATAACCCCTTTCCAACCTAATCAGACCAAAGATAATTGCATCATCAGCTGCAATTTCGATGAGAAACAGCCGGCATCTGAAGAGCATTTTTGGACTGATGATGAACAACTATAAATGGATTAATAAAAAATTCAGTACCTTGGCTGCTCTTGTTCTTGCTCTTGCCCACCGCGACGCCGCGGTTTCGGGCTTTTCACCATTGAAGAATGATATCGAGCTGTGCTTCAGCGATGCAAAGTCCAATGCTTTCCACCTGAACAAAGAACACACTACAGTTACAAAAAAAAGGTCTGAACTTTTTTACACAAATGAATTAACTGAATTGCTGAAGAAGATGATGTGTGTACCACAGCTCCTCGACGACGACTGCGCAATCGGCGAGGTTTCGCCGCGTCCGGTAGCTCTTGTACACCTTCTGAAGCTTCACTGCTGCAGCATCAAGCTCACATTTGGGGCTGGAAGATACTATTGGACTTGATGCTGCTGCCATGAAAATGTCTGAATTTCTCCGGTCGTCGACGACGACGTTTATCCGGCTCGGCCTATTCTTGTGGTTCACTGAATTTGTTTTGGTTTCTTCACCTCCTTCCCATTCTTTGAAGCTCAGTGACTTCACCAATGCTCCATTACTTCTCAAGGCCATCTTCTCTTGTTCATCCCAAGGTGAGATTTTGTTCACCATGGCTATATGCTTGGACCTTGGGCTGAAGATCTCGATGCCAACTTCACCCCATGCATGCTGATGCAATCCCATAAAACTGAAATCTTCTGCTCTGCAAATGCAAAATTCAGAGATTGCGAATTAGATTCAGGGTGAAACAGTCATCAGAAGCAACTCACAAAGAAAGAGAAAAAAACGAATAATTCAGCTCCCTGTGATGTGGTCAAAGTCAGAGAGAAGAACCAAACACTAAGTAACAACCAGTAGCCGGCACAAATGACTCGAGACCAAATCTATGTTCATGCATTTGCTGCAACTAGCACTACATCAGCACTAAAAAAAAAAGTTGATTGCGAGGTAGCAGCCATGCCTTTTAAACATGCACTTTTACAACAAAGTTGCTTCCTTTTTTTATTTTCAATCAGGATTGCTGCATTCAACACCACAAATAAACGTGCACAGTTGCCTGCATTATATCCAGCTGAACAGAATCCAGAGACCAGAAGAATCAGCAACTCTGTTTTTTTTGCCCCAATTTTCTTGGTACTCTGAACTTACCTTCAGGAAAAACAAGGAAAACTCAAGAAGGTGCAAACTAAGAACAGCTCTTCAGAATTAAACAGCAAGGCATCAGAAGAAAGGTTCCATGAAAACATAGATTTTGCTGTTCTTCAAGAAAGAGAAAACCAAGAAGAAGCAAACAGATTTGAAAGAAATTTGGTATGCATCACATCAAACACTGCAAAAGTTGATAGATTTTTGGAATGGACTCAAAGATCACATTTTGACTGAGGAACTCTGCACCCAGCAGCACATCCTGGACCAATTCCAATCCCCAGCAAGAACCCCAAGCCAAGAACAGAAGATTGGATCAAAATCTGCCAGAAGCAAAAGAGGCAACACCAAGCTCCTCACCTGATGGTCTGAAATTAGCCACCGCAAGCAAGAACAGAGTTCTTCTCTAAAGATCAAAGAACAGCCGAAGGTTTTGAGAGCTGAGAGAATTCTCTGAAACTGTTTTGAAATGCGATGTGGCTACGGTTGTTGATGAACATCTCAGGGCAGGTCACTGCTCCCTCTAATATATATACCGAAATCTAGAGCTGCCACTTCATGGAGGTCCCATCATCAATCCGAGAAATTTGGGGGTTTTTTTAACCAAAAAAATGCATGAGCAGGACTGGGAGTTTTGCTGCACAAGAAACCTCAAGTTTTTGTGATTGGGTCACTTCAGAGCTTTCAACCGGTTGAATGTTCCTTCAGTTTACACTTTGCACCTTGTCAAGCGTCTCTTTTGCACTGTGACCCTGCTTGAAACCTCATTTTCAGGGAGTGCTAAGCCCATGAGAATTAGCCCTCCAACTATCCTGAATTAAATTTTAAAAAAATTCTACTAAAGCCCTTGCAGTACAAAATAGTAACTTACTGACGTTTTTGTGGTACTCACATGAAAATTTGTAAGCCCTAAAACAAACATTTTTTTTAGAATATAAATGAGTAAATTTCCTTAGGATGCCACATTGTAACGCCCGTTTTGCCGTGGCGTTAGCGGGAAAACCTAATTCCTAAAAACTCTATTTGCGAAAATTTTGTTCTTCGGTTGTATCTTGTCGTGTGCCCAGGATCTCGTGTTTCCCCTCTCAGCTCAATCCCGGAGAAAATCGTGAAATCAGATTTTGAATCCGAACCCTAATCCTTCCAATCCAATTCTCAGAAAAAGTCTGCTTCGCCTCCCTCGCTGTCCTCGGGCCGTTTTTCTTTCGGCCCATCTTTCCATCGCCCCTCTTCCCTTCGGCCTCCTTCCCTCCCCTCCCCGCTGGGCCGCGCAGCCCGGCCCAGTCCACGCGGCCGCGCGCTGGGCGTGCACGCACGTGCGCCGCACGTGCCGCGCGGGAGAGAGCCCTCACTCTCTCGCTCTCTCCCTCTCGAATCTTCCCGACTCTCTCTCTCTCGCGCTCGCCCGTTTCTCTCTCTCTCTCTCCCAACGGCTCCCGCCGGCGCCCCGTCCCGTTCTCGCCGGCGTCCATCCGCCCGTCCCGTCCCACCGCTAGTCCCGCGCCCGCGCGTCGTGGCCGACCGGCCGGACGNTCACCTAGGCCGTCCCCGCGCCGCTTGCCTCCGCACCGCGCCAAGCCCCGCCAACGTCACTCCCGGCCCCGCCGCCTCTGCGCGCGCATGCCGTCGAGGAGAGCCGCGTGCCCTTCTCCCTCTCGCTCCCTCTCCCCACGTGCCCTTACCCGTTTCGGCAAGGGGGCCACGCCCCTTTTTTCCCTTTCTTTCTTCTTTTCCCCGACAGCCGTCGGTCCCCTCTCCGCCTGCCGCCGTTCGGCCGCTAGCGCAGAAGGACGCCAGAGCCGGTCCCCTCTCCACTTTGCCCCGAACCATCTCTCTCTCCCCCCCGCACCAACCTCCGCCAACTGACTTGCGCCCCCTTTAAATCCTCCTTCCGCTCGACCGCCATTGTTGCCGCCGCCGAGCTCCTCTCCCTCCACCGCCATGCTGTGCCACCGCCGCCCTTGCCGTCCGCCGCCGCAACCGAGGACGCCGAAGGAAACTCCGGGCACCACCTTCTTCCCCTCTCCCTCGGCCGAAGCCGAGCCGAGTCCGCCCGCGCGCCGCCGGCCCGTTCTCCCCCGGCGAGCTCCTTCCGCGGTAATCCTTCCCCCTCCGTCCCCCTTTTCTTCCCTTGGCCTAGGATGACAGATAGCG
The DNA here is from genome assembly GCA_008326285.1 of Oryza officinalis. Classification (NCBI taxonomy): domain Eukaryota; kingdom Viridiplantae; phylum Streptophyta; class Magnoliopsida; order Poales; family Poaceae; genus Oryza; species Oryza officinalis. The sequence continues at coordinate 7,867,896 of BDMV01000005.1, forward strand.
CCGTCGACCTCCTCCGGGCACCGCCCCTCTCCTCCACTCCCTCCCCGCGCCGCCGCACCCGCCGCCGCATAGCGCCGTCGCCAGCCGCCGTCGCGCCTTCTATCCCCAATCCAAGCCGATGACTCGCTTCTCCTTGCTCCCTCTCTGCTCCGGTGCTTTTCCCCTTTGCCGGGCTCGCGCTGCGCTGTCCTGAGCCCCTCCGCCGTCTCCGCCGTCGACCTCGGCCTCCCCTTCGTCCTCCCCAACCGGACTCCGTGGCAGCCACGTCAGCGCCACGCGAGCGCCGACGTCCTCTCTCCCTCCGAGCGCCGAGTTCACGCGCACCGAGCTGCTGACGGGCGGGTCCCGCCCTAGCGCCGCGTGGTGGACCTCGGTCCACCGGTCCGGCCGCCCGCGTGGGCCACGCCTTGCCCCGGCCCACTCGGCCTCCCCTCCTCTTCGGCCCGGTCGGCCCCTCTTCCCGCCTCATGCGCCTCCTCGGCCTCGGGCCGTTCTTCTCGCACGCCGGCCCGCTTTGCCGCGCCCGCGCTCGCCCATTGGGCCGCGTGCCCATCGGCCTCCCTCGCTCGGCCTTGGGCCATTTTCCTCGCGCGCCGGCCCATCCGTCCGGCTGCGCCCCGTCCTTTCCATTGGGCCGCACCAAGCCGCCCAAAATAAAAGTCCAATTCAAGTCCCTCTTTCTTTTTCTTTTTCAAGGGAATTAATAATTCCTTTTCCTTTAGACAGAAAATCAACTAATCTTAGAAAATTCATATCTTCTCAACCGTTCGTCCGTTTGACTCCGTTCGACTTCCAAAATTCCTCAAAAATCGAGATCTATCCAATGGCACGCTTAGTGGTCATTAATAGGGCTTCCTTTTTATCGTTGTGTTGAGTCGCCTTGTTTCGCGTGTAGCTTCGGAGCCAGAAGACTCGCAGTGCGCGGATTTCGAGAAAGAAGCTCAAGATCTCGAGCAATGCAAGTCACCTTTGATCAATTGAACCTATAATTTAAAACTAAGTATTTTGATTCCGCAAACTAAGCATTCGTTAGGTTACACTTAACACTTGGCCTCGGTTTGCAATACAACCGACAGGCCCTACCCACTTGCTGCATTTAACCTCCTTGATTATTGAATACCCTGACACCCCTTGTCACCCTTCAGGTGGAGTCTCGGTATTCGCACCCCGCGTGCGAATATCGAGTCTCCCCTCCATATTTAAAATGATCAACTGGGTAAAACCTGAGTTTATAAAATGCTTAGAAAACCTGACACTTGGGTCGGTGCCTTGAAAATAAATTGAGTTTCTAAAACTCGCGGTGCGGGAGACGTACTAGGGTACGGTCTTCCCGTTCTCGCCTTAAGGACCGATTCCTTGGGAATTACATCCGAGCATATGTCAAGTACGACCACATGGGTGATATGGGACACCCCTGGCTGAGTAACTAGCTAGGCCAGGGAAATCTTGATGCCAAGGGACAAGTGGATTCGTCGGGGTGGTGTCGGGAAGGACCCTTGGGCTTCCTGGCACAGTATGGTCTGGGACCTAACCTGGTGTTGGTCCGTGGGACCCCTCCCGTTGGCATAAGATGACCCTGAGTCGGCTTTCAAAATGCCTTGTCGTGAAGGCCTCAAGGTCGCCAGACGTGGCTGTGAGGCACGGGCTGGGTGACCCGGGGTTAGTAATGTCGTGTGGGTAAAGTGTACCCCCTCTGCAGAGGTTAGCAACTGTTCGAACAGCCGTGCCCACGGTCATGGGCGGATGTGAGGTGATTCCTTAGCGTAGTTTTGTTGACTACTCTGTGAACTGCTATGGTGTGAGAAATCCGCTCAGTGCTAGAGTGTGGCTGTTGATACAGCCGGAGTCAATGAACGATTGACAGGGAGCCCCTCGTGCCGACATGCTTGACTTGTGGCTGTTGGTACAGCCGGTGTCGGTGAACGATTGGCAGGGAGCCTCTCGTGCCGACGTGCTTGACTTGTGGCTGTTGGTACAGCCGTGTCGGTGAACAATTGGCAGGGAGCCTTTCGTACCGACAAGAATCAATCCATACAATTTCACTGCTCCGGTCGGATGAGACGCACTTTCTCGTCCGTGTCATTAAGAAGCACTCACTTAGTTGTTTCCGAAAGTCTTAAACTAAAATTGAATGTGAAAAATAATTGGCTCTCCTTTGAAGCTTGCATCAAACACTTAATTCCCTTGGCTTGCTGAGTACTCCCGTACTCACCCTTGTTCTATATAAATAAACCCCCCCGGTTCTTGAAGACGAAGAAGTGGACCCTGCGGAAGAAAAGTTCTTCCAGGAGCAAGTAGACTACGAGCAGTAGTAGGGTTCCGGCCTTTCCCCAAGGCTTTGCTTGTGGCGTTGGGCTAGTCTCCGTCTTTCCGCTTCCGCCTTTTTGTAATGCTGTTGCGAACTCGAGGCCTGTCCGCAGTTTCAACCTTGGTTGTAATACTACTCTTAATAAAGAGACCAGTGTTGTTGTGATATTCTACCTTCCTGTTGTACCAGCACGGTTTTCTGGGACTGGTACAGGTATACAGGTTAATTTGGATCGCTTTACACTGACCGTCGTTCGGGGCTAATTTGGGGCGTGACACACAGCTAGCTATCATAAGAAATGGAAAAGAATGATGGTTGTTTTAAAATGAGAAATTAATCTAAGTTGAGGAAATTTCAGACATACATCTTTACAATTCTTTTTTTTAAAATGTGGATTGAATAGAATTGTGTTACGGGCACTGAATTAAGGATCCGCTTTGCTACCATATTAAGTTTTATGTCCAACCAGTTAAGCCAAAAATATAAGGTGTTAAAGATGTGCGTCATAATTTTGAAAGAGAAATAAAAATCTCTCTCATTCTCTATCAACCACTAGGGTACGCGGGTGTCCAATTTATGTGGAGCATTTTTTACCCACCACAAAGTTGAGTCCCTCCGCCTCCATTACTAAACCTATGAATTTCATATCAAACAAAGTCTATCTCATTTGGTCAGAAAAAATATTAGGGATTCAAATAGGACAGTAAACCCTGTCATTTTTTTTCAATTTATTTCCAGCACTATGTGCCTAACCAACTATGCCCAAATTTTTCTTTAAAAAAAAAGCAGCAGCCCTACCCTGGCATTCCAAAATGTGCACAATGTTTCATAATGTGCCACACCAGTCTCAGTCATCCCCTATGTGTAACTAGCTTACATATAAAAAGCCCCAAGTTGGCATGAATGAATGAATGAATGCAAAGACATTAGTGCCCCTGGACCATGTAGTACCTATCTACTACCACAGTGGAAGATGGAAACGTTCAAAATTAAACAAGAAACGGTCAGAAGATGGGCGATGAATGCATCCATATCGTCCGCCCTCGTGCGTCTGCCTTCATCAATTCATGCATACATGTTTCTTCAAATTTTTTTTTTTTATCTTCAGTTTCTTCATGAAGGCAGGCACCAACAACTGCAAATTTAATGGCGATGGAAATGGAATTGCAGAGGTAGGGGAGAGTGTGAGTGAATGGGGTTTGGGTTTGGGTTTGGTAGTTGGCAGCGCGACATGAAATGAAAGCAACGGAGAACGAGTCAGGGTTTGAAAAACCGCCGGGGGCCCGGTTACCGCCACCCGGTGGTACGGCGGTTACCGCGTGGTAACCGCCGTAACCGCCAAAAACCGCGACAAATTCGTTTTTGAAATTTTTGAATTCAAAACCGCGGTACGAGACGCGGTTACCGTGCGGTAGCCGTCGGTTACCGCGCAATGTTGGAGCAAATGAAGAACAAAATGAAAAAAAATTAAAAAAAATAGAAAAAACACTTAAAAATTTATAGAAATTTGGGATAATAATTAAAAAATGTAGGATATTTGTGGGTATACAATAAAAATTTTTGGCATGATATTTTCTATATTACGGACTTGAAATTAATTGAACAATACATGTGGGTATAAAATAAAAAATTTTGGCATGATCTTTGCTATATTACGGACTTAAAATCAATTGAACAATTCATAACATAATATTTCGAGAACAACAATCAACAATCTGAAGATATCGCACAAGGTGTCCACATGTTCACATGTCAAGACGTCCACAATATAGAGTTCACAAGTGAAATGAATACAGTCGACAATATAGAGTTCACAATACAGTCCACAATATAACATCCACAATATGATAGTTCATATGACAAGCAATATGAAAATAGAAGTTTTGTTGGACGATTAAAGGAAATAGAGAAGGACGTACCAACATAGAGCCAGCTATAAGTTCCACTGATTATATGCCATGTTGTACTCCTCTGTGGACATGAGCATCAAGCCATGCGACTGTAGCAACCCTGCCTTGTATTCCTCCCAACTTTGACCTGTCCATGATGCTGTTGTTTGCCATTGAGCATACAATTGAGCGTACCACTGGGGCTCTTGCCACTCGTACACCCATGTAGGAGGGGGATAATCAGAAGGTTGGGGACGATTATACGCATACCTTGGATAGCCACTTTCAATGCTAGAGGCACTGAATGAGCTGTAGCTATCCTGTGGTATGTCAAGATGTTGTCGTTGTTGTTGGTCACTCGGTGAAACGGTAGTTCGTTGAGAGCTTGGAGCACCGTGATCACGGTCCTGAGTCGCGTGAGTGAAGTCGGCCTCACCCGCACATGTACGCTACGTTTTGTTATGGATTTATTTTACTATCATTCCACTACTTTTACTTTTTTTCTGAGTGATTCAAAATTTGTAGTGATAACAAACAAGCAAGACAATTGCATTGCGAAATCAAAATTACAAAAAATCCTGGCTACGGTTTACCGCCAATTTGCTCGCGGTAACCACGGTTTCGGCGCGGTTACCGCTCGGTATCGAGCGGTTACCGTGCCCTACAGCCCTCTGAAACTAAACCCTAAAGCCACGGCAACCTCGCAAAACCGCGCGATAAATCGAGCAAACCGCGCGGTTACCGCGGAATACCGAGCGGTACCGGAGGACTTACCGTGGGCGCGCTGGCGTCGGCGGTTACCGTCTCGTACCGCGCGGTTACCACGCCCTACCGTGCGGTGTCGTCGCTCGCCGGCGCGGTGGCGGCGGATCTGGGGCGCGTCTGGCGTCGCCGGGGCGTTGGACAGAGAGGGAGCGAGAGAGCATAGATGGAGCGCACGGGGGGACGCTAGAGATAGGGTTAGGGTTAGGGTCCCCTCGGTTGGGCCTCAATGGGCCGTGTGCACAGTATCGGGCCAGCCCATTTTTTTTTCTTTTTCCAATTTTCAAGTTTTTCATCCGTTCTGCTCTCAAATTTGAATAAATATTGTTTTTTTTCGAGAAATTTCTTCACCATAAAACACTACAAATCAAGCACTACCGTTACCATTTTTTTTGATTTTTTTTCTTTTTTTTTGAATTTTTGAATTCGGATGAAATTCGGCAAACCGTACCGCGCGGTACGGGTTACCGTACCACCGCGGTACGGGCGGTAACCGCGGTAACCGCGCGGTTACCGCCGGTTTTTGAAACCTGGAACGAGTCATCCGTTCCCGGTGTTGGATCGGATGAACGGTGGTAGCTTGCAGTACTGCTGTGCAGTGCATATATACAGTTATATAAAATAGGGTGGTCAAAGGGCCTTTGATCCGATCGAGACATTCATCAATCACATAACGTCATACATATACTCTTTTTGTTGGAAAAAAAATAGTACGACGTACATTCATCAATCACGTAACGTCATACATATACTCTTTTTATTGGGAGCAAGGGCCTTTGAATTAATTTTAGTCCTGAATCCTATCTTCCTATAAATTGTAACCCACTAAATCCTCAATATACAAAGATGTTACATCATCATTCACTAACAATTATTATATTTTAAACATCATACAAACATGATATATTATCTATAATTTTATAATTTATTAAATTTTAAAACTTTAAAATGTAGGTATGTTAAATCATCATCTCACATAATTCACATGATATTTTAATATATCTCTCCATCAATTTTTATAATGTCCTATATACCTATATAGTTCATTCTTACTTAGTTAATGTTATTTCTCTTTTCTCTCATTAAGTCGTATCATCTCAATTATTTTTAGCCCCTAGATAATTAATTTATGATCCAAATTATCTCTCTCATTTTTTTCTCTCATAAAACCAAATCATCTTACTTTTACATGTGAATCATCAATCTATATACTATTTAAATTATCATAAATCACATCAACTTATGTAAGCTTATGTCATATAGCTATGCTACGCATTATTTCTACTTATTATTATCCTAAACTCTCACAACAACGCGCGGGGTTTCACGTAGTATGAAAATTAACCAAGCAGCTTCAAAACTACTGGATATTATTCAGCTCTTACCTTTTGATACCAGGTATTTTTCAACCTTGATCAGATCAATGGTGGTTGTAGATGGTATGGCTTTGACATGGTGATGTGTTTAATTTGAGCTCAAAGTATTTTTAGAATTTTAAAAAATAGTAAATGGATTAAAATCACTTGATGTGTGTATATATCACTACACCAGAACCCTACATCTGTGACGGCATACCAGTGACGGGCCTATGGGTTGGTCACAGATGACCGTCACCTTTGACGGGTCCTTATGTTTGCCGTCATCGGTGAGACATCTGGCTGCGGCCCGTCACAGGTATGACCTCACCTCTGACGGCTTGGAACCGTAAGCCGTCACTGAAATACCAGTGACGGCTTCTAACTACCTGGCCGTCACAGGTATCACCCCACCTGTGACGGCCAGAGAGTTAAAACCCGTCAAAGGTAATTGGCCGACATCTTTGACGGGCTATATTTATTTAACCCGTTTGAGGTGAGTTGGATCTCTATAAATACCATCTAACTGCCAACTGCTTTCCATCCCGACCAGTGCACTGTTCACAATTCGGTTGGGAGGGTAAGGGGGGCGAATTTGTGTTGAAATTAAAGGTAAAAAATACATTATTCTCCCTTCATTCCCAATTGATCATCATATAGTTTTTTTCCTATGTCGTTGATTGCAGATGAATCGTAGTTGGATGTACCATGTTCATCGTTCGTCTAAAGAGTATAGGGAGGGGGTCACTGAATTCGTCACATTTGCGGACAATGACAGAAAAAGCAGGATGGCCATGCACATATTGTGTCCATGTAACGACTGTAAGAATGAACAGATGTTCCATGATAGTTCAGATGTGCATTCTCATTTGATAAGGAGAGGTTTCATGGAAAAATATACATGTTGGAGCAAGCATGGAGAGCAAGAGGCACCTGATGTCGCAGTTGAAGAAGGCCCGGATCAGGATGTAGTGAACGCCGCTGCAACTCGAGAAGGCATGTTTGTACCTTCTTCGTTAGGCGGAGAGACCATAGATTTGGATACTCAAAGTTTGTCTGAAATGTTGCATGACGTTGAAGACGCAGATGACAACGACAGAGATTTTGAGAAGTTTAGTAAGTTGGTGGAAGAATGTCATATGCCTTTGTATGATGGATGTAAGTCGAAGCACAGCAAATTGTCATGCGTGTTGGAACTCATGAAGCTTAAGGCAAGTAATGGTTGGTCCGACAAGAGTTTTACAGAACTTCTTGAGCTGTTAAAGGACCTGTTGCCAGAGGGAAACAAATTACCGCATATGACATATGAAGCAAAGCAAGTCTTATGTCCGTTGGGCCTGGAGGTGAGAAGAATTCATGCTTGTCGAAACGACTGCATTTTGTATTACAAGCAATACGCTGACTTAGATGTTTGCCCTGTCTGTGGGGCTTCTAGATACAAACGAACAATAAGTGAAGGTGAAGGAAGTAAGTCAAAGAGGGGAGGCCCCGCAAAGGTGGTGTGGTATCTCCCAATTGCGGAACGCATGAAAAGAATTTTTGCGAATCCAGAACAAGCTAAGCTAGTGCGTTGGCATGCCGAAGAACGGAAAGTCGATAGTAAGCTTAGGCACCCGGCAGATTCAGTACAGTGGCGGACAATCAATAGGATTTACCGTGAATTATCAAATGACCCAAGAAACATGCGTTTTGCCATGTGTACGGACGGCATTAATCCATTTGGTGATTTGAGCAGTCGTCATAGTACATGGCCAGTTCTTCTTGTGAACTATAACCTTCCTCCCTGGTTGTGCTTCAAAAGAAAGTACATTATGCTTGCCATGCTAATTCAAGGACCGAGACAACCTGACAATGATATCGATGTGTTCCTTGAACCGATAATCGATGACTTTGAGAGGCTGTGGAATGAGGGCACACGAACATGGGATGCATATGCACGAGAGTATTTCAACCTCCGTGCGATGTTGTTTTGTACCATCAACGATTATCCGGCCCTTGGCAACCTTTCTGGCCAAACTGTCAAAGGGAGATGGGCATGTTCGAAGTGTATGGAGGAAACAAGGAGCAAATAGTTGAAGCATTCACGCAAGATGGTCTACATGGGTCACAGGAGATTTCTCCCAAGGTATCACCCTTATAGGAATATGACAAAGAATTTCAATGGACACAGAGATACAACTAGCCCCCCGACAGAGCTAACAGGGACAGAGGTGCACAACTTAGTGATGGGAATAACCAACGAGTTTGGAAAAATGAGGAAAGATGGAAAGACAAAAGAGAAAAGCATGTGGAAGAAGAAATCAATATTTTGGAGACTACCATACTGGAAGGATTTTGAGGTTCGTCACTGCATAGATTTGATGCATATTGAGAAGAATGTATGCGAGAGTTTAATGGGATTACTGCTTAACCCTGGTAGTACAAAGGATGGTCTCAACGCCCGGCGAGATCTGGAAGACATGGGTGTTCGTTCAGAGCTACATCCCATAACCACGGAGTCGGGCAGTGTGTACCTTCCTCCAGCATGCTACACTCTCTCGAAAGATGAGAAGATGGATTTGCTGACATGTCTGAGTGGTATAAAGGTTCCATCTGGGTACTCATCAAGAATTAGTAAGTTCGTTTCAGTGGAAGACCTTAAATTGATAGGGATGAAGTCGCACGATTGCCACGTCCTTATCACACAGCTGTTGCCTGTTGCAATAAGGAATATTTTGCCTCCTAAGGTGCGACACACGATAATGCGATTGTGCTCCTTCTTCCATGCAATTGGCCAGAAGATCATTGATCCTGAGGGACTAGATGAACTACAGGCAGAAATTGTCAGAACCATATGTCATCTTGAGATGTACTTTCCTCCTACTTTCTTTGATATAATGGAACATCTTCCCGTGCACCTTGTTAGACAAACAAAGTGCTGTGGTCCTGCTTTCATGACGCAGATGTATCCTTGCGAAAGGTACATGGGGATCCTGAAGGGTTTCGTACGGAACCGATCCCACCCCGAGGGGAGCATCATTGAGAGTTACACCACCGAAGAGGTCATCGAGTTTTGTGTTGACTATATGTCAGAAACCTCTTCAGTTGGATTACCACGATCTCATCACGAAGGAAGGCTTGATGGTGTGGGCACTGTTGGAAGGAAAATTGTAAGGATGGATCGTAAGGTGTATGATAAAGCTCATTTCACGGTACTCCAGCATATGACCGAGGTAGTGCCGTACTTTGATGAACACCTACGATTTCTCCGACAGGACAACCCAGGGCGATCAGAGAGTTGGGTTAGAAAAAAGCACATGTCTTCTTTCAACGAGTGGTTCAAGAACCGAATTGCCAACATGCCGAACTTGTCAAGTGAAACACTGCAGTGGTTGTCACAGGGTCCTGAATGGAGTGCTACCACCTGGCAAGGATATGACATAAATGGGTACACATTTCACACGATCAAGCAAGACAACAAATGCACAGTTCAGAACAGTGGGTTACGCATTGAGGCCGCTAGCGACGGTGGTCGGCGTGATCAGTACTATGGCAGAGTTGAGCAAATATTGGAGCTGGATTACTTGAAGTTCAAAGTGCCATTGTTTCGTTGTCGATGGGTCGATCTTCGTAATGTAAAAGTTGATAATGAAGGTTTCACCATTGTCAATCTGGCTAACAACGCGTACAAGGAAGAACCGTTCGTTCTCGCCAAACAAGTTGTTCAAGTATTCTACATAATTGACCCGTGTAACAAGAAACTGCATGTAGTTCGAGAAGGGAAAAGGAGAATAGTTGGATTGGACAACATTTCAGACGAAGATGATTACAACCAGCACGTGCACGGCATAGGTCAGGAAATACCTATAGAATTGGAGGAAGAAGAAGATGAGGTTCAACATGCACGCGTCGACCACGAGGAAGGATTATTTTTGTAATTTATGTCTATTTTGTCTAGTATATGTATGACTCTAAAATGTTTGCAATGATCATTAGTGCATTGCTTACGAAATAGTTCATGTAAGTCAAATGAAATATTAAGCACAATAACTACTATAAGTGAAATAAAATAATTAAGTAAAATAAAATAATGAGGTAAGCCATCGCAGCAAATCTAGAAAAATAAATTGGGTTATATCTTCTGAGGAGAGGAGTGGACATAGTTGTTACCTACAGGTGTTTATGAGTCACCTGTGACGGCCGTTTAGTTGGAGCCCGTCACAGGTGTTTTCACCTGTGACGGCCGTTTAGTTGGAGCCCGTCACAGGTCTTGTCACCTGTGACGACCGTTTAGTTGGAGCCCGTCACAGGTCTTGTCACCTGTGACGGCCGTTTAGTTGGAGTCCGTCACAGATATGGTCACCTGTGACGGCCATTTTAGTTAGAGCTCGTCACAGGTGTCGTAACCTTTGACGGTCATTTAACTTAGAGCCCGTCACAGGTGTGGTTGACTAGGGTAAGATTGCTGCCTTTTCTCGATCCAGATCCACTAGGATAACATTGCTGTCATTTTACTTAGTACTCCTCCACCGCTTCCGCCGCCGAACTCGTCCTCCACCACCGCCGTCGCCGAACTCGTCCTCCACCACCACCGCCGCCGCCGAACTCGACCTCCACCGCCTTCGCCGCCGAACTCGACATCCACCGCCGCCGCCGCCGAACTCGTCCTCCACCGCCTTCGCCGCCGAAGTCGACATCCACCTCCTCCACCGCCGTCGACCTCCTCCAGTGCCGGCCGACCTCCTCCTCTGTGCAGCCCGGAGAAGAAGCCCTTCCCCCCCTCTTTGCTACACAGTGAGAACTCGTCTTCCCCTTTGATCCATTTTTTTCTAGGGTTCTTGTATATTGATAAATTGGATTATATAGGGTAGTTTCTGTGATGGATTATATCTGTGATGTGGTAGTTTCTGTGATGGATTATATCTGTGATGTGGTAGTTTCTGAGATTTATATAGAACATTTAGCATTTATATAGGGTTCCAATAAATTGGTAGCAAAATGCATGCAATTAATTAATTGTACTAGAGTTAAGTATGTGTTGCAAAAAAAGTTTTTTACTAGAGTTCTTCCTATAAGCATCGAATTTTATCATTTTTTATTAACCTCGTGTATTAAATTTTTACTAAACATTCTAATAAGCTATTATATTTCACTGCAATAGCAAAATGAAGCATACATTTATTTTTGTTTTTTCACAACAAGTGTTTGAATCATACATTTATAAAGGTATGAAGTACAATATTATTTGCATTAAGATCTCTTTGTTTAGCACAAATACGTGGGAAACATTTTATGAATATCTTCCATTGTCACTGTCATGTCACTGGGCAGTTACAATACTCCCTATGTGACAGCGGTAAATTTCTTTATGGATTTACTGTTAATCGCTAGAACTTAAATTAATTACATGATTAAAGTTTTTAAAGTAATAAACATTTTTTAGTTCGCATGATCTTTTTGTCATGTAGTTCGCATATATATTTCACATCCCTCATATATATAATAGTTCAAAGCGTATTCAAATTAGTGAAATTAGTGAAATGATAGGAAATTTGTAAGCGTATTCAAATTGTTTAGTCGATGACAACGCCCGGCGCATCCCCGTCCTCAACGACGCCTGCGAGGATACAGGTAGAAGCAGACCCAGCCATGGTTTCCTCAGGTCATCCGTCGACGATGGCAGCCGAACAACCCGAACCTCGTGGTAATTTATAGGATAACTTTTCAATACATGACAACAAAATTTGTACCTACCACCCCTTAGGAAATGCTCCTTCTGTCTTAGCTGCAGAAGTGCCTTAAGAACAACAACCGTCGCCTTCAGCCGGGACAAGTGCATCTAGGTCAAGTAGAAATCCCCGGACACAAAATAGATGGCCGACCACAGTGCAGGTTATAAGAGAGGTCGACGCAAGTGGTAGGCCCACGGCGCCGAGGACTGTCATAGGAAGATGGTCTAACTGCTGCGGGCTGGCAGCACGTGAGAATTTCGGCATCCTCCACAAAAATATCGGAATGGTCCCAGAAGCTGAGATGGAGCGAGCTTGGACGGCTATGGAGAAATGGTTCACATTTCCGGATGAAGCAAAGGAAAGGCTTAAGCGGAAGGCATTCCATAAGATGGGCAAAGCATGGAAGAATTGGAAGTGGAAACTCTTCACGGAGTATGTCATCCCACCCGGCAATCGTACTCCGTTCGTTGAGTACCCTCAAATAACGGAGACGGTGTGGGAGCAATTTTGCGAGATGAAGAAAAGCGAAGATTTTAGGCAGTCAAGCGAGGCACATCGCCTACTGCAAAAGCGGAATGAGCACCCGCATCGACTGGGCACGGCTGGGTACATCGGCAAGGAGCAAATATGGGCCCAAGAGGATGCAGCCGCTGCTGCAGCGAATGTCCCTGCCCCATTCGCTGACATCCCTGAACGAAGAGCTCGCAACTGGGCGAGGGCTAGGGGTAAGGTCAACCCTGACGGCTCCATCACATTTGACAATCAAAGTGACGCCAACGTCTATCAGGAGCTGGTGAGTTCGCTAATTAACCTCATTAAAGTCCGTTCATATTAAGCAAAAGATTTGTAACAAGAATCCTGTTTTTTATAGTTAGGGTTGGTTGCCGAACAAGCTTCGCAGAGTGAGGTCGAGTCCGCGCCGAAGAGACGCGAAGATGACATCCTCACGAAGGCGCTCGGAACCAAAGAACATCCTGGCCGGACTCGGGGAATTGGCGTTGATGTGCCCTGGAAGCATGGCCTGCCCGAGTACAGCTCCCAATATAGGAAACGAAAAGTCTCCAAGGAAGAGAGGGATGCTCGTTTGAAGGCCGAGCTTAAGTTGGAGGTCATTCAAGAACTCCAAGCAGACATGGACGCCAGGGTCGAAGAAAGGGTTCAGAAGGTCCTCGCCGAGATGAATATACGTCGACCCGCAACACAAGTTGTCCAACCAACTCCTCCTGCACAGCACGAAGCGAGTCCGTCACAACACAAGAGTAGCTGTGCATCCACAGAAGTGCCGGCCCCTCATCTCCCTGTCACACCACTAGATGCGGTGGACAACATAGAGGTAATCGATTATATCCGATCCATATCTACTCAAATACCTTTACATGTTCCAATATTAAATTGATACTTTAAAAATGCAGGACGTAGAGCAGTGTGTCCTAGTGGTGAGGGTCCACCCAACTTTCGCGGCCGAAGTCGCTGAGGGCATGGCTTTCAATCCCTCGGACACAGAAAAGGTGCACGGCGTAAACCTACGTCAAGGGTATGCCAAGGTGTCCATAGATTCAGTCAAGGACAACTGGTCAGCCTTTCCGCTGCCTGTGCCCCCTAATGATGAAATCACTACTTTGGGCGATGCGTGCAAGACGTACATACAATGGCCCAAAGAAGACATAATTGTGAAGATGACTCCTCGCCCAAGCCGACCGACGGAGCGAGCACCTTCAACGTCTAAGCTATCAATTGAGGCTCCTCGTGGACCGGCGTTGTCAGAACCCCATTCACCTGCCGCAGCCGATATGGATTTGACACACATAGCTCAGAACCTGCCTCCAATAAAGACCACAAGGAAGGCTGATAGCTCGCCACCCATTGTCAAGGGACAAAAACGTGAACGCGGGGGTGCTACAGGAAAAGGGAAGGTCGAGGAGTCGGCGCCGGTGAAAAAAAGGGGGAAGGCTGCAGCGTCGGCGCCGTTGACCAAAACGGGGAAGGTCGTGAAGGCCCCGGCACAATTTGAACTAGGCATGCCGTTGGTGGAGGACAATGTGTTGGCCGTGATGGGTATTGCTTGCCGAGAGCTACACAAACAGTACATGGAGCTAAGCAATGCCAAGCGGAAAATGAGGGAGTCATGCATAGTTGGACATCACGACCACCAGCCCTTCCTATCGTCGCCTGCCTATGTAACTATAGGCTTTGATGACCTCTTCGACCTATTCAGGATTCGGAAGTTAGACACAGGACTTCTGAAATGCTACTCCTTGTAAGTGCAAACCTTCCTCCTTGTGATATTAATGGACTATCGTCTAAATTAGTGCTAATACGTAATTGTTTTAAGGTTGTGTTGGATCGAGGGTCGTCGCCTTGGTAATCAAGTTGGGTTCCTTGATCCATCAATGGTCAATGAGGTCAATCTGCAAAATAACTTCAATGAATTGGTTGACTACGTGAACCGGTGCTTATGGGCCCACCAAGACAAGGAGTACATCATGTGCGCGCACAATCAAGAGTAAGAAGACAATAATCATTTCGTGTATATTGTTGTTGAAGCTAAGTTTCTTATTACTAATGCTACATAACCACCGCGTAGGCGACATTGGGTTCTCCTAGTCATTGTACCTAAATGGAGTAGGGTCTACTACCTTAACTCAAGTAAGGCAAAGGAGTATAATTTCACTGAAATCATCAAGGCCTTAAATATGGCTTGGGGACCATATGTGGAAAAGGGTGGTAGGTACAAGGAGGGCAAGGACCAACTTTATCATGACACCAAATTCGCATGCGCACAACAGATCGGGGACCAGTGCGGTTTCCACGTGTGCCACAATATGTCGACACTTCTAAGAGAGGTCAAAAATTTCGACCCTGAGGTTGTTGCTAATGGCAAATTCAAACATTTCAATACCAAATATTAATCTTATAAACGTGCAAACTTATGTATTATTGAACAGAAAGGTAGAGCTGGCTGGAAGGTTTCACCCATCAACCCTCCTGCTATCAGAGGCGAACTGTGCGCCTTCATTCTCGCCCAAATAATGAACAAGAAAGGACGTTTTCACGTGTAATAGACGATTGAACTGGGCTACTTGTGATGTCGTGAACAAAACAGTTATCCAATTTTCTGTGATATAAAAATAGTTGTTTCTATGGTTCTGTGGTACGGTATGCTATGTAATTTACTTTCACTGGATGGATATGGTCACCTGTGTATATTTTCTTAGAAAAGAGATTTAAAACTGATTTGGAACATTACCTCTTTACTACTCCCTCCATTTTCAAATTATTTGTCGTTTTTTATGACATGCGTATTTTGCGTTGCCCTGTTGTGTCGTTCATTTGGATGGACTTAAATGGCCAGTGATGAATAAGAACATATTATCTACACTTGTCCATTTTTTGGTTTTATTGTTGGTTGTCTTATGCATAAGAACAAACTATCTACACTTAACCTTTTTGTCGATGCTTAAGAACAGACTATCTACACTTGGTCTTATGCATAAGAACATATTATGTGCACTTGTTTTTTTGGGACACTTGCTTCTCCTTCTGTCTTAGCTGATTCCCTCTGTTTTTTTGTCCTTGATGCAAATGATACTAATTGATGCAAAATGCTTGAACAGAACAGAACTGAGGCCATAGTGGATCTGAAATCTAATGCTTTTTGGGTGATTTTGGGGGAAATGGGATGCAAATGATGAATGAATTGATGAATGAATTGATGAATTGATGAATGCATGTGATATTGGCGCTGGCTGGCATGTATCTGTGATCTTTCTGTTTTTCAGAGGGCATGGCTAGCAAATCCTGAGGCTAGCCAATATTTAGTATTTATTTTTTTCGGGATTTAACACATCAGTGACGGGTCATAAAAAAAAGACGTCACAGGTAATCATCCTGTGACGGATTCGTAAACCGCGACCGTCAGAGCTGACTCTCCTGTGACGGGCCTTTACTTTCTTGCCCGTCACAGGTAGCCCAGCTGTGACGGATTCTAACTACCGGAGACTAATACCTCTGACGGCCTTTTGTTTATGTGTCCGTCAGAGATGAGATACCTGTGACGGGTTCTAACTGGTCCTAAGCTAGCGGGGACCAACACCTCTGACGGACGTCTATTTATTTTCCCGTCAAAGATGTTTGTCACCTCTGACGGCCGGCCAGCCGTCAAAGGTGACAGGACTCACCAGTGACCACTGATCACTGACCAAGCCCAAATCCGTCAAAGGTGCGGGTTTGGGCCCGTCACAGGTGACCTTATCTAGTGTAGTGTATATATGTGTGTGTGTGGGTGGGGGGGTATATATATGTGGTATATATCTACAACATTGATTTTGTACCAACCAGCTAAATAAATAATAATCTACCAGCAAAACAACAGTTTTAAATTTGTACATAATCATTTTTATGCACATGATAAACTTAGCTAAGAAACAGGACCAATTTATATATACTCCCTCCATATTTGAATATATCACACTATTGACTTTATTCGATCAAACTTTTAAAACTTTAACCATAAAAAATATTTGGTATGAAAACATAAAAAATCATATAGGTGGATTTTTTATAAGTAATTTTACAGCATTTTATTTTTTTAAAAAATACTATTGATCGAAAAGTAGTAGTCAAAGTTACATTACAAAGATTAAATAAAGTTAATGGTGTCACATTTAAATACATATTTACAGAGGTACTAGGTCTCAAAACATGCATTAATATGTAGTTGAAAACTTCTATATAATTGTTTGAACTAATTAATAATTTTCAAAATTAAAATGTGATTTCATCCATAGGCTGTTTTTTGAATTTAAAACATTCGTAACTGAACTAAAATACTATTCAAATATGTTAGTTTCACATTGTACTCTACATATATTTTGGTCCACGGTAATTATTTTATTTACATGCAAAAATTATTTTTTGTGGACCAATTATACTTTATTTTGCTTGAGGAGAATTTATTTGGATTAAAAATGACAAATGTAAGAAGTTTTAATAATATTCAAAGTCATTTACTCATTTTAAAAAATAAAAAATTCTTGGACTTACATAACATCGCCGCATCAGACACTCACACAAAAGCACTTAAATTCATTGTAAAGTTAAAAAAGTGCACAATTCTGAAAGATTGGAGCTGAACAGTTCAACGGTGTTCATTTTTATATTCAGGGTTAATTTTGTGAAAATTTAGGGCTGTAAAATGGATTGTAATACTATGATAACACATTATACTAGTTTTATTAGCATATCTTCATGTAGAGAAAATGAAAAAAAAAGGGGTCAAAGCTTCATCACGTGGACTACACACTACTACAAAAACGATTTTCCTGCACGAGGCCTCCGATAGATTCCAGACGGGCCATAAGTGGCCGCGCCTGAAAAAACCGATGCGGCATTATCCCGTGCGGTCCACTTAAACGACCGCACGGGAAAATCCATATTTCCGTGCGGTCCCTTAAGTGGACCGCACGGGATAATACCGCACTATTCCATGCGGCCCACTTAAGGGACCGCACGGAAATATGGATTTTCCCGTGCGGTCCACTTAAGCCGCCCGCACGGAAAGGGCCCGCTACTGTTGGACAATGTGACATTTTCAGGATTGTTCCTACTTATTTTCTTTCTTTTCTCCTTTATAATGCTATAATTTATTTTGTGGGCTAGATAAAATAAAGTGGATTTTTGTGGAGATATATAAAAACACCTAGTTTCCATTTTCCTTGGTTTCACACAAAAATTCCTTATATTTTATTCTCAGCAAAATAAAGAAAATCGGCCTGTCTGAAATTAGATTGAATTTTTAGGGGGTCAAAACTAATAAAATAAATTATGGAAAAATTATATTAATTCATTATAAATAAGATATTATTTTAATAAATTATGTTCCTTATACACTTTCGTATAATTTAATGCATTTTTGGATGAGGTACGAGTTTTGCCGATTAGGGTTTAGGGTTTAGGGTTTAGGGTTTTGACCAATTTAATTGGGGATCTAGATTTAAAGATAAAATCATGCCAAAATTTTAGTGAGTCTAACATATTGAGTATCATCCACATGAATTTTTTCATGATTTTATCTTACACCAATTAGTTTTAACAATTCACTAAGCTTATCTTCGAGTCTGTCGTCAAACAGTCATAACTCGAGTGTCCTTCGATAAAAGAACCATATCTTTTTCACACGGATTCGAAATCAGACATATAATATATCGACGGACATCTACAGAAAAAGTTACATCCGTTGCTCCCCCGCTTTGTCGAGTTCGGCGAAATCAAAATCTCGAAATTCCGCTGGCAAGATTGTGTTTTTGAGGTGAGAAGCTTCAGGACCCTTTTCGATAGAACTTTGAAAAATTCTACGGACCACATATTTCGTCCGTTCGAGCTTAAATTTTCTGTGGTTGGTTCCTGCATGCTCCTATGTGTGAAAAAAATATTAGAAAAATAAAATAAAAATAAAAAAGTTGTTTTCTCTCTCCTCTACACTAGAGAGAGAAATCCCAGAGAGAAAAATAAAAAAGTTGAACTGGATTTCCGTGCGGGCCTCTTAAGCCGTCCGCACGGAAAGATTATCTTTCCGTGCGGGCTGTTAAGCTGCCCGCACGCGATGATCATCACCGCCTATATAGGTGCGCGCGGGCTTCGAAATTTTCTAACACCCGACGAAATTCAGATCCCGCCTCTACCGTCAAGGGCTCTCCTCCTCCGCCTCCGGTCTTCACTGCCGCCTCCCCGCCGCCGGCCTCTTCCGCCGCCGGCCTTCACCGTCGTCTCCCCGCCGCCGGCCTCTTCCGCCGCCGGCCTCTTCCGCCTCCGGTCTCCACTGCCGCCTCCCGCCGCCGGCCTCCACCGTCGTCTCCACCACCGCCACCACCGCCGCCGTCGTCGGGTGTGCCGGCGCATCCGCCTCCATCGACGGCCGTCTCCGCCGACTGCCACCTCACCTCCACCACCACCACCTCCACCACCACCGCCTCCTCCACGGCCGCCGCCTCCGCCGACTGCCACCTACCACCACCGACGACGACGACGACGACCACAATTTATTTGTAAATTTAATTGTACAAAAAAATTAGTTGGGAAGTATATATGTGAAATTGTGATGATGTGAAATTAATTTTGTGTTATTTGTGATGTGAAATTAATTTTGTGTTATTTGGGAAGTATATACGACGGCCGGATCCGCGCCGTCGCCGGGATAGCTATGGTTTTTTTTTTTTTGAA
Source organism: Oryza officinalis (assembly GCA_008326285.1). Lineage (NCBI taxonomy): Eukaryota > Viridiplantae > Streptophyta > Magnoliopsida > Poales > Poaceae > Oryza > Oryza officinalis. The sequence goes on from BDMV01000005.1 coordinate 7,887,139, forward strand.
TTTTTTTTCCGTGCGGTCGACTTAACGCGACCGCACGGGTAAATCGATTATCCCGTGCGGTCGGCTTAAGCGGCCCGCACGGGATAATGGATCTTTCCGTGCGGGCCGCTTAAGCCAACCGCACGGGATAATCGATTTACCCGTGCGGTTGGGCCGCCCGCACGCGAAAATGGTCTTTTTCCAGACCTTTTCGCGCGTGCGGGCAGACCTTTCGCACGAAAAGATGCCTTTCGACCCGCACGGAATAACCGTTTCTGTAGTAGTGACATAAAAGATAACGTCTAATCGGTAGAGTAGATACAGATCGGAAGAAATAATCGTCAAAGGGTCATTTGTTTAACTTAAAAGTCGTGCACTTAACATGGCCGAACAGAGAAAGTTATATTTATTAATTGTTATTATTGTAACTGAGGCATAAATTGATAACGATGATGCATAAATGACACACTGTGCAAAACTGCAAATGCAGTTCGTCCCTAATAGTGGTTAATTAATTAATTAAAAGGAGTATGCCATATGTCTTCTAGGGGAAGGGGGAGAATTGCCATATTTTGGGTGTTTCTGGAAAGTGCCATATGCCTGCAAAACAAAGTTTGATGCGTCTACCAAGCGTCATGGGTGACACACATTTTGGGGCTATTCAATTCCCTGTGGTTCATGTTTAGCTCATCAATTAGCCAAATGCAACTTCATGACAAAACATAGTCTAGATGCTGTTCTGCTAGAAGAAAAAACATAGAAATTAACACAAATGCATTAAGATTCTTTCTAATTTTCCGAGATGAACACAAATGCATTCTGATCTAGGACGGTCTGCAAATGCAAAGATTCAGTAAACGGACAGACATTTTTTTTTGCGGGGACATGGACAGACTTTTACTCTCTCTATTTTAAAATATAAGACACAACTATTTTTAGTCCAAAGACCAAAAAATTATTATTATCACTTTCTTATTTGTATCACCGAATAAATAAAATGGATACATCCAATAAAATTATAATCTTTGGAGTAGAGAATTTAAATAATAATAATTTAGTGGTGGTTAATTGCATACATGCATATACGTCTTGTATTATAAAACATCTGGAAAAATAGTTGTGACCTTATATTAGAAAATGGATGGAGTAATTAATAAAGAGTCAAATATTCCAAATTCTCCGGACAAAAACGGGAGACTGTTTCAGAGTCAAATTCATCAATTCAGGGGTTTTCGAGCAATTTGCCATGGATACGTAGGATGGCAGTCTTTATCGATCCAGCACCGTTCTATGGCGAGATGATGACGTACGCGCTGAGCTGCTATTTTGTTTTTCTTGCGGCTCAAACATATTAATCCATCCAGACAGAGACCAGGAAAATTCCAAAAACCTTAGATCGATCACAGCTACGCTTACGCGCGTACAAAGCAAATTTTAGTTGCTACGCGATTCGTCGGCGCTTCTGGTGGATGGATTATGCGAGAATATCTAGCGGTCTGGTGCTTAGATTCTCGGTTTATATGTAATATATACTGTAGGTGTCAATTTTCTCTAAAATATATAAATGTATTTTATCATATATGTGTATAGCTAATCGTCTACATCCACTACTAAAAAACGATTTTTTCGATAGATTCCAGACGGGCCAAAAATGACCGCGCCTGGAAAAACCGATGCGGCATTGTCCCGTGCGGTACACTTAAGCGACCGCACAGGAAAATTCATTTTCCCGTGTGGTCCCTTATGTGGACCACACGGGATAATGCCGCACTATTCCGTGCGGCCCACTTAAGGGACCGCACAAAAAAATGGATTTTTTCGTGCGGTCCACTTAAGCCGTCCGCACGGAAAGGGCCCTACTGTTGAACATATTCTCCGGACATTTTCAGGATTTTTCCTACTTATTTTCCTTCTCTTCTTTATAATGCTATAATTTATTCTGTGGGCTGGATAAAATAAAGTGGATTTTTGTGGAGATATATAAAAACACCTAGTTTCCATTTTTCTTGGTTGCACACAAAAATTCCTTATATTTTATTCTCCTGTCTGAAATTAGATTGAATTTTTAGGGGGTCAAAACTAATAAAATAAATTCTGAAAAAATTATATTAATTCATTATAAATAAGATAGTATTTGAATAAATTATGTTCCATATACACTTTCATATAATTTAATGCATTTTTGGATGAGGTACGAGTTTTGCCGATTAGGGTTTAGGATTATATTGGATTTTTACTCCTTTGACCAATTTAATTGGGGATCTAGATGTAAAGATAAAATCATGTCAAAATTCCAGTGAGTCTAACATATTGAGTAGCATCCACATGAATTTTTCCATAATATTCCAGTGAGTCTAACATATTGAGTAGCATCCACATGAATTTTTCCATAATTTTATCTTACACTAATTATTTTTAACAATTCACTAAACTTATCTTTGAGTCTGCCGTCAAAACAGTCATAACTCGAATGTACTTCGATAAAGCAGCCATATCTTTTTCATATGGATTCGAAATCAGACATATAATATATCGACGGACATCTACAGAAAAAGTTACATCCGTTGCTCCCCCACTTTGCTGGGTTCAGCGAAATCAAAAGTTTGAAATTCCGCTTGCAAGATTGTGTTTTTGAGATGAGAAGCTTCGGGACCCATTTCGATAGAACTTTGAAAAATTCTATGGACCACATATTTTGTTCGTTCGAGCTTAAATTTTTTGTGGTTGGTTCCTGCATGCTCCTATGTGTGAAAAAAAAATTAGAAAAATAAAATAAAAATAAAAAAGTTGCACCTCTCTCCTTTACACTAGAGAGAGAAAAAAGAGAGATTGGAGGGGGGACGGCGCCAGCATTTAAAATCCTCTGAATGATGCGGTATATGTATTTAAAATGTATTTTTCTAATAGGAATATTTAAAGGAAGGCGAACTCATGGAATATTTAAAAATAAATGGGTCAAAACAGTCAAACTGGAGATTATTCCTAAACCCTAATCGGCCAAATCGATATACATCTCATATGTGTATTTTCTCGCATAAAAATGTATAGGGGAAATAATTTATTCAAATACTAATCTATTTATCATGAATTAATATAATTTTTCCAGATTTTATTTTATAGGTTTTGACCTCCTAATAATTCAGATCAATTTTGGCTGAACTGGCTTTCCGTGCGGGCCACGGAAAGATAATCTTTCCGTGCGGGCAGTTAAGCCGCCCGCACGCGATGATCATCACCACCTATATAGGTGCGCGTGGGCTCCGAAATTTTCTAACACCCGACGAAATCCAGATCCTGCCTCTGCCGTCAAGGGCTCTCCTCCTCCGCCGGCAGCCTACGCCTACACCTCCGCCCCCGCCTCCGCCTCCGCCTCCCGGCCGCCGGCCTCCATCGCCCCCTCCCCGCCGCCGGTCTCCTCCGCCTCCGGCCTCCACCGCCGCCTCCCCGCCGCCGGCCTCTTCCGCCTCCGGCCTCCACCGTCGCCTCCACCACCGCCGCCGGTGGAGTCTTCTCGGGTGTGCCGGCACATCGCCACCTCCATCGACGGCCGCCTCCACCGACTGCCACCTCCTCCACCACCACCACCTCCACCGCCACCGCCACCGGCCTCCTCCACGGCCGCCGCCGCCTCCACCGACCGCCACCGATGACGACGACACCACAATCGCCACCGGCGCCGGCCGTGAAATTATTTTTTTTATAATTTGTGATGTGAATTTATTTGTAAATTTAATTGTACAAAAAAATTAGTTGGGAAGTATATATGTGAAATTGTGATGATGTGAAATTAATTTTGTGTTATTTGTGATGTGAAATTAATTTTGTGTTATTTGGGAAGTATATCCGGATCCGCGCCGCCACCGGCGGGATAGGTAGGGTTTTTATTTTTTTTTGAATTTTTTTTCCGTACGGTCAACTTAACGCGACCGCACAGGAAGATCGATTATCCCGTGCGGTCGGATTAAGCGGCCCACACGGGATAATGAATCTTTCCATGCGGGCTGCTTAAGCCGACCGCACGGGATAATCGATCTTCCCGTGTAGTTGGGCCACCCGCACGCGAAAATGGTCTTTTTCCAAACCTTCACGCGTGTGCGGGCAGGCCTTCCGCACGAAAAGATGCCTTTCGGCCCGCACGGAAAAGCCGTTTCTATAGTAGTGATCATCACATAATATAACCGTCTTTTGGTTTGTTTTCGGATGCCTTTCAGAGAAGAGTGGGGGAGAGGGTTCCATATGGTCCACAGCAGTGAGGTCAATGGCTAAATTTATTATATATGTGCAAATCAATGGTCGGGTTAACGAAATAATAGACCACACCGCGGCTGCTATTCTGAGCCGTGACTAGTGTTTTTTTTTAACATGCAAAAGACAGCTCACATAAATCATATCTGATTGAAACCTTTTTTTTTATTGTGGGTCATCTATGTTCACTAGAATATTTATAATTTTATAGGTGTCTAATTAAAATCTAGCAAATACCTTACTTTTTTTTTTCTCAAAAGGTATCCTTAAAAGTAAATTATCTATCTCTGGTTAGGAAAAACTAGCTATATAAAACCTATGTACATAAATTTAATTTGAAGGTTAAACTTATTGTTCTCAATAAATATATAACAGTGAGTCCACATGGCTCATAATTTTTACAAAAGAGTACAGAAGAATGTGTGTTGCGCACGTATAGAGATACAAGGTACATCGTTAAAACAGACTTTTAATATAGAAATATAATGGGTTAAGGATTTATTATTGATCTTCATCATCTCTTTATCATGTAAGGGGTCAGATATACTATCAGGTGAATATAGTGTGTATGATGATGTGTGTGCGTATTTTCTCTGTGATTAAAACTTGTCATACATTTCGTAGTATGTGAATTAAAAGGTTAAGAAAAATTATCGATAAGAAAAGAGTAGGGAAATGCTTTGTTTGGGATGTCTGATATCGGATGCGGAATGCCCCATCCAAACCAAAAGATCAGATGCTCGCTTCATGTGCAAGTTGCCTCTCTTTTCTAACTATACATTAATATTAATGCTTGAAGGCTCCATTAGCAAAGCTTTATATGATTTTGTTCTCACGAATAACTTATCCGATACGTGGTTTGATTGTTCCATTATGTTCATATTGCAGGTAAATCACCGTAGCAAGATCTCACATGTACACGAGTACATTCAGATAAAGGAATATTTTGACCTTTAAAATCGAATGTTTTCAACACGAAATGTCTCAACATACATTTTAGGCTAAGTTCAGGAGAGATGTTGGGAACCTCTCCCTTTGCAAAAAAAAAATTGATGTTGCTTATTAGCACATAATTAATATAGTGTGAGCTAAAAAACTTTTAAAAATAGATTAATATGTCTTTATAGCAACTTTCATATAGAATTATTTTATAAAAAAACATATCATTTAGTAGTTCAAGAAACATGCCCGTGAGAAACAAGGGAGTGACACTACTACAGAGAACAGTTTTCTGTAGGAGGGCTTTATCTTCGCATGCGGGCGACCTGTGGGCGCGCCTGCAAAAATCGCCCCCCTGAGGGCAGGTTAATCAGCCGCATGCGAAGATTCATTATCGCATGCGGCTGCTTAAGACGGCCGCATGCGATAATAGGCCTATTATCGCATGCGGCCGTCTTAAGCAGCCGCATGCGATAATGAATCTTCGCATGCGGCTGTCTTAACGGACCGCATGCGATGATGGGCCCATATATCTTGCAGCTAGCCCGAACTTCACCATTTCAAACCGAGCTCTTCTCTCTCCTATGCATGCAACAAATAGGGGGGAGGTTTTCAACTCGAAATCTTTGCTTAAAGTTTATATGAAAGGTGAAGAACTCTCTCTCCTCCTTCATTTGGCTCCATTTTTATTAAATTTCGTTGGTGGAAATTATAGTTTTTTTAAAATTTTGAAAGGTTTGTTTTAGCTAGTTTTTGCAAAATCTAGCTTCAAAATATATGTTTTGATGTGTAAATTTTGGATGTAAACACTTATACATACTAGTTACTTGTATTGTTGTATTTTTCTGATGGATATATATATGTATTTACACGTCTTTATAAAATACCTGCGGTCTATTATTTGTGTCTGTAATTTTATTGTCTTTATATATAGATGGATCGGTCGTCATGGATGTATGAGATGCGGAGAACTCAGCCAATATTTATGAAGGAAGCATCTAAATTTATTGATCAGGCTAAGGCGCATGCTTTGAGGGAGAATATGGCAAAAAAATTTTGTCCGTGTCGTCATTGCAAGAATCAGAAATTGCTGGTAGATCATGGTGAAATTTTGGGACACATAATGCAACATGGATTCACCGCCAATTATAAGGTTTGGACCTATCACGGGGAAATCGCCGATCCCCAAGATGACGATGAAGAGTTAAGTCCGGAGATGAATGAGGCAGAGAATTTTGTAATCGAAGACATGTCCCGTGAAAGGTAAATGTAGACGTGTCCACAGATAGTGATGATTTTGAGGGCGGTTTTGATATAGAAGATATGCTACGCCATGTCGAACCTGAGGTTCTAGCGGGTAGATCACGACGGTTAGAGAATTGGCAGGCACTGGAGAAGGCATCGAAGGATCTTCTTTACGATGAAACGAACGGATGTGATAAGGATTTCACGGTACTGCGTTCAGTGCTTGAACTTCTGAGATTGAAGGCTAAACATGGATGGTCGGACACAAGTTTTAATGATCTGATGAGCTTGTTGAGTGTGTTGCTTCCTAAGCCTAACTTCATACCTTCGAATACATATCAAGCGAAGAAACTCATATGTCCTTTATCTCTTGGTGTTGAAAAGATTCATGCTTGTGAGAATCATTGTATATTATACCGCAAAGAATATGCAGACTTGGAAAGTTGCCCAACGTGTGGCACAAGTCGGTATAAAACGGGAAATGGGCCCGTTCACACAGAGTCTACCGACCCAGATTCATCGGAGCGTAAGCGAAAAAAAATTCCGTCAATGGTGATGTGGTACCTACCAATTAAGGACCGCATGAAGCGTCTGTACTCAAACCCGACTGATGCTGAGTTGATGAGATGGCATCAAGAGGGCCGAAAGACAGACGGTATGATTCGACATCCTGCCGATGCTCGCCAGTGGAAGACATTTGATGCAAAGCACCCAGAATTTGGTAAGGATCCAAGGAATGTAAGGTTCGCGTTGAGCACTGATGGAATGAACCCGTTTGGTGATTTAAGCAGCTCACACAGCACATGGCCAGTTCTTCTCACAATGTATAATCTTCCAACATGGATATGTCAGAAACGAAAGTATATTCTTCTCACTATCCTCATACAAGGTCCGAAGCAACCTGGAATCGATATAGATGTTTTTCTTGAGCCTTTGATGGAGGACATGGAGGAGCTATGGAAAGAGGGGTTACGGCTGTGGGATGAGTTCAAGCGGGAGCACTTCAATCTACGTGCGATCATATTCGTTACCATCAATGATCTACCTGCAAACTTTTCATTATCCGGTCAGATTAAAGGGAAGACTGGGTGTCTGATATGTCTGGATATGACTTCGTACAAATACCTGACGTCGTCTAAGAAGACAGTGTACATGCGACATCGACGGTTTCTACCACGAAAACACAAGTATCGTAAGATGGCCAGATTGTTCGACAAGACAGTGGAGAACGAGACTGGCCCTGAAACACGAAGTGGTACTTACGTGTATGATATAACAAAGAAGATTAAGGTTGTATTTGGCAAGGGAAAGAAGAAGACAGCAAAGAGGAAGAAAGTTGATGACGTGGAGAATACTACATTGCCATTCAAGAAGCACTCAATTACTGGAAGGACCTAGAGATCCGTCATGCAATTGATGTTATGCACCTCGAGAAGAACGTGTTTGATTGCACCATCGGCACCTTGCTGGACATCCCGAGTAAGACGAAGGATGGACTGAAGTCACGTAATGATCTTGTAAATTTGGACATAAGGCATGACCTTCACCCAGTAGAGCTGGCAAATGGAAAGACCAAGATACCTCCTGCTTGTTACTCGTTGACACTTGAAGAGAAAAAAGCCTTCTGTAAATGCTTACAAGGGGTGAGAGTGCCTAGTGGTTTCTCATCGAACATCAGGAAGCTAGTCTCAACGAAAGATTTGACCATTTCCGGATACAATGCGCACGACTGCCATAGGATGCTAACGGTATTCCTACCAATTGCTATAAGGGCAGTCAAACCTGTCCATACAAGGTGGTTATAACAAAGTTGTGCTACTTTTTCAATCGAATCTCACAAAAGGTATTTGATCCTCTCGAATTAGGTTCCTTTCAGACATTTGCTGTGGAGACCGTATGTCAGCTGGAGATGTATTTCCCACCATCATATTTAGATATGATGGAGCATTTGATCGTTCACATCGTCCCTCAGATTATTGAACTTGGTCCCTTATACTTACACCAGATGTGGGCGTATGAGTGTTACATGTCGATCCTCAAAGGCTATGTACGCAATCGCGCTCACCCCGAAGGATCAATGATAGAGGGATACACAACTGAAGAGGCGGTCGAGTGTTGTATGGTTTACATAAAGGATGGTAATGCCATTGGGATTCCTGTGCATCGACACAAAGGGAGATTATCTGGAAGGGGTACTGTTGGTAGGAAGCAGTTTTTCGATAATGATTACAAAACAGTGGCCGTGGCACACAGCAGCGTTCTACAACAGCTCGCTATCGTCGAGCCATTCATTGAGCGACACCTTGAAGAAATCAAAGCCTGCTTCCCAGGACGATTCGCCGATTGGGTTTCAAGAGAGCACAGGCGTCGATTTCCTCAATGGTTGAAAGATCTAAACCTGCCAGTCGGTGATTGTACGGAGCAACTTACTTTACAAAGATTGGCAAGTGGGCCTTCAAGTATTGTCAACTCAAGGCAAGGGTACGACATCAATGGCTTTACCTTGTACACGAGTACGAAGGACAAGAAAAGCGTCTCACAAAACAGTGGGATTCGTGTCGAAGCGATCGACCCAACTGGTGAAAAGAAGTTGTATTACGGGACCATAAAGGAAATATGGGAACTCGACTACGGCCTGAACATCCAGATCCCTGTGCTCCGTTGTCAATGGGTGAAAGACACAACAGGGGTTTCCGTGGACGACTATGGGCTAACGATAGTCGATCACAGTAAGATAGGCCACAAGGATGATCCTTGGGTTTTAGCAGAGCGTGTGGCTCAAGTGTTTTATGTGAAGGACCCTTTGGATGAACAGATGGATATTGTCGTGGACGGAAAACAACAGATCGTCAGCATCGACAACATCGAAGACCCCGCTGATTACAACCAGTTCGACGATGTACCATTGTTTACCGATCTTCCTATGCGAATTAAGAAGGTCGAGCGAACCATCGACGAAGCTATTATGTCGTACGTTCGATCAGATGGTATCGCAAAGATAATTAAGCTCTAGTTCTTTTGTAACCTTTAGTTGTCGTGGTATTCTAAATTTATCGGGATGAATGAAAGTGGCCCACATTTCGAACTGCTAAATGTTGTTTTTTTTCTACATGTTTTTATACGAAAGTTTCTTTAAATAATCTTATTAATCCATTGTTATAAAAAATTTACTACATATTTAGGATGTATTTTGAAAATATTGTGTGTAATAAAAAAATTTAGTTGTACCAATGAAGTTTACTAATATGGGAAAAAAAGTTTAACCAAAAGGCAAAATTATTTTCGCATGCGGGCTCTTAAGATGGCCGCATGGAAAGAACATTATTCCATGCGGCCGGTAAAGCTGCCTGCATGCGATGATCTGGGCCTATATATAGGGGAGCGCGGGATGGTGAAATTTTCTAAGTCCTAGCGCGCCGAACACTAGCCGCCAGACTGCCAAATCTCGTCGCCGCCGTCGAACCCTAGCCGCCGCCGGTCGCATCCATGCCGCCGACGTCGTCGCCCTCGTCGCCGGCCTCCTCTCCTCCCCCTAGCCGCCGTCTCCTCCTTCCCCCTCGCCGCCGCCGGCTCCGGCCTCATCCTCCTCCTCCACGCGCACCGTGGCCGCCGCCGAACCCTAGCCGCCGCCGGTCGCATCCACGCCGCCGACGTCGTCGCCCTCGTCGCCGGCCTCCTCTCCTCCCCCCTAGCCGCCGTCTCCTCCTTCCCCCTCGCCGCCGCCGGCTCCGGCCTCCTCCTCCTCCTCCACGCGCACCGCGGCCGCCGGCAGCTCCTCCTCCGACTCGACGCCGACGCCGACGCCGTTCTCCTCCATGTCGACCCTGCTCGTCGTCCTCGTCCAGGCCGACGCCGCCGGCACGTTCTCCTCCTTCTCCACGCCGACGCCGCCCGCCTCCAAGTCGAACACCGCCGGGCGCCGCCAAGCCCTCTCCTCCCCCGACGCCTCCGGCCTCCAAGACCTCCCCCTCGTCGCCGGTAACATCTTTTTTTACAGATAAATTACACAATGTGCATATCTAGATGAAAATTTATGAAATGTGAGATATATATGTATATGTGAAATGTGAGAAATGTGAATTGTGAGATATGTATGTCTGATATTTCTTTTTTGCAATGTGAATTTAAGAATATACAACATTGTGGCTTCGACTTGATATCTGCATAAGTTTTCGTAATCGATAGGGTACATATCCATTTTGGTATGTATTCATTTTGTATTTGTGCACAACATTATCTAAGTTTGTATGCGTATTTGACACTATCCGTGTTTGAGCCGATTTCGATTATAAAAATATGAGTTAGGATATGAAAAGAGTAAGATCCGACCCAACCTGACCCTTTTTACTCCTAGTACTACTACTCCTAGTGCTTAATTAGTCAACGCGTGTGTTCTTTTTACAACAAAGAGGCTACAGCCTCCAATCTATCTATTATATACTTAAATTAAAAGTCCATTAAACCCTCTAGAAACACTCTCAAAACGTTACGCGCCATTCTAAATTAAGCATTTAAGTTGTTTGATCTGCTAATGTCTTCAGATTGTTTATGACTTAAATTACAGTCAAATACCAAATTTCACAATATTTTAACTATGGAAGGAAATGTCACTTTTTGGGTTATATTTTCTGATTTTGGTGTGCCTTTTGAATAATTATAAAAAATATGAATAATAATAATAATAATATAGATTTTATCATCATACATAACATCACTATAATTCACAATAATTATATTCGATCTACAATCATAAAAGTAAAATGAACCTAAATATGGTTCCCAAAATATATTAGTTAGAAGCAAAATTTGTGCTAAAAAAATACAGCAATTATCACATCTAAATCATATAAATAACTTGTGATCCACTTACGTATTTATATTATTTTACATTTAAAAACCCATATTTACTATAATTCAACTTTGAAAAGAAATATGTCACTTTAAGCTTATATTTTTACTTTTGCGTGCCATTCAAATAATTATAAAATTATGAAAATAATAATAATATATATATTATCATCGTATATAACTACACATAATTAAATTAGATATACAATGGAAAAAAGTAAAATGAACTAACTCTGCGTGATGTTCCAAAAAAATATTCCTCCCATTTTAACACTATTAGATTTGTAGATTTGTAGTGTCCATATTTTTAATTTGAGAAAAAAAAGACACGATAGTAGGGCTCCTTAGTTTACGAAATAATATAACGTTGTCGTTGAGCGAGAGTGCGAAAACGACACGATAAATGCACGAAAATGACTATGATCTTTAAAAATGTACGATCTACCGATGACAACCTCTGTGATTGAGTTATACTCCTATGTCTTTTTGCAAAATTTTTTTAAAAAAGTAGTAACATATTTACTTATAGTTATATGAGAAATCATATTCGGGTTTGTGTACTCATTTGTATATATATAGTAAGACAGATTAATCACTTCACAAGCATATCATGTTTGATGAGAAATCATATTCGGGTTTGTGTACTCATTTGTTTTTACGTCAATGTGAAAGATGTCGAACGACAAGGTTCCATCGAACGACCCAGTAGCGCCTGAAGAAGGCAAAGCTCGTACTGAAGAAGGCAAAGCTCCTCAGATTTCCGGTAGCAACAAGGAGGCTGACGCTTCTAGTGAAGAAACGTGGCGAACACCAAGTGACCCGATGGAAGTAATACAAGTCGCTCCTCGCGATGATGATCCGGACTACATACCTATGGAACAGGCCGTAAGTGTTGAACATCGTTAGCCATATATTAATTCGTACGTAAATACCAAATCTGCCTAATGATATAGAGAGTGACTTATGTTCTGCAGATGGAAGTCCGACGCCGCTCGAAACGTAAGACCGGGAGGACTCGCAGATAGGTAGAAGTTGAAATGGACACTGCTACGTCTGCCCCGGATCGTACGGATACATCTGCGAGTGCAGGCGGGAGTGGGAAAAGAAGACGTGGTGAGAGAAGCAAGAACAAATTACCAAAGGAAACATACAACGTGATTGCTGTCGATCAGGATGGGAAGCCCGTCGAGCCATCGATTGTGAGGTCCAGGTTCAGCAACACCTGTGGCACTCTAGTCAGGACACGTTGTCCAATCAATGTTAAGTTATGGGAAAAGGTGGACGAGAACATCAAGACACTGCTCTGGAATGATTTGCAGAGGTATTTCGTGTACCCTCCTGGAGTGTACGCACTTAAAAAGATGGGAGATCGATGGCAACAGTGGAAGTCCGATCTAAATCGGAATTACGTCCAGAAGAATCGCTCCCCGTTCAATGACTATGGACATATATCGCAGGCTGACTGGGATACGTTCATTGCGGATCATACCACAGCTGAAGCGTTGGCGTTGAGGAAAAAAATATCAGATCTGGCGAAGAAGAACAAATATCCCCATCGATTGGGTTCGAGTGGATACGCTGGGCACATCGATCGATGGCGAGAAACCGAGCAAAAGTTTGCAGCCGCTGGCAAGCCTTTGCTCGTAGACCCCATGGTGGAACGAAGCAAGAATTGGGTGTGGGCGCGCAGCACAGGTCAGGTCTCGGAGGAGGGAGATATACTATTCGAGACTCCTGACATAGAACAGATCACTGAAAATTTGCAGAAGATCGCCGAGAAAGAAAGATCAGGACAGTTCGTCCCACGGAGGGAGAATGACCAACTTACTGCAGCCTTGGGGACCGCCGAACACTCTGGACATGTAAGGGGTTTGTTGTCAAAGACGAGTTGGAGGTTAGGGTTCCCACAGGATGCATCAAGCTATAAGAAGAGAGACAAATACAAAGAACAACTATCGGACAAAATCTATGCGCAAGTGAAGGAACACTTCTATTCGTTGGCAGCTGCAAACCCCACGGCCTTTCCAAGGCTATTCCCTGACAGCCAGCAAACCATCCAATCTCCACAGCAAACAACTCAAGTACGTAGCAGTGCAGGCTCAGTGGACACAACTCCTTGCGCTGTGGATGGTATAACCGAACCAACTCCGTGCTCACTCGTAGTACCTATCGGCCGCGCTGGAAAGACTAAAGAGGTTGCAACGGGTTTAGCGATACCCGGCCGGCAATTCCACAACACGGCAATCCCTGAGGATTATGCAAGGGTACAAGTCGCTAAGGTACATAGCGAGCACACTTCTATGGAACTAGACATCCCTGCACCGGAGGGGATTGAACTTCTCGGCGATGCAGTAAATCAGTTTATATTGTGGCATCGTCGAGACATAATTCTGACAGCTGCCGCTCCAGCACCAACATCTTCAACTTCATCCTCAAAACAAGCAAAGACAGCTGCCGCTCCAGCACCACCGTCGCCTCCTGGACCACCTTCCCCTCCAGATCCAGCGTCGCCACCACCGATTAGGTCCCCGCCTCGCCTACCTACTCCACCGCCCTCCCCAGCTCAAGAGGCAGCTCCTCCAGCTCCTCCCTCTCCGCGAACAATTCAACCCTCTCCGCCCACACCCCAATCTGCTCCGGTGGAACAACTGCCCATACCTGAAGGAACTAAATCCGGACCGAGGTCTAATCCCTTGGAACCTCGTCGTCTAATTCCAAAGTTGATATCAACATACGACCCAAAGGAGATTGACAAGGATAAGGAGAAGTTCATGTTTTCAGCTTTCAGGAATTCTGATAAGTCAAAAGAACTAGCGCATGTCATGTCAGACAGTCAGAAGTCAGTACTACGAGCCCAAGATGAAGTGCAATCTTGGGTATCTGCAGATGTGCCTGAAAATTACGAATATGGCAAGCCATTTTTACCAACTTATCTTCTTAACAAACTACCCTGGGAAATGAGGGTAATGCATGAATGGTACATCAAGGCTGCTAGGAAGGGTCTCGGTTTCATAAGCGTCGTCGTCCCGGAAGGCGCTTTCATGAGTGGTCCTAATGGGATATTCTTTATCTCTTTCCGGGACCTATACGCCATCTACAAGCTAGACAAAATGGATGTGAATCTCCTTGCCGCGTTCTGCCTGTAAGTCTGAACTCTTATATGTTACACGTATCATTCCAAACAAAAAAACCATATCTCATTACTTCATTTACATTGTATAGGATGCAATTTCACGAAGCTGACAGAACTGGATCATCGGTTGGCTACGTCGATCCAACAAGGATATGCAAAACGCAACACACCGTACAGATGAGAGCCGACTGCCCGGAATTGGTTGACAAGACCCCTCCAGAAAAGGAAGAATATATCAAGCAATTACACAAGACCAAGAAGCTGGAGGTAGCAACATACTTGGCAATAGCAATGTTGGCGCACGCCGACAAAAATGTCTTGATGGTCCCCTACGCGTTCAGGTAAGCTTTCTCTTCTATGTGTTAAATTAATTTATCATTTTTTAAATTCTCTATCTCTAATTTGTCTTTCTTAATTGCAGCGACCACTACATACTATTCCTCGTATATCCAAAAGACCAATTGATTGTATCGTTGGACCCCGCACACTATGACAAGAAGACGTTTATGGAATTCCTAACTATTTTGAATTTGTAAGTGATAAACATTTGAATAGACATTTTTTTTGACTTCCAGTTTTCTTAGTACTAGAGAAACAATTGTTTTGTTCTAACAGAGCACACAAGTACTACCGCAAAAGAGGTGGACCAGTACATGATCCAGCCAAGAAGAAGTTATCCGTCAAGACTGGCTGGCCGGTACGAACATATATATGCCAATACAACAAACTATCGTACATTAGTTCCTGAATTATGTCTAATGATTGGTCCCTCGTAATTATATCGCAGTGTTACAAACAACCAGCGGGAACCAACTTGTGCGGATATTACGTGTGCGAGATGCTCAGAGTCAACGGGAGGTACCGAACAACCAGTGACCGAGTACGTCAGCATATCCTTCTTTACAAAAAAACTCAACTACAACACATATTTCACTTAGTAACCTTTTGTTGACTTTGCTGTGCACAGATCCCGGAAATCCCTTATGTTGCACAACGATTCGACGACAAGACTATCTGGAACGTGTGCGCTGACCTCTGCCGATTCATCCGTCGTGATGTCTGCAACGCAAGAGGTCTCTTCTACGACAACCAGAGTGAACTCGCATTGGAAGACAAATTTCAACCTCTCAGAGAGTGGGAGAAAGAACAAATGCAATGAGATGTACACTAATTATATATGTGATGAAACAGTTGTGATATTTGTAATATATGCTTCGTATGTAAACAACGTTTCAATTTATGGTTATGTATTTGATATTTCTTACAGTAATATCATCAATCCGACTATCTCATATGCGTCTATTCGAAAATACGATAATAAATCATACGAAATATAATATCAAATACGATAGAATATTAATTTTGCTGTTGGAAAATTTGTTTTCCCAAACGGTCCACTTAATTGGACCGCATGCGAAAATCTATCTTCGCATGCGGCTGCTTATATCGGCCGCATGCGAAGATCGGTTTTCGCATGCGGCCGTCATAACTGACCGCATGCGAAGATCGATCTTCGCATGCGGCTGGGCCGGCCGCATGCGCAAATGGTGATCTTCACAGACCTTTTCGCGCATGCGGCCCGGCCAACCGCATGCGAAGATCGAATCCGCCCGTCTGCAAAAAATTATTTCTGTAGTAGTGTGAAGGTTGAAAACCTTGACTTACGAACACAACCTAATAACTATTGAAATCTTTTTTAGAATTATTTTTATAACCCCAACTATTGAAATCTTTTTTAGAATTATTTTTATAACCCCTAAAAATTGAAATCATATAATAACTATTTTTATCAAGTACAATTTAATATTAAAAATGGTCAATTGAACATTTGACCGTACGAAGAGATGAGACGGCCGATTCCTGTCTCCTCAAAGTAAGTACTCCACCATGCATGGCCCGGTGTTTCCCGAACAAAGCATCCAAACGAACGATGAACGACGACACACCGAAAACAAAAGAAAAAAGGCACAAAATACTTGGGATCTACTTCCTCCGTTTCATAAAAAAAAACCAATTTCTGGCTATGAATATGAGGTTGGTTTTTTATGAGACGAGAGGAACAGTACTTAGGAGCTCAAACCACCAGCACGATCCAAGTCGAAGCAATCCAATTCAACCCCGGGCCGTACCATCAATCGATCGAGATGTCGTGTCGTCCGGGGCGGGGGATTGGCTGCGGTACGTAATGGTTGGTTGTGAATGTGATGGATGGATTGGTTTCTTGCTTGCGAGTGAGTTAAGGTAAGGTCAGGTCAACTTGGCAGCTGCAGTTTTGGTTGCTGAAAGGAGTCACATCTGTCCATCTCTGACTCTGACTCATCTCTCGTGCTTCGCTGCAAAGATAGCTTCATGTACGTACTCATGCTTTGCTGATCCGCTGACGAATTTGTTAGTTGCAGGGATAAGTAATAGTTTGCTACTTGGCTAGAGCTGGCTACCCAACCACTAACCATGAGCAGACAAAAGGGGGGCTACTGCCTTATCCTGGAAAGGAAAACACACCGGTGTGGTTTTGGCCTTTTGGGGGTTATTTGTAGCATGGTTGTTTGTATGGCCTGTTTCGCAGGCTAACTTCTAAATCTAATTACAAGAGCATAATCGAAAGTAGCCTCCATCAAACGCTCTACGCTCTGCTCTTTTTTTTTTTGGTAGAACTAAAACCGTTTTGGTTGGATTCTAACTTTAAAAGAGATCGAGATGAAACCTTGCCAAACCCATATTATCATGACTAAATTTAACCAGTCCAATGCCAACAATTTTAAGTCGGTCATTGTTTTTAATGGTTGTTAATGTATTTTACCGATCTTTTTTTCTTCAGTTTTTCGCGATCTTATTTTTCATCATTACTTATATTACCATTATTTTTATTTTCTACATACATTTATGTAATTTTAAATTTTTAAACTTGTGGATCAACTAATGACCAAAAAGGGTGTCTAAGCAGTAGGGTTTTAAAATGTGACCGGCAAAACAAACCACTTCCTAGCAGTTTTGTCTATAACTAGATAACTAATCGGTTCCTGAAAAACCAATGAACTTTCTATACATCTTGTGACATAAAATAATTCATTTTGAATTTAACCAGTTTGTTGAGCGGATTTCATATATGAGGAAATATGACCCCGCGGATTTCATTTTGAACTATACGGGTCGATTTAACCAGTTAATGACGAAAGTAACCAAGCGGGTCATATTTTGAACCTGCCAACCATTATTCGAGTGACCAGATAACTCGACCAACTGTAGGGATGAAAATGGTTGAAAAAATTAATGTTCAAACCATTTCTGTTACCATTTTTTTCAAAAACAGAATCAGCACGGTAGAGCCAAAAATAATAGCAATATCTGTACTAAGGAAATACCGAAAATTATCGTAATAGAGTGACAAGGGTAAGGCAGTCACAGTGATGTTTACAGTATAAACAAACATCATGTGCAACTATTAGTGCAGATTCAAAGCACTTTGGTAACTAATTTAAATACTTTCATAACAACATTATAGCACCACTATTGATAATAATATATAAGGGCTATGAGTTGGGGTATACAGAAAATAAAAAATTATCAGCGTATGATTAATTGAGTTTTAATTACTACAAACTTAAAAAACAAATTTATCTGATATTTTTTAAGCATTTTTATATAGAAATTTTTTACATAAATTACATTGTTTGATGGTTAAAAAACTTGCTAATGAAAACCGAGGTAAAATATATAAGAACGGGACCTATTTCCTTTTTATTTCTTGATAAAAATAGAAATGATAATCGGTATATGGGGAGAGAAATTTGGTACCATTTTGCACCCCTAGACCCAAGGCCATATTCTTTTTTTCAACTTTAAACTTTGACTTTATCGTTTTTCGTTAGCACGCTTTTCAAATTGTTAAAAAATGTTACTTTTAAAATATTTTTATATAAAAATTGTTGAAAAGATTCAAATAAATATATTTTTCAAAATTTAATATTTAGTAAGTAGGACCTGAAAAATATCTCCCAAAAGTAACGAACGGGCCCGGTGCAGATGGATTTCCTGGCACACAAGAATGTACAGTAGCCTCCAAGAGCACTCACGAACTCGAATGGTCAGTCGGTCAGAGACTCAGAGCACGCATGATGAGGACGAGGAGGACTCGCACAACGGGAGAGGCCCGTACGGTAAGTAGGCTGTGTTCCTCTCCTCCTTTTTCAACTATCCTTTTCATTTTTTATATGCACGTTTTTAAAAAAAAATTTTATAAAAAGGTTATTTTAAAAAATAATATTAATATATTTTTTATTTTTTTAACTAATACTTAATTAATCATACGTTAATAGGAAACATTTTTTTAAGAAGGTGGTCCCGAACACAACCGTAAGATTCACTGACACTCACTCACTGCGTCAGCGCCGGCTACAAGAGGGCAATCTACAATGGATGATGCTCTTCACAGTACACACGATGAAATCTTCAATTACTCGATCATATATCCATAATCCCAAAATCACTCATCTCCAGCCCGTGAACTTAACGGATATTATGATAGCATCGAATTTTACCAATTCGACAGTTTGACCTATAATTTCGTATTCATGGACATTGATAAAATCCTTCCATTTAATAGCATTTTAGGATGACATAGCCTTAATGTTAATGGTGAGGTTCAAAAAGAGCTTCTTCGCTGCAAAGCTAGCTATAAAACCGGTAATATATAATCTTTGACCATCAATTCTATAATATTATATTCATCATAAAAAATTTACATAATATATAATTCACATTTTATTAAACTAGCTACACGGATTTCTATTATACTCCTTTCATTTTTTAATATACGACGCCGTTAATACGTGTTATTATTTATTTTATTGTGACTTGATTTATTGTTAAATATTTTTTATGCATGACTTAATTTTTTATATTTGAAAAAGCTTTTAAATAAGACGAATGATTAAATGTTTATCAAAAAATAAACAATGTCATCTGTCTAAAAACACAGAGATAGTAACAGTTAAAAACTTACTATAAATATAGAACGAATGGTAAATTGAAACGAATGGGACAATTTAACAGGCAGCAGCATTGACAAAAGAGTGGAATCGCAGAAGCACCCACCACCGACGCCGCTGCCGGGTCGTCGGGGAACAACCGCTTCACCGCGTCGATCCATCCGATATCCACTGCAGCAGCCACAAATTTCTCTCCGTTTCTGCCTCTGTCTGTCTCTGTCTCTGCATATGTGTATCGTCGTCGTGTGCAGCAAGTAGCATACATGTCAAGCTACCCCGTCCGGAAGAATTGAAGCGTTCAACTGAGATACAGATCATAGCTTGTGCAGGGCGCGCACGCAACGACGTCGCATTTGCAGTGGCAGAAGCATCGATGATACATCGACAGCTCTTCTCTGAATTTTGGCGCCGACCAGCTAATTAAACTGAACTGAGCTATGCAGTTTCAGCCGTATGCAGGGCGTGGTCGTCGGCGTCGTCAGCTGGAGACTTTGTAGTGGTGTTATTAGCAGAAGCATCCATATTTCTCATTAAAGCTAACAGACAAGTTGGCACTTTTTCTGAAAACAAATCTCATTTCAGCTTAGTTGGACCGGCTGTCTTCTTCCACTGGCTCAATTGCATATTCGGCACGCATCAGGGCTTGTTCAAAGACCACAACATATGTACTGCAGTTTTTTTCTCCAAAGGATAATTAGTTGACCCCCAATTGTACTCATCAAGATCATTAAGGCTGTGTTCGAGAGATGAAGTTCTCTCCGCACAAAAAACAGTGTGGCTTATTAACACAAGATTAATTAAGTATTAGCTTAAAAAATGGATTAATAAGATTTTTTTTAAATAACTTTTCTATAGAAAACTTTTGTAAAAAACATATCGTTTAATAGTTTGAAAAGCGTGATTGTGAAAAACGAGGGAGATGAATTGAGAAAGGAGGAAGAAGAACATAGCCTAATTAATTAACAGAATTGCTAACCTTTTGTTGATAGAAAATCCATCCTCAAATCTTACAGATTTTGATACACTGGATACGCTTCGAGATTCATGCTTCGGGTGCTTTTTCTTCAACTCCAACTATCTTCTCTTCTTCCTTGACGTTGGCGACAATCCAAACTCCAGCAACGGACCTATGAATTAGGGTCCGGGGTTGGGGTTGGGGTGAGGGTGGGAGAGGGAGGGAGAAAAAGGAGGAGGTCGTGGGGCTTAGAGAGATGGTCGTGCAAGGCCTCGGCACAATGGTGGACGGTAAAACTGGCGAGCGACGCGGCGCCGGTGTCGCCGAAGCAACATGGTTGGCAGCCGATGGGGGCAAAACGGAGCGACGTGTTGGGAGATCGCGGCCAGTGGTGGCGGATCCGGCGGCGTGGGGGCTCCTTACCACTACTGGATCAAGTAGGAGTAGAGGGAGGAGGAGGAGGCCAGCTGGGGGAAGGGTGCTCGCCGGTGCAGTTGATGCTTTTGGCAAGTCGGCGAGGCCAGGCGGCGCCACGCAGATGGCGGTGGTGACGAGAAGCATGGAGCAACATCATTTCGGGGCATGCGGCATTGAGGGGAAATGAAAAGAGAATGAAGGGGTTTGGGTTTGGATCCTGCGTGAGTCTTGAACCAATCCAACGGTCCAAAAATTATAAGATTTTGAAGAGTATTTTCTATCAAATGTGTAATAGACAGTCCCATTAATTAAACAAAATGTATGAATCTCAGTCATATATTGGCGGCTGACGTAACGATGCAAAATTTAGATATATTTCATGTCTATATACTCCCTTCATTTGATATTATAAGTCGTTTTAATTTTTTTTAAGTTTGATTAAGTTTATAGATAAATATAGCATTATTTTTTAAAAATATATTATTAAAATACATTTAATTTAGTTTTAATGAGGTTAATTTAGCATTGTAGATGTTACTAATTTTTTTAAATTTAAAAAAGAAGTCAAAGCAACTTATAATATGAAATGGAGGGAGTATTTCTTTGTTTATCCTGATTGGCAGTGCTCAAGAACATTAATCCGAAACAACATAGGCTGTTATTTCCATTGTGAAACCACCCCTAAGAAAAAAACAGTGAAACAGGGCAAAACAGAACTTAGTATGGCTCTCTTTTTCTTTTCTATGCTTGAACTTATCGTAAGAAAAATAGTAGAAAGACATTCCAAAATCAGTATAAAAAACAGTGAAGTAACCTTTTTTTATTTAGCAAAATTTGCTCGAGGATACACTATATTTATGCCATTTGCGGAAGGACTCTAGTTTTGCGACTTTTCATAGAACACTCTGTTTTGTTTTATCCTGTAGTTCTTGGACAAAATACACTCCTATTCTTATTTTAATATATTCTCTTCTAATGGATCTATAAACGGCGATTTTACACTTAGGCCAACTTGCAAATTTTAAATTTCAACAAATTTTAGCTAATTTTAAACATTTTTTGGCAAAAGTTAAAAGTTGTCCAAAATTACAAAAATAAAAATATTTTATAAAAGTTGTTTAAAGTGTAAAGTGAGACCATCTTTTATTACCGATGTTTCACTTTGGACCATCTTTTAACTAATATTTTCACTTTGAATCGCATAATCTTACTTTTATTTCACTTTAGTCCACCCCGACTCTTTTCACAAGCATATAAACAATTTCTACTACGCCGGATTTTACTCATAAGTGAACTTCTACAACTATATTTAGGTTATTGCTTTGACATATGACAAGTTGAAGCATATGGATGAAATAGTTTAGGGTGGCCCAAAGCGCCACAAAAGATAAATTTACCCTATTCAAAGTGAAAACATTTGTTAAATGGTGGTCCAATGATGATAATAAAAGATGACCAAAGTGAAATTTACTCTGGTTTAAATTTGTAACATGTTTTGAAAATTGTGAAATATGTTTAGATTCAACCACAATATGTTCAAATTTAATTTTGCAAGGTGGTCCAAGGGTAAGTTTTATCTCTCCATTGAAACAAAATAAATTAAAATAATGGCAAGAATGTTTTTTTTTCAAAGAACCACAAAACTATAGTGTCCTATGGCAAAGCCATAAAACAACAAAATTTAGGTCAAGTTTAGAGTGTCCTGAGCAAATTATGTCTTTTATTTGTCATAAAGGATATTTACTCGAAATCAAGTTATTAAAAAATTCAAACAACAACATTTAGGTCAAGTTTCTAAAAGTATGCGAAATAAGATAATGTGACGGAGCTAGCAGCACCGTCAAGGTCGAGTGATTAATAGCATTCTCTAGTCGTCGACCATTTTTACAGCTTGTCCTCAGCAATCGACCATGGAGACCACAACAACAGAGCTCGAGCAGCCGCCCAAGCAACCTAGAAGCTGGCTTCGTCACTGATGAGATAGAAAAGATTGAAACCAAATCAAAAGTATTTAAACAAGGTGTTTGGTTAGCATCCTTCAAATTAAATCCAAGTTCTAAAAGCTTCGATTAAAATCACTGATATTGAAAGTCCGCTCCATGCCAAGCCTCATACGAGGACATCTATGTAGATTGTTTGCAGTACGCTGCACCTGTAATAACTGTCGCGGATATGTAGGACTAGACCCTGCAGCAATATTGTAGAGGATCTGTCCTGAATGGTTTACATGTAATTTTATTTTTGTTTTGTGTAAAAACTAGAGGTTGAAACATAGAGAGCGAGCCCACATGGTGGGAGAGAAATTAAAGAAGCAAAAGAGAGATAATCACACCTTCCCCGCTATTCTTCACCATATATCTAAACTCCGACAACATTATAATGCATGGGCCAGATAGGCTATTTCCACTTGACCAAGGTCAGAAATACTTTGAAATATTTTAGCCGTCAAAACAACTTCTAGAACAAATGGAGTATATCTTCCTAGAAGGTACGTACTGAAACTTCCATTATTTCAACTTCGAATTAAGATAGAACATGCCTGAGGTCGTACATGTATTTATATTCCTCCAGTGAAGTTGCTGTATATCTTCATGGAAAACACTAGGAATGCTGCTCACTGTCGCAATCGTGTTATCCTGGTTCACACATCAACATCAAGCCAATCAGTTTATATATACGTACATCTCTATCTTCGAATTCAAATATTTGAAACAAAAATTAAGCAATGAGCTAGGTCAATAACGGTCACATTTGCAGTGTCAAATGTTACCGTACGCACACGTACGAACTTTTGGATAAAGTTCATCGTTTCCAAATTTCAACAGAGAGATATACTGAAATTTATCGAGACTGGAATTAGTCGTGTCCGGCTGGGTCGAACGAGAAACATTCCGCGTAAAAGCTATTGCAAATTCAAACTGGGCTAGTCCTTTTCTATCAAGATATCAGAAAACTATTTCCAAATTAAACATGTAAGTGCAGATGTATTATTTAATAAAATTGTTGTTGAACCTAACAAAACTCCTACTTGGAATATGGTTTCATAAGCCTATCTCCTTTTTTTTAAAAAAAATATTCCAAGTCCTTTGATGTGTTGAATTTTTTTGAACTTGTCATTTCATAAGGGAGGCCAAACGCAACAAGCTATACATACTTTTTCCACTATGGAAAATCAATTCATTCAGAATTTGGAATTTTTGAATTTTCACTAAATTAGAAAACTAAACCGTTGATACTTATTTTTAAGACAAACCTTTCTGCCATGTCTGCTATGAACAGTTGTGTGGCATGTTTTGCCACCATTGCCACTGTTTTAGTTTTATATAACAAAAAATATGTTGGAATAAGTTCATTTTAGATCCCTTAATTTATCGTCAAGTTTAAAATTTATCCCTGAATTGCAATACCAGATATGACGCATCCATCAACTCTCAAAAGCAATATAAATAAGGTCCCAAGACGGTTTGGACGATAGTTTCGGTTGATATGATACATACGTGACACTTAAAGTCAGAAAAAACCGTAAGATCACATGTCAACGAGTGTTTGGTTAAAAATAAAAAATCACGGTAGGACCCATGTCATCACCCCCCCTCTTTTCCCTTTTTTCTCTCTCCCTTCCTCCTCTCTCTCCCCCTTTGCTAAGCCGAAATGTCATCTCCCTTTTGTCAACATCACATCAACCGAAATCGCCATCCAAACTACCTTACGACCTTATTTGTATTGGTTTTAGGAGTTGAGGGATGCGTTGCGGTCCAGGGATGAATTTTAGACTCGGTAACAAACTGAGGGACCTAAAGTGAACTTATTTCAAATATGTTAGAAAAGATAGGAATAACCTGCATGGTCGAAAGATGAACTCGGCTAGTAGAGAGATTGGGCTTGGCCACGGGCCACCGTTTGGACCTACTTGGGCTGGGCTATGATGTGGCCCGGCTAACCCAGCCCAAAGAAGCCCAAAGTCGCCACCGCATTGATGATCCCTCCGCCGCTCATCGTCCACCGCATTCCACTACCCTCAACCTTCTACCTCCCGGCGTTCTGTTGGATCACACCCTGAACAAAGTAAAATAATCGATCAACTTTTCGTGGATCTATTCTCGTTCGTACGAGGAAATGTTTTAGGGTTATTCACTTTTATTTTGTTTCCCTCAGCCATTGTTGTTAGCTCTAGGATGTGTTGCAACTCTGCTTCACTCTGCAATTTTCGCAACTGCAAGCACGTCGTCTTCATTCATGCCACGTCAGGAAATTGCTTCCGCGATGCTCTATGTATATCATGTGCGCTACCATCATTGATTTAAAGGTTGCAAACATACAAACCAAATTACTTCATTATATGATGATATAAGGGAAATTTTACTAGCTTATGTTCAATGTGCCAGGCCAGGGTTCAGAATCTCTCCTTCAAGCTACACCTACACTTGTTTGGAATCCGGGCCTCTTCCACTACATTGATTTTACTAATGTAATGAATCTCTTTTCTAAAATGTAAGCATGAGCTCTGTCGATCAGATAAGAGGGAAATGCAAAGGCTTTTATATATGAGAGGTAGAAAATGACTGAAATGGAAGACAGTATATCTGATGTTGAGATAGAGGAGCTGGGTAACTCAATGAAGGATGAACTGAAAAAATACTCATCGGATAATGTGCATACTAATGGATCTGAGTTCTGCTTGATTCCAACAATACATGAGCATATCCGTATGATAGACAGAGATTCTTATGAACCACTAATTTTGTCGATTGGCCCATATCACAATGGATCTTCAGCACCTTCTTTTATGGAGAGAGAAAGATGGAACTGCTTGGACTATATCCTTAAGTTAAACTGTGAAAAAGGTCTGAAAGATTACTTGACCATCATAAAAAAGACTAGAGAAACGAGCAAGGTCATGCTATTCTGGAGATATTAAAATGAATAAGAGAAGTTCTTGCAGATTCTCTTGCTTGATGGATGCTTTGTACTTGTCTCTCTAAGTCAATACAATGAATTTTTGTGGCCTGATTCCCTCAAATATATACCTTCTCCTTCAAATGACAAAACATTTGAGGGAGCTTTGAGTTTTGGGGATCATTAGAAAGTAACTGGGAGAAATGAAAGTCAACAAGTAAACAATGGGAAGCAGAATGCGATGAAGAGCACTCAATGGGATCATGACAGGCACTCTATGGAAGAATATTCGGCTGAGTTCTTTTTCTTGCGTTGGGAGTTAATCTCCCGGCACGCAAAACGGAGCGACTCATTAGCACATGATTAATTAAGTATTTGCTAAAATTTTTTTCAAAAATGGATCAATATGATTTTTTAAAGCAACTTTCGTATATAAACTTTTTACAAAAAAACACACCGTTTAGCAGTTTGAAAAACGTGCGTGTGAAAAACGAGACAGTGCAAGGGCCGGACTCAGCATCAATCTCTGACATTGAGTTATGTTCGGAAATCAGTGGCCAGTATTAGGACTCCAGCCAGCAGATTGGACAGTGGTATGATATGTTTGTTCCGCATGATTTAGTCCTGCTAGAGAACCAAATTCCACTTTTTGTAATTCAGGGAATACATGAGTAGTTGTTTCAAAACTTGCAAGTAAAATGACAACCACTACTGCACTTAGGCTCTGTTCGTTGAGGTGAGTTCCCACCCGTTTTTCGCGCGTACGCTTTTCAAACTGTTAAACGGTGTGTTTTTTGCAAAAAGTTTTTATATAAAAGTTGCTTTAAAAAATCATATTAATTTATTTTCAAAAAAAAATTAGTAAATACTTAATTAATCATGTGTTAATGAGTCGTTCCGTTTTCCGTGCGGAGAAAATTTCTTCCCAACTCATACAACAAACACACCCTAAGAAGGAGTATTGTTCAATGCATAGAACAGTTTGTGCCATGTTATCCAAAAGCAATAAGAGAATCCAATCGTCCAAAAGATTTTGATCATTTGTTACACTTATGTTATATGTACGTCAGACCCAGTCCAAACCAGGATGAGCATCATGATCATACAGGGCATCTCATTCATCATTTTCTTCAGCTAGGACGGGATTATCTATATCTTACTTACAAGCAGGAGGCAACTAATTTAGATTCGTCGCAGAATGGCCATTTTCCATATCGCAGTATCATGAAGCTGGCATTGAATTTAGGAGGAGAGCATATAGCGAGTCCAATCGCCATTCCCTCCTGGATATAAATAAAGCTCAGAGATGCTATCTTGGAAATTTCATTTTTACTTGTGGATGAAAGCACCAGCTTCCTTTTTAGGAACTTTGTAGCGCTGGAGCAAACATGTCCAAAAGTAGGAAACGATGTTACTGCCTATGTTATTTTCATGGCTAAGCAGAGCTTATCAACATGCCTGCCTGATGATGTAGCACTGTTGGCTAGAAAGGGGATCATTGCCCACCATTTGCGCACTGACAGAGATGTATCGCAACTCTTTACCAAACCGACGAAAGGTGTGGTATTTGATTTCTATGAGAATTATTACCTCATGCCCCTGTCTTTAGCCTTGGAGGAACATCACCAGAATCGTCTGCACAAGTGGATTTCATGGTTGAAGCACAACCATCTTGGCTGGCCGTGGCAGGGTTGGTTGGTGTTATCGTGCTTTTCTGCACTGTTGCATAGATTGTCCTTACTGTCTTGTCTTATGTTGATCCCAGGTAAAAATACTCAGTGGCCAATAGTCTGTCTGACTCAAAGATTACAGGTAAAATTAGATGTACTTGGTACCATGCATTATTTATATCCACTTGAGTTCCAACACAAGGAATAAGGCCTGGAACAGACTTTTCTTAACTTGTGTACTCTATCCGTAGGACATGGAATAAAAGGTCTGCTATAACTTGGTAGTTGCAATTACCATCAAGAATCAGTTCGCCTCCTAAATGTGGAGAAACACAAACACATTCCCCTTTCTTAACAACACATGATACTGTGTTCGTATTTTTTGAGACACTAAAGAAAATCTGCACACTAGCTTGGAGGAAACATTAATGCACTTCCAAGAGTGCAACTACTCTACAATGTGATCATGTGATCTATAATGCTTCGGTATGTCAAGAATGTTCATCTTGATTAGTTTTCGTTTATGAGGCTACTTCTGTCACAAATGTTGAATATTTTGTTATTTAACATAGCAATTTTAAATCTCCTTAGCCTTTTTTTAGACTAAGAGCTTTCCTCTTTATTAACCAAGTGAATTACTATGAATATGTTGTCATTGCACAAGAATGCTGGCACCTGAAACAACCACATTAACGATGTGTTTTATAGACAGAACTTAAATAGAAGAGGATGTCAGACTCAGCTCTTGGATTTCATTTAGGGAATCATGGTTGTTGCTATCTGTGAATGTTGGCTGCCCTCAATCTCCACAGATTGACAGGTTCCTATCCTGGGAGTCTGTCTCTTTTATCGTTGTTTCATCAATCTATTCAGTTCCTTCTTGATTTCACAAGGTGATTTTCACAAGGAAGGGTACCATCTTGTTGCAGGGGCCGGCAACCGAGATATGGAGAAAGACATAAAAAAGGTTTATTATTTCATCAATATATATTTGTTCAATAAAAAGGTTTAATAAGACCTAAAAATTATATGGAAAAAGACATAAAAAAACCAAGACATGATGCAAGGGAGAGAACAAAGAACAATAAAGTACAAATTAAGTTTACAAAGATAGCATGTCTCATGTCCATCTCGCCTGTGACGTCACGTCCTAATCAACGTCTAACTTGGTGAAATTGGTTATGGCGTGTCCTTTTAGCCTTATTTCGCACGTATCAGACAACTTCATACATCAAAACAAGTGTTTTACAAGTTCGTGTACTAAAGTGCATCCACTTTTGTGTACCACTAATGTAATTTACACTTTTTTTATTTTATTTCTCTGTTCTGTTTATTTTCCTAGGTTTTGATTTCCCATATTTCAAACAGGGCCTATTATGACATGTTGGAAAATTAGGAGCTATTGCTCTATGGCCCTAGCTGGAGATTTTGATTCTCATTCCCCATATGCGGCATGATATCCATTTAATGCTAAACAATTCACTGCTCGTTGGGACATGGAAATGGGGCTTCTCCTTTACCAATTCAGTGACATTAAGCTACCATCTAGGGAACAAGTTCTATTGGTATAAATTGTGCAGAAGAACAATTCCTAGCACTCATAGCAACAATGAAGAACACAGTTGCTCTGATGATTTGATGATCTCTTCTGCTCTTGGGAGAGATGTTCTAGGCCTCCTGGAGGACAGCAATATCAGTAAGCGTCACATGAAAAGGAGCCATTCTGGATCTAACATGAACGGTACGTCAATTCATACAGACTTGCTTACGACTTGCCCAACCTGCGTTGTTCAGTTCTGCTAAATTCAGTTCCCTGTGCAAATGTACTTGCCTCTTTCTCAGGACAGAAGCCCAGTTTTTCAGAAGATAAGGGCTTTGTTCTTCTGAAACTGACTGCTCGTCCTATTTTTCTTCCACCTTGCGCTTCAACGGCCTCACTACACGCAAGCAGGGGCACCAAGAGAACCAAGAGAGAAAAGCTTTGTTAAAGAGAGCAAATGCCAATTAAAAGTAAAATAGTTCCATGTCGTCTAAAAAAATATACTGCTGTCTGATTCGGTAATTCGGAAATAAAAGTTGTGTCAGTGTGGATCT
Organism: Oryza officinalis; assembly: GCA_008326285.1. Taxonomy (NCBI): domain Eukaryota; kingdom Viridiplantae; phylum Streptophyta; class Magnoliopsida; order Poales; family Poaceae; genus Oryza; species Oryza officinalis. Next base: position 7,916,548 of record BDMV01000005.1, read on the forward strand.
TATGATTGCTATTTTTCTTATAAAGCTGTAAACAGCACCAAAAACGACATAGGCTGTGTTTTTTTGTGGGTGTGGGTTGAAAACTAACGAAAAACGAAATAGTAGATTAGCACATAATTAATTAATATTAGCTAAAAAAACTTTAAAATGGATTAATATAATTTTTTAAAACAACTTTTCTATAGAACAACTTTTGAAACAATTTTTTACAACAATCGTTTAACAGTTTGGGAAGCGTGCGCGCGGGAAACGATGGAGAGTGGAGGTTGGGAACCACCACAAACGAACTCAGCATTAGTTGCGTCCGTTTGTGTCGATTGGGAACATATCCCTCCGGCACGAAAAACGGAGCAACTCATTAGCACATGATTAATTAAGTATTAGCTTAAAAAATTGAAAAATGGATTAATATTTTTTATAAAAAATGCACCGTTTAGTAATTTAAGAAGCGTGCATACGAAAAACGAGAAAGTAGAAGTTGAAAAAGTTGAAAAAAGAACACAACCTTACCTATCTGATAACCTTAGCAGTACTACCTTCAGTGGCGAACGCAAAACCAAAATTTTAGGGTGCTCGTAAAAATTAGCACAAAAAACTATTGATCATGTATATGTTACTTATATGGATAGGTTTGCCATCATGTTATCATGATTAAAAAACCTGCTTAAGTTTATTGGTAGATTTACACTATCATTAACATAGGAAACACTGCAACCAGCTGCTTTGCGACGCTCATTAGTATATACTAGACGCTGTAGCGCGTCATTGGCACGCCTCCTGGATGTAACTTCAGTTAGTAACAATTAAACGTAGGCTATTTTCATTACTTATTGTTTCAGGCCACTGTGAACCTGTAAACCGAGTGTTATCAGTAATCTCTTACAAAAGTAAACTAATTATATTCTAAGGTGGGCACACACTCTTCTGGCAAGTAATAATCATTGCCACAACTCACCACTCAATTGGAGTCATAAACAATGCATCCAACTTGGTTATGTTTGTTGATATCATCGTAGAATACCCTTTTGAACACGCAAATTCTGGGAATTACGCTCTTATCAAGCGTAACAATGGCATATAGTTAAATATCAATAATTTACATACACTCAGTAATATTCTCCCAACTTATTATGAGAAATAGGTTGAAATCCCTAGGAACAACATTTGGAGCACCATTCATTTCAACTAAATATTACTACTCTGTGCTGCCATTTGGAACTCGACATTCATGATTCATCTATTTGGAGCACCACTTATTGCAGGATAGACCATACATTTCAACTAAGTAATAAAAAGATGACCACCTCATGGTAGATCAGCATTTACATCAAATCAATGTGCCAAGATGACCACCTCATGGTAGATCAGCATTTACATCAAATCAATGTGCCAAGACAACAGAAGGTTATCACTTAAAAAATTGTACTTTATACAATTAAGAACCAGTAAATTTAACTCAATGATCGATATGTTAAAATATTGCAAGGTATACAGCACCTAACTAAACATGGAATGCAGTTGGTTTGGTTGGACACTTCATGTATGGAATGTGGTACCTTAATAATTATTTGGAATCATATATAGAATTGACATGTAAATTTATTAACACATGGCAGATCCTTTTTAACTATGATATTTCCTTGAATCTGTTGCAAACAATCCAACAAGAAGCCAAAATATTATATCTAACATATCAAAGTGAATAATAGGAAAAGGTATTCAGAGAAAGTACATGAACTATTATGAACATAAAATTTGATGTATTGTAATGAACTAAACCTCTGTTTGTTTCTTTGAAGTGACTGACACACGAGACAATTTGCAAAGAGAATAGCGGTATTGATGGACCCCACAATATGACACCATGGAAACGGTTCCACTACATAACCATGTAATATATAAGTGAAATAATATATGGGATCACAAGTATGTTTCTCTTCAACTATGGGCTAACCTTAAACCCACCAAAATTAAGAGCTAATTTGCAGCCTCAGTAGTCCTTAAAAACAGTTCTGTAAAGAAGGCAAATATGGTACATTCTTTTGGCAAGAGGGCCATGACGACCTAAGCTTCTTAATATGTTTTCACTGGACCTATGGACACAAAGTACCAATTGCTCCACACAATATAAACCTTTTTGTATTATTTTTTAGGTTAACACTTTATTAACTCAATCACATAAACCTTTTCAGCTATAACATCAGTGCCCAAAAAAAAATGAGCTACAAAAAACATGGCAGCATTGACGGCACCTGATGTCAGGATGTGGTTACCTGCAGAAGACGACTTAAGCTTCTGGTGTGTCATGCCTTTAGGTGATTAGATCTAAAAATATTTCTTGAGGCAAAGTTCAGTAAAGCAACAGTCTTCAAGGCTTAATTTTGCAGAAAAAAATGTGGGTAGTTAATTATATGCAATACATATTGCTATCGAAAGAAATCATATAAAAAATCCATCGGGAGTCTATCAGTTGTTGGCATAGGCACAGGTAAGGGTGTTAGAGTATGTCTAGGAAAAACATTACCACTGAACCTTTTATACACCAAAAGAAACAAAATTTTCCTTTGTGACATAGATATACACGAAATCATCTTTTCAAGATGAAACTAAAAGAACCATTTTCTTTTCTTTGTGTCACCAAACAAATAAAGAATAAGAATCTGGAGGCACGTCATGAAACATGAACAAATCAAGGTTATTTTGGTAACCGCTAATATTGTCTTACATCAATTTGAAATACACAAAGATGATTATCAAGCAAATGAGTAATAAAATCTATCTACATATAAATGCGAAATCTGGCTTGAGATGATGGCATTACCTTCGAAAGAAGGATATTGTCCATCTGAAACCCAGCCATAGTCATCACCTTTTCACTATGTTCATTGTCATACACATCCCTTTTCTCAATTGGATAACTAATACCAGCAAAATCCCTTCAAATTATAGTTGCTTGCACCATTATTCATGCAAGCTTTAGTATGTTGTTGGATCACTGTATTACCATTCCCTTTACAATGCAAAGCATAGTTTAGGAAAGGGGAAGGGGATCATAGCAGCAGTACATGATGGCTTAGGCCTAATGGAATAGCAGAGCAAACATGGTGAACAGATCAGGTACAGAACATTTAAGATTGGCTAGTGTTTCAAAAAAGTAGAACATGCACCAGCTCTTATTGGTGAAATAAAAAAAATGAAATGATGTCCATGTAAGCACCAAATTATTGAAGCAAGTATCAAAGACAAAACTATAGAAAAAGCTTGGTTTCTGCTATAGCTTTATATTTTGTGTCATAAGCAATAGACGAACATGATTCCATATCATTTTAAGGTCTTGAGAATACCTCTTGGTTTAACATCGTGACACCTTCCAATGAATATCTAACATGATAAGAAAAAGAGAATTATATCAAAATTATTGAAATGGATTGTTGAGGAATGGAATCCTATAACCTTTCATTATTTTATTAGAAAACGACAGTTATTTGATAGAACCAATACCAAATGCAGCTTTTGTCAATCTTGATGCATGTGAACTGCAAGCATATTAGAATGGTCAAAGATTAATCATTGGATAGCGTTGTTGGGATGCGTAGGATGGAATTTTAATTAGATGTCTATGGGTAGATCATGCACAAGCCATCAAACCATGGAGCACACATTCATTCATGACGACCGGAGTGGAAAATAGAAGACTAATCGAAAAGAGGGAAAAAATGGCCACTGCGTGCAAGGAGAGACAAAAATAAGATGCCTTCTGAAAAAATCACATGAAAACCTTAAATAGCTATACTGACTTAAATAACTCACATCACTTGTAAGTGTATTTTGTGTTTTACCTCACCAATTGTAGTGAGTATATCTCAACACTTGAAGGAAAGTCAAAATAATCTATGATATTACTTTCAATCTTACCTAAGGGAAGCAGGGAAATTACTTAAGGTAAAGATTATTTATCCATGAACATGTATCATCCTCTAGTGAAACTAATGGCTGTTACACAAATAATGTTGGTATGATCAGATTATTAAAATTATGGTAAAGAGATAAATAGAGGGTGTTTATCTGTAGGAGTCAAAACATCAGCATGCAATAGATCCATTGATCCTTTGGGGTGTCATACTGTTGTGATCAGAAATGGAGGTAAAACATGGAGATCAAAAGTTGAGTAAAACATGGATACTGCAGATAAATTGAGGGTGGTACTTTCTAGGGATAGAACCACAATCACCTGTGAAATCCATGCATTGATCCTTTTGGGGTTACCTAAATGTCTCTGTCATTGAAATACCCTGAGAGGAAAACACCGATATATAGGAGATATATAGAAGACGCTGATAGCAGAAGAAAAATTGTTAGATTGTTGTGTGCAAAATGAGCTGTGTCTAGCAAAATAGGATGTTAAAGATGCACTTATCCTGGTCCATTAAATCCTGACCTATATTCAAATCCTCAATCAAATCAATAATATCCAGTAAATTCTTACAGTAATCTAGAAAAGTAGTGTTTGCCAAATGCATCACACTTAGGGATTATTCTATTGAGTTATAGGCATGGTATTGGAGTACCCTAGTCATTACAATCTGATTTGAATAATTATTGAGTTTCATATGTGTCTTATTTGTAGCACAATCTAATCATAGGGAACACAAGGTCTAATTCTTTGAAATGAAATACATCACCCAAATAAAAGGTAAAATGAGGGGGAGCAGAAAATCAGTAGAAGATGGTCAGACTAAGAAGGTACCAAAAGGAACATGTGGTCGTTGATATGCATTCTTTGGAAAGAAAAAAAAAGAAATTACAAAATTTATAGGATGGGCTTGACAAAGGCATTAACTACTTGGATCTTTAAGTTCAACTATGTAGTTGAAGAATGAAAATATAAAACAAATGTTGAGGGAGGAGGATACCTAGCAGCCATGATTTGTTGATTTGGAGGTTCCTAGTACACAGTGCCAGCCTGAAGGGCTTGGGTCGTCGGTGAGCCGAAAGAGGAGATCCCACCACGACGACGGAGTGAGAATTTCTAGACCTCAAGGGTGCGCGCGCGTCCACCTCGTTGGAACCGGCGTTTGACTTCGGCTCTGAGTAGGCCACATGGAGCCTGACCTGCAGTGCCTCTCTCGCCGTCGATGGGCAGCATGCCTCCACTGCCTTCGCCTTCTCCTCGAATGCCAACCTGTCGCTGGCCGACCACCGCACCCGCCTCTGACCTGTTTCTCTCCTTCTGCCCTTGCTCATGTTGGCGCTCACCTGCCTCCTTCGCCACCTCCAGTCCTCCACCGAGGCCTCGTCGTGGACACCGGCTACTGGCGGCTTAGGGCTGGGCTGGGGCAGCAAAGCAGCGCGCCAGCGCCCTTGCTCGATTCCCGATGGCAGCACAGCAAGAGCAAGAGAAATGGCATCTAGGGCAGATTGGAGGAGTAGAGGAGGAAGAAAGCAGGATGGAGATGGAAGAGGAAGAGGAGGAAAGCTGAAACGGGAAAGGCACAAGACGGGGAAGGACCGGCGTGTGCCTCGAGCCGCGCAGTTGCTTTCTCTCCCAGCCGTTTCCTTCTCCCATAAAATGACTACTACTACTACTACTACTACTACTCTTGAACGCATCACAGCTAATCCACAAGCAAGTGCCAGCCAGTTGCACGGACGATATCAGTATACCCATCTGCTATCTGATTGGCCAAGCAAACAGTAAAGAGAGCAACACTAAATCCGACGTGGCATGATTTGGAATAGGAAACACTCGAATACAACTATCATTAATCGAGTCGTATTTTGTTGCTCTGGTTCCCATAGCTCCATGCACACGACGAGGACGCGAGGTAAAGGATGTTGCATGCTGCTCGTTGCCGTCGGATTGGTGAATTTGCTTGCTATGAGCCACAAGTCTGCCATGAGACCACAAAAGAGGCACTAGCTACCACATGGTGTATGCAATGGGGGGCACGGCAGTAGGGGGGGGGTGCACGAGCCCCCTTTGCCCCCGTTGCGTCCACCACTGACTACGTTTGTTTCAAAATATAGCTATCTATAGAACTGGATTTGGCATCATCTAGCACACATTTAACATGCATGTATTATCTACGTATATTTCTGTGTGTTATCTAAGTACATTTCTAATAAGAACATATTTAGTTTACTAGTTTAGGGGACACTCAATAGGCGTGTATTATCCAAAAGAGCAGGTTTGTGCATGGTAGGTATGTCTTTTTGGGTTAGAAGACACTCGGTGTTTTTGTAATATGTATGTGTATTGTTGCATGTCTTCGATGTCACGAGAAAAATATGCTACTCTTCTGTTTCATAATATAACAATCTAGTTTTGATTAGATATCATCCAATCATAATATAACAATTTAGTATTTCATTAGACATTATCTAATCTTTGAATCTAGATTGGAGTTTAAAATATTTTGGAACAGAGGGAATACTATGTTAGCTGGGTATATTTGAACCATCTCGGAACGTGCTGCAGTTTATTAACAGCCAATGTCCAATCGTTTTCTCTTTTGTTACACATATCATTGCACCATTCATTCTAATCCAATGCTGCACGCACACCACCGCACCTCATATTAGGGACACAAGTTTGCCTACTTCTGGTCAGCGATAAAAGCAGTCAAAAACGTTTGAAAGTGGTAGCAACTTTTCAAAAACGACACTCAATAAGTTAGTAATTGATCATATCTATCAATTTAACTATTCAGTGTCGACATCAATACAACACTAAAAATTAAATTTTATATAAGACAAAAAAGGTAATGGCAGAAAATGGTTCCATTTATATTTTCCGTTACCATTTTCATCCACACGGTATTCTAGGACCTTTTATCCCACTTCTTTTTTTGTTAGGTAAATTATGGACGGAATGTAGATTTTTTTTCTACCTCATTGTTTTTAGGGTTAAGTTCGATTGACCCTAGTTTTTGTTCGGTAAAAAGTTATAAACCCATGGGCCAACCCATTTACATCACTACTTTATATATGCGAATGTGTCCCTACACACCTCCTTGGAGCAGAAATTGGAAGCTGGTCTAGGCCTCCAGTGCACGGATACAGAGAAACATGCATGCGTGTGTGCATTGTGCATACATCTGCATACTACTCATTTAGTTGTCAAGGGGAAAAAAAGGCGTTGGTAAGACATCCATTCCTCCGTCTTCCAACCTATAATATTTTACCTTTGATTCCTTTTGAAAAACTTATTTTATCCATATACCTCTAAAAAAAATTATTTTAGGAATGGATCATTTTTGCAACGCCAACGTCATTGGCACCGTCCCCATCGCCCCTCGGTGAAAGCTAAATTACTAATGTGAAGGGAACGGCATCAATGTCAATGACGTTGAGAACCTATTTTTAAATAAATTCAAAAAAAATCTATTTGTAACATAAAATGACCTATTTGTAATAAAAATATATTTACAAATAGATCCTCAATATCAATGACCTTGACATTACGAACTTATTTGTAAATACTTTTATTATAAATATGTCCTCTTTTTAAAAAAATACAAATAGCTTCTTAGCGCCAATGATATTGGTGTCGTCTCCCTTTATATTAGTGACTTAGCTTCCATCGGGGAGCGATGGGGATGATAGGAACGTCATTGGTGTCTTTATGTTGTACCACGACACCAATAAAGTTGACGCCGTTAAAAGGATCTATTTCTAAAATAATTTTTTTAGGGATTTATTTGTAGAATAAGTTTTCTAAAATGATCAAGAGGCAAAAAATCCAGGTCTTCCAACTACCGAGAGACTCAAGCTAGGAGATTGGTGGCTCGATGCGAGTATCCCGTTTCGGATCATCTACAAGAAATCCTTCGACACACTTTGCTTCTTGGTGTATTGGTTAATCTGGAAGGAAAAGAACAAGGTGTTCAGGGACGGATCTAAAAAAATAATAGTGAGAGCTGAACAAACTAGGAAGAGCCTCCAACCCTCACATCCCATGAATCTATGAAAGAAATTTTTAGTGGAGACTTAGGGAGGTCTCCATGGTCCCGGTGATGGTAGTTGGGTCTCAAGACCCCCATCCCCACGGTAAATCCGCCGCTGAAGGTGTTTTAACCAGAAGTCGCGCACAGCAGGACAGCCTTTTGGGATATGAAAGATGGAATCTTAATCTGGAAGGAAGCAGTTAGTGTTTAGACGTGTACTCCACTGCTCTATTCCACCGATTGACCTGCAGAAGTGAAATAAACTCATTAATTGATGGAGCATGTTTTCCTCCCATCCAAAAAAGAAGAGTTTTTGGCCAATATTAGATACAGAGTTTTCAGCTGGTGATTTACAAATAGACTTTAATAACTGTTTTTCTAAAGTGTTGGTGTTTGTTAGTCAGTCTTTACGGGTTGCCTGAATGTTTGTTTTCTTTGTAATAAGTGGTGGTAGCTTGCTCAAAACAAAGGCTATGATTTATTCCATTATCATGATGTTGCTCATCCTCTAGCTTCCGACTAGGTTTCAGGTACATATACGACGGAGATGTAGCAGATGGTAAAAAGTCTATTGGCTTATTCCCCTCAGTGATTACTTCCAGGAAATGCTAAAGAATCTCTTCCATGAATTTGGAGATTTCAGTGGTAATCTACGGCATAACATGATTACATGAGATGAGCTGATAAATTATCCTGACAAAGAAGGGAATATGAAAATGCACAAATTTGACTTGTTACACCAGATTGTTAGAGCTGTAGATGGGAAGGGACTTGTGCCCTGCTGATCAGACCAACGATTAATGTATGGGAAATGCTATTTATGATCACTACTCTCGGTGTAGATTTTTACAAGGTGTATTTTGATTTGAAAAGGTCAACTTTTTTTGGATTTTGAGCAACAATTAGTCAATTTAGTGTATAAAAATTATACCAATATATTAACATCTCAAAATACTTTAACAAAATGTTGGTTTTAAAGATATCAATGATATATTTATGAGAAATCAATGGCCAAAGCGTGATCCTTTAGACTTTTTAAAAATAAAATACGGCCTATAAAAATCGAGGAGGTAGTAATATATTACACCAGGGACTGGATTGCAATGGGGATGAGGGGTATCACATGGAGTGCAAGAATACTACTCAACATGAGGAAACAAAAATCAATAATTTATGTGTCTCTAATCGCCATGTAGTCCCCTTGTTTTTGCACTTATCATGTGTCCGAAGAGGTCATTAAACTGCATCTATATACATCTATATATCAATTTGCACCATTAGTATATGAAAAATATTAGGAAGTATTTAGTGACATATAAATATAAGGAATTGCAAGTTTTCTTAACCTAAAAATGAATAACAGTGTATCTATTACAACAACATTTGAAAACAATGTATTACCATAACAGGGTGTGAGCTCAATCCTAGCACCTAACTAGCTCTTAATAGGAGTTGTTAGTTCAGAAGATGTTTCAAGTACATTCCACTCCAGGTGCATTCCAATGCATCCTCCTCAAAAAGGAAAGGTAAATGGTGATAAAAATGTTGTGTGAAGGCAGGATGCACATGAAACATACTCTTTTGCTTTATCTAGGTTTATTCTGTGTACGATAAGAAAGCAAAAGCAGTTTGCATAATACTATGAGAGCAGAAGTTATTGCAGCAAAACCTAACCACGGATTGCTGCAATGATTGAGCCACAGCTATGCATTCCACCTATTTAGACGACTTTGGTAGTGTGCTTCCATGGCATAATATAGGGATTTTAGGTAGTGTTCACCTCTAAAGTCAAATGCCACATACTCAAAAAGCTTGGTGAAGAGAGTCGACACTTCCTCATCGCTTTCCATCTGATGGACTATAATCCCTTTCTGTGCAAGAAGTGCAACATCAGCAACCGTACTGACAAATTCAGACATGAGCACAACGTAAGCAGTGATGTCGTCACCGACTTGAGGACATGTTTGCTCAAGAGCAACAAGATTTCTAAAAAGCAAAAAAGATTTATCATCGATTGGCAAACATGGTATTTCCATGACTCCTTTCCTGAATCTAATGTCCAACAAGGAATGAGGGTCTTCTTCATGAAAGTCCCTTTTCTTGAATTCTATTCCTGCCTCATGATAGTCCATTGCTCTACACCACGGATAAACATGCTCTGGTGAATTCAACTTGCTTAATTCATAGAACATGTTTTGCTCCTGTCCAGCATAGAAAACCTTTTGGCCAAAATCAGATACATAGTCGAAGTAGTGAGACTTTCCAGCATGACCATGATGATGTACATCTCCAGCTTGTGACCAGGCTTCAGGTACATACGGCATAGATGTAGCAGATGGTAAAAGTCTACTGGTCTATTCACCTCAGTGATTGCTTTTGGGAAATAGTAAAGAATGCCTTCCATGAATTCAGAAATATCACTTGTAAGTAATGGCATAGTCGCTATGATATCACGAGAGAACAGCTGATAAATGGCCCTAACAACAAAGAAGGGAATTTGAATTCTCCAGCAGCAGTAGGTCATACACAACAGAACTATTATACCGTTCAACAGTATCACTATTTTCTTGGATCCGATGACTATCAATAGAAGTTTCATGTGTGTCTTTAGCCCTGCAAAGCCCTTGCATACCTCCAAGATACACAAGAATGAAGCAGCTATCCAGCAGAAGCATCTGCAAGAACTCCTTACTGTCCTTGTCTATGTCCTCGCTGTAATAGCCTCTTACCTGTTTCTCCAGCCCAGAAAGCAAGCTCAGGTACTCACGCAAGTTAACAATTGATGGTTTAGCTTAAGAATGTAGTCTATACATATCCACTTCTCTGTTTCCATGGCAAGTACAGGCAACTCTGAATGGTGATAAGGGCCAATTGAGAGAACACTTGGCTCATATGCGTTCCTATCATTCTGACGAATTCAGCATACTATTTTGCATATAAGGCAGCATTTGTTTCCATTCGCTCGATACTCATTCAGTGCAATGCGACGATTTAGATCTGCCCTCATGGAACCAGCTAGCTCATCAATGTCAACATCATCAGTATTGTCATATTGTTCAGTCAACATATCTGGTAAGAAATGAAAATCAGTACTTGAAAATAGCGATTAAGAAAACTGCTATCATGAAAAGGTTGGGGACAAAGAAAATAAACAACGGATAAAATAATTTATTTTAAATTTCACTGCACTAACAGTCCAACACATTATCAGATAACTCAATTTGATGGGAAGACATCTATTGGGGAAAATTTATGCCTATTGTCATCCACGTGAGTTATACTGACAAAGGAGGGCAGAAATCACATGAATTAGATCCAATGACCCTGAACCCTGACTAATCTCCTGAACTACAATAAACCCTACATGAACAGTAAAACCAAATGCGGTTTTGTCATTTCGCACCTTCAACTGCCGATTCACCGCGCGATTGCTCTAGAAGTTATTCCTGTTCGCCTCTAATTGCAGGTAGGGGCAGATTCACCATGCTAAAAAAAATCAAGAAACGGAAGAGGAAATATCAGATACATCAATGCGGCCCATTTTACGCGATCGAACAAAGCAAGAAAATTCCCAACCCACAGAGGGGGAAAAGAACCTACTTACCCTCACCCATCATACGTTGCTCATTTGCGGCGTTGGCGCAAGAAGAGAAGGGATCATCACATCAGCCCATCCATCCATCCAGCATTATGAGCGCAAGAAGATCTCCTTGATGGGAAATTTTCAAGTGCGCGAGGCTAGGGTTAGGGCAGGAAGCGAGAACAGGAGGAGGAAGAATCTGCATAGCTTGAGAGCAACCGGCCCAATTTATCTGGCCCAGTATGAGTTGTTGCCGGATCTAATGGGCCAAGACATGGCCGTGGAAGCCGGCAAAGGCCGCAATTTATGAATTCATTTCAAAAACTAAATCTTTATCTTTATCTTTACCTACTTAAAACATTATTATTTCTGCCATCCGTCAGATGTTTTCGTTGTTCGTCCGTACGAGCCGAAAAAAAAAGCTACACACAAAAAAAAAGGTGAAGGCACTGTAGCAAGGAGGAGGAAAAGTAGACTTGTACTGCGACTTAGCCCCATTGGAGGAAGGACGTAAACTGGACTTCGGAAAGGACGTGGGTCGGAGAGAGACAAAGGGAAAAAGGCCGGTTTGAGGAGGGATGTAATCTGAACTTTTTCTGGAGAGAAGAAAGGTTGGGCTGGATTCAGCCTACTTTTTCAATCTCTATCACTTCTCTATATACTATTTAAAAAAAGAGTTTCCGTCGTCCGTCTGGAAAATAATTCGCTTCAAAAATTCCTCCAAAATTCCTAAAATTCCTCCAAAAAAAGGTTCGCGGAAAAAAAAAGTTCTGTGCAACGTTAAGAAATGGTCCGATTTAAAAAAATCTCTATCTCTACTATTTAAAGAAACAAAAAGTTTCCGTCATCCATCTGGGAAAAAGTTCACAAGAAATTCTTTCCGCGCAACGTTAAAAAATGGTCCGATTTGAAAAAACCGGTTCGACATTTTTAGCTTTTCCAAAAATTTGTCAAACTCAATTCGGAAATTTAAAAGCAAATTCAATTTTTCCTTTTCAAATTACTTTTTTTTATCAGTCTTCCCATGTTCAAAATTCATTTAAGTTCTCATATATCAAAATCCACCTAAAGATGCAAAAGTTTATATAAACCGCGCGAGAAAAAAACGCCGTTTATAAAAATACCGCTTCGAAAAAATTGTTAAAAAAACACCGTTTACAGAAAAAGATCGAAAAAACCATTTGACTCAATGCGAGAAAAAAACGCCGTTTATAAAAAACGCTTCAAGAAAATCGTCCGACTCAACACGAGAAAAAACCACCATTTATAAAAAATCAGTTGCGAAAAAACCGTCCGACTCAACGCGAGAAAAAAAACACCATTTATAAAAAAAGCCAAAAAAACAAAAAAGGCATACGTAAAAAAATTTTAAAAAAATAAAAAAAAATATCTGATTTGTACAACAACGTAAAAAAAGCTCATAAAAAGTGTAAAATTAACATGGTTATGCATCATTGAGTGTGGTTCTGCTCATAGCTAAAGGCCTAAGTGAAAGGTAGGAGTGAATTGGAATACATAGTGGACTTTTATTTTGTTTATAAGGTATAAACTATTTATCGACTATATAACACGAGGGTTTTTTTGTTACACGTAGCAACGCACGGGTATTTTTACTAGTAAATAATAAATTCGGTTACACGGAAGGAGCACATATAAACACGCACTTATAGTACACATAAGCACCACGTGTATACACCTACGAGTACATTTACTACACGTACTTAAAGTGACAGAGACCGAAAATATACGTATGTAATATTTATAGACACTACGATAACATTACTTATGGCTGAATTACTCTGAACTCAAGGTCAGTGTATTGTTCATACTGAAGTTCTCTTAAGATGGCCCAGAAACTTAGCCCAACAAGATTGTAGATCACGCGGATATCCTATCATCTATCTTGAGTAAATCAGGCCTACATATATTATAATTTCTTCATTATAAGGTGGAAGGTATAAAAAGTCTAACGAACGAACACGCGCGTGACTAACAAGTCGTCCTCGTGTTCAGACATTTACATACGGGATCTGTCCAACTTGGACATGGTTCTAAGTTTCAACAGAAAATATTCGTAATTTCTTATTCTTTCGACTTAAATTCTGCAAAATTTTCAATTCATGACATCAAACTTTCAATGGGCACAGAACTTTTCATTCAAAATCTCAAATTTGTAATGAAATTAAATTTTCCATTCTCAAACCCAAACTTTTAACTGGAATATCACAAGTATAACGATTTTCAGTCGGTAGTATATATAATTGGCTGTCCATTTGGTCACATAACGATATTCACTGGTTTGATAAATACTCCCTCCATCCTTTTTATATGACGTTAGTTATAGTTTAAAATAAATTAGCCAACGTAAAAGAAAACAGAACCAGAGGAGTAAGTTTACAAGGCTGTTAAAATTCAAGGTGGCAGACATTCATTGCACAATAATGACATTTTATTTTCAACCATTGAAACAATCAGAGATCAAATAAACACCGACTGAATCAGAGTTTGCATGTATGACAGTATGAGAGGGAACGGATTCCTAAAAGATTTCATAGAACAGAAAAAAAGAAAAGGAGAAGGGACAGAACAGAGTCCAGCAGCTGGAATATTCTAGTATCGGAAACAGTTACCCACTCATGCAGCTCACCACCTTATGAGTACATTATCACATTACTCCGTGACCTCACTAACCAAGAAAGTAAAGATGATGAACAGCAGTTTCCACTAAAACCGAAAAGCTATTTAGAACCCCTAAAACACCAAACCTTCCATCCTTCCTTACCTTTTTAGAAAGTAAGGTGAAGCAGTAGTCTAAAGTTAAAACTGATCAATGTCTATGCAAATCAACTGTTCTTTATCACTGCCTAATCAACATGATGTCACCAAAATGCAAACATGCGCTTTGCAATATGGGCCCCAACAAAGTAATAATTGGGTGGATCACCGTTTGGGTATAATTATTATTTACCTATATAGCTTGAAATGAATCATTGCTTGCAACAGTGCTGGGAAGAAATTTGGCGATCATAATGGGCCAAGTTGATTTGTTAAGATCAGCTCCATATAAAGAATAGTTTACTTTAATTATTAGGAAGGGATCAGCAGCAACTAAGCACACTGAGGACCTTCATGCACTAAGGACAAGTTTGATTCTCATCATTAGGGGTTCCTTAGTCTATGTGCTACTCCAGTTGTTTTTACTTGCTTCTTTGGCAGTACATGCATGCATCCATGCATATTCCCTTGTAAACAAGTAGGAAAATAGATGGAGGTACTTTTAATTTTAGTGCATGAAAGATAGAAGACGCGTATGTACACGCGCCACTACACAAGTATAGATCTTTTTATTGTGTGTTTTTCTTATGTATGATAAAGATCGAGGTGGAGACCAGCGATAAATACGAGTAATTTTACTAAATTTCTACTAAAAGCGCATCAGCACATGCGTAAATACGTAATTATGATCATAAGAATTTTACGTAATTATGATCATAAGAATTTTGAAACATGTTAGATAGAGTCCTACACCAACCCCACATCAAAAGGTGCTTATTACTTGAGAGGAAGGCCCATTAGGTAGTAGTGTTTGGTACATAGTTTATCACCTCGCTTGTACATGTCCAGCTGCACGTTCTACAAGTGTTTGTATATGATGACGCATCAGGTGATCTCAGGAAACATACAAAATGGAATGGCCTGTACATATATATGGCTGTACACACACACATATATATTTCTATATGTAATGCTATGTACATCTCTCCATGATCAAAGATCATCAACTAACTGGGGTTATGAGCACTAAAGTGTTTCCTGGCTCGCCTATGATGAAGCTTAATTGCATAGGTCTTTTGATGATGACGGTGGCAGCCATGGGATCAAAAGATGAACAGGCAGCTAAGATAGTGAAGAAACCACTTACCATATGAGCGGTGCCAGCTACTACCTTCGTTTTTATTTTTTAATATACGATGCCGTTGATTTTTAAATAAACATTTGGTCATTCGTCTTATTCAAATTTTTTGTGAAAATATAAAAAAATTTAAATCATGCTTAAAGATCATTTGACGATAAATCAAAGTCATAATAAGATAAATGATAATTACATAAATTTTTTAAATAAGACGAATAATCAAACGTATCTCAAAAGCTTTTGGTCGTATATTAAAAAACGGAGTAACTTTTGGACGTCATGAGGCATGATCATCCAATTCCTCTCTTTTTTTTCGAAGATTCATGAGGGATGATCAGGAGGCAGGAGATGATGGAGAAGAAGGTATCATCAAGAAAAAAAGAGAAAAATAACAACTAACAAGCAGAAACTTTGTGTCAACTGTAGTGAAGAAACGGACACATTTGAGCGATTACCATGAGGACATACGATAGGGAGATTGTGTGCGTATGAGATGATGAGTTAAATTTGGAATGAGTTCAAATTTGGTATGATTGGTTTTGTAAAGTTTGTTTCTTGTACGGGAATGTTTCCTAGTATATTAGGATTTCTTGTATGAGTTGGGTCCGTGGCTTTAGGCTGCCTACGTTGGTTATAAATAGAGAAAGAGGTTGAGGCCTCTCGATATCGATTTCGTGAGAGTTGTGTTTAGAGAGAAGTTAGGGTTTTGAGTTTAGTCGGGATTTGTGAGAGGAGTGCTATTGTTGCACTCTGTAAACATGAATTGAAGCAATAAAGTTCTATCTACTTTGAGAGATCTTCGATTTTTGTTCTGCTTGGGTTCGGGGGCCACACCAATGAAGTACTGGTGGTCAGACGGGCGATTGGACCAGCGGCGACGACAGGTGATGGCAGCGAGTTTGCACGGTCAAACTGGAGCTTCAACGCCGGTCAGACCGAAGGTCTATGGGCAGTCAGACCGGTGCATCTACTCTGGTTAGACCGATCTCCATCGGTAACGAGGGTAACTTTTTATTCCGTAAAAGTTTTGGGTTTTTGGGTACTCCAACCATTCACCCCCCTGGTTGGTTTAATTCTTATTATTCGATCTTACACTCCTCCTCTCTCCAAGCTGCTGCTGCCTCTCCTAGCTATCGTCACACGACTGCTTCTCTGCAAGGAGCATGGCAGGAGGACAATGAGGAGCTTGCCCGCGACATCGCTCCGGTGAATGGTGAGATAGGCATAAGGAGAGAGAGAAAATAAGGATAAATAATGAGTTGGGATAATCCGGTAGAGGAGAGGATAAATTCAACGAAAACTTTGATTTTTTTGTTACTGTAGTCGTTGGGGTGTGTTGATTTTTGAAGCGGCCCTCTTAACAGTTTACCAACAAAAAAATCAAAATTTAAAGTCAAATAGTTGAAAAGGCCACCGATAAAAATAAAGTTATTTTCGTAGATGACCGTCGTAAAACAACCACCAACAAAAATTGATTTTTATAAACAGCTCTGAAAAAAGAAACCTCAACATATTTTCACATGGGTAAATTTTTTTCGCCTGTACAAATGAACCGGAGGTGTTATAAAAAAAATGATTCTTTTTATAGTGAAAACAACTGCATCTTGTGGTGCAAACTAAGGCTGAGTTCGGTTCTTACTCTTTTCAACTCATCTTGCTTGTTTTTCGCGCATACGCTTTTCAAACTGTTTAAACGGTGTGTTTTTTTTAAAAAGTTTTTATATAAAAGTTGCTTTAAAAAATCATATTGATCCATTTTTGAAAATAAATTTAGCAAATACTTAATTAATCACGTGTTAATAAGTCGTTTCGTTTTACGTGTCGAAGAGGTTAACTCCAACATCAACTCAACTTTAGAACTCGGCCAAAAGGGTAGAGCCGAGCCTACGATCGCGAGTGACCATGTCCATGGTGAAGCACGTGCAGGGCGTAGCTAGCTTCCAGGCGCGCGCGGCAGCGATTACTCATGTCACGACGGAATCCCGAGTAGAGATGCTATTTACACACGCGACTACATTGCTACTACTGTGCACATTCGCCGGTGCCCACGGATCGAGACGAAGCCAGAAGACCCCAGCTGCAAGCATATATACGCAGCTTAAAATATATTAGTGTTTTCGTTCTAAAATATAAAAAGTTTTGATTGAATGAGACATATTCTTGCTGTCCAGATTCGTAGTACCATGATGTGTCTCATCCAATCAAAACTTCTTATATTTTAGGATAAAAAAGTAATTTTTTTCAAAATATATAATACCGTTGACTTTTCACATAATGTTTGACCATTCGTCTTATTCAAAAATTTAGTATAAATATGTTAAAGTATAAGTTAAGATTATATTTTATTTGATGATAAATAAAGTCACAACAAAATAAATAATATTTATATAAATTTTTTAAATAAAATGAATAGTTAAAATATTATATAATATTTTAACGATGTCGTATATTTTGAAATGAAAAAAAATACTCTGTATAAGGAGGAAGAATAAGACGACCCCAGCTGCTACAGCTAGCGTACGTGGCGGCAATGATTGGTCTGACTGCAGGCAGAGAGAAATTAACAGCCACACCGGCTATATATATAGCTAGCCGTGTCATATGCACATCATCAGCGCACATGCGATGTATTGACGTTTGTACATGTACGTGCATGCGGTAGATGGAGATTCCTTTAGTTTTAATATAAAGTAGATATTCACTGATCAGTGGAATTTACTCAAGGGTAAAATTGAATACGAGCATATATTTGCAGTAAATTAGCCTATATAATGCATATAATACAAGTTCACAACAAGATTAATTTACCACGTGACGGCATAGTAATACTAGCTCAAATAAATTAGCCTATATAATGCATATAATACAAGTTCACAACGAGATTAATTTATCACTTGACGGCATAGTAATACGAGTATTCTTTTAGAGACATAGTTATAAAGATTTATGAAAAATAACTTCCTCCCCTCCTTTGTGTAAGTAGTATGTACATAGCAACATATATCGTCTATTTAAAATTTTCAAAAGATATGAACTTAGATCTAAGGGGTATATTTCATGACATGAAATAATAAACTCGTCGAATCTCATTTTGCTTCGTCCCACCAATAACATAAAGACATGGGCTAGTTGCGGGGCAATCCTGTCCTATTATTCCTCCTTGTCCCAGAACCAAACATTAACCTTCCCATGAACCAAACATTAACCTGATTAATGGACTACAACTCAATTGCTCTAGCCCAAAGAGCACATACATATAGCATATGTAGCCATGTAGCTTTGCTATATGAGGTAGCTCTTTCTTTCCATAACACTAACGGCCGGCATCAAACGAAATCCTTATTATAAGACTCCCAAAAGGAGCATGCGTACATGATGCCAGCGTCCATCATCATCAGATTATTCCGATGCTAGCTCTTTCCCATCCTCAAAATTAAATCATTCACACCCCAATTGGTAGAGCATCTGGTCCATAAAGATCATATCACCTAATATAATTCACACTTGCCAGTTCGATCGATGATCACTTTGTTCCAATATATGTATCCTTTTTCTTCTATAGGTATATGCCAAAACGTATTGCCGGCTGACACTATATTGTACTACGTGCTAGTGACTTGTCGACATGCTTGCATCAACATTGGCACATGCATGCCGGTCCGGCAATGCATTGAAATTGCAATTGCTCCCCACAAATTAAAAAGAAGAAGAGAAAGAAAGAAAGGAAGAAAGATAGGAAAGGAGGATGACGAAAATGGTGGTGATATATATGGTGATGGCGATCGATGGTGAGTGGTGGTTCATGCACATATATATGGTGCATCCTGACCCAACACCTCTAGAAACAAACATATATATGCATGATGTGATGATATAGGTATAATCAAAGATGTGTTGCCTTTGAATATGATGACGACATATATGTGTGTGTGGTGTGCATGATGAAGATGATGATAGATATAGATGGATAGATCTATGGTCATGATGAGGAGAGGAGATGGGATGCACTCACTAAATATATATTGTGTGTGCATGAAATCTTCGTACCGTGATGTCTATATTTATTACTGTGTTATACTCCCTCTGTTTTAAAATAACTTACAGAAAAATTATATATACATTCATCTCTAAATTTTGACCACGCGCCTTAATTTGTTTGCTAAAGAAATTACAAATACTTGGGAAAGAATAGCATATTATTAAAGTGTATTTCATCTTGGACATAATTAAGCATGAAATTAACTTCCGTGCATCGTAATCAAATCATTTAAGAGTTAACAGTTGTCAAAGCGAAGTAGTGGTAGGCAATGCTAAAAGTTATCTAAAGCAGAGGGAGTAATTATGTAGCTTTTCAAATAAAAGAGAAATTGTATCAGTGGTACTTAAACTTATAAGAAAGTTTTACCTTATGTTCATAAACTTGCAAAGTGTGCATTGAGGTCCGTAATTTAGTTTATCGTATCATCCTGGTCCAAAGACTCATTTGACCATGGTCTTGCCTACGTGACATGCCACGTAAACGATGATATGACACTTTTTATTTTTTATTTTTCCTTGTTTTTTCTCCCTTTTTCCTCTGGCCTGCTGCCAGTGCCACTGTTGCTCGCTGCTGCTGCTAGTGCATCCAGCGATGGATGAAGAAGCGAAAAGAAGAAGGGGAGAGAAAAAGGGGAAACAAAAATTTCGTCATATCATCATCTAATTAGCATGTCACGTAGGCATGATCATGATCAAACGAGGCTTCGAATCGAGATATTATAATAAACCAAGCTAAGAGACCTCGATGTGCGCTTTATAAGTTCATGAACTTAGGTGAAACCTTTCTACAAATTTAAGGACCGTTGGTGCAATTTACTTCGAATAAAATTACATATTACTTTAAGACGTAGCCTTATGAGTTATGAGTAGTAGTGCACAAACCATCTTAGCCATCCAAATTGCTTTGAGATCCGTGGATTTACATGTTCAGTAATTATTGATTTTGAAAATCAGCGAAAAAAATAGCGCATATTAATCTCTATCAACATAAACTAGAAGCAAGGTAATAGTGACCATCAAAATCATTGTGTAAATTAGGTTAAATATGTTTGGCATAGGTTAAACTAGATGCAAAGATCTTGTCATCACACTAATTAAAGGAGAGACAGAGAGATACTTCCTCCGGTGATAAATACTGACATTAATGTAGGACAAGATTCGATCTAACTTCTAAAATTCTATCCATTAATTTTATATTAAAATAAATTTATAATATTATGACAACACTCTTTAAGGTAAATATAAATATATTTTTTATTTTCAATTAAGTATTTAAGAAATAATTGATAGTCAGTTATAAGAGCAAACACTCTACAGAAACAGCCTTTCTGTGCGGGCTGAAAGGCACCTTTCCGTGCGGAAGGCCTGCCCGCACGCGCGAGAAGGTCTGGGAAAACACCATTTTCGCGTGCGGGCGGCCCAACCGCACGGGAAGATCCATTATCCCGTGCGGGCCACTTAAGCAGACCGCACGGGATAAGCGATCTTCCCGTGCGGTCGCGTTAAGTGGACCGCACGGGATAATAAACCAACATATAAAATAATATTTTATATGCACATAAAATAATGGGCAGATCGCTTATTCCGTGCGGTCCACTTAACGCGACCGCACGGGATAAGCGATCTGCCCATTATTTTATGTGTATATAAAATATTATTTTATATGTTGGTTTATTATTTTATGTGAATATATTACCTTATCTCTCCCCTCTCTAGATCTCCGTCTCTCTCAGTAATAGTATACATACACATCGCACGTATTAAGAATTGAACGTAATTAATTATTTTTTCATGGAATTAAGATATTAAATTTGTACGCATGCATGACATATGTATATATATATACGTAGCATCGCGTCTTGCAATTTACAGAAGTTTAAAAAACCACATAAAATATATCCTTAATTAGAAATATTTGTACTAGCTACTATACATATGTTCTTTTTTCCACTCCCTAAGTCGTTTGAAGGTATCATCCGTCGCAAGCTGGCTCTCCGGATTTTAGAAATCGTCCAAATGGTTGCAGACATCCCGGCGGATGAAGCGGCAAATATTTGCACACAAGTTTAGTATGGTTCGATCGTAGAACCGGTTCGCTACAACTGGAACGGACGGGATCTGTTTCAGAAGGAATACACATTGTTATAGTTAGGAAAGTTATACAAGATCTTATAATGTGTGAAAAGATATTTTCTCTCGACTTACTTCTTCAAACTTTGTAGTGTATCTCCCGTTGAGTCTAAGCATCTCGCATACGTAGTATCCGGATAAATTAGTCTGTGGTGGTTGCTTAAAACACTATGTTGAAAAAAATTGTATACATCAATATTTTAAGTGAAACAAGTATATGTAAGAAATGTCGGAACAAGAGACATGTAATTACCGGCCATCTTGTCTTCACGAGAAGCTTTTTCTTTTGTGGATTATTGATTGGTCCACCGTGGTCTACGTAATATCTGTGTGCTCTATAAAGACAAAACAATTGTTTGAGTCAATTATGTGTATTCGAGAGTACAATAGCCAACATTTAGTAAATGGTGCATAACAGGACTTACAAATTTAATATAACGAGAAACTCTGTAAATGTTTCCTCGCCATAGTGCGCCGGATCCAGCACTACGGCCAGGTGGTCCCGTGGATATACCAGAAAAAGTATGTAATGATCGCTGCAAAGAAGATATGTTAGTTGTATGTGATATCGTACTAAAACATAAGTACTACGGAAGAATCATATGTACCGCAGCGCGTAAGGGACGAAGAGGACAGTTTTGTCTTTGTGCGCAACCATCGCTCTGCCCAAGTACAGTGCTACGCTGACCATCTTTTTCTTGTGCATTTTTTCGACGACCTCTTTTTTCTCGGACGTCGTTTTACCTTTGAGCTCAGCGGAATCTGCACGAATATTCACCGTGTGTTCCGTCCAGCAAACCCTTGTTGGGTTGATGTATCCCACTGGAT
Organism: Oryza officinalis; assembly: GCA_008326285.1. NCBI lineage: Eukaryota > Viridiplantae > Streptophyta > Magnoliopsida > Poales > Poaceae > Oryza > Oryza officinalis. Next base: position 7,938,983 of record BDMV01000005.1, read on the forward strand.
GGTTGGCCTTTTCAGCGGCGTGGAATTGCATCCTAAGTAATAAAGCGGGTAATTTATCAGAAGTTAGTTAACAAGTGAATTAATATATGACATTAATTACGAATGACTTACAGGCAAAATGCAGCAACGAGATTTATATCCATTTTGTCCAACTTGAATAATGCGTGAAGGTCGTTGAAATCGATTACCACCATCCCATTTGGGCCACTGGTGAAAGCGTTATCCGGGACCTTCACAGTAATCATGCCCAGGCCTTTTTTAGATGCCTTCAGATACCAGTCATGCATCAGCCTCATTTCCCAAGGCAGGCCTTCCATGAGCTTCGGGGGCAGGAACGGCTTCCCGTGCACGTACTTTGTTGGCACTTCGTCGGAAGTCCAGTTTTGCAGGTCCTCCATTTGATTTTTCACCGATTTTTGTGAATCCGACAAATGTGGAGTTTCATCCTGCTTCTTGTCAGTCGACGCTCTCCTCCTGAAAGCCTGGAATACTAACCTTTCCTCGTATACGGCCATTTTTTCCTTATCATAAGTTGACCTAATCATTGTCGGGATAAGCCGACGAGGTTCAAGCTTGGTCGGACTTGGAAGACTTGCGCTTCTCATAAGAGGCCTTTCAGGTAGCGCCAATGCAGACTGTGGTGTCAGAGGAGGTTGTTCTGCGTGGACTTCAGGGGCTGATAGATGTGGTGAACCTGGACCTAAAGGATTAGGGGAGGAGGGAGGTGGGGAGGCAGGCCTATTAGTTGGCGAATCTTGCCCTGGTGGAGAAGTTGGTGCAGGCGCAGCAGCAATCTTTGGAGCCGGCGGGCGTGGGGTTGAAGGCGATGGACCGACCAGCAGTATATATCGTCGATGCCATAGTATAAACTGATTCACCGCATCCCCAAGCAATTGTATCCCGTCCGGTGTTGGAATATCTATCTCTAAACTGGTATGCTCTGCATGCACCTTGGCCACTTGCACCCTTGCATATTCTTCAGGGATTGGCGTGTTCTGAATTTGGCGCCCTGGTATCACAAGTCCTGTACCCACCTCCTTTCTCTTCCCAGCCCTTCCTATCGACACGAGCAGGCTGCACGGCGTCGGGGCAGTTATGTTGTCTACTGCATAAGGTGCGGTGTCCACTGACCCGACACTGCTTGGCACCTGTACTGTGGGTTCTTCGGATTGATGGAACAAGTGCGGGAAGGCTTGACGATTTTGAGCAACAAGAGAGTAGAAATGTTGTTCAACTTGTTTTGCTATCCTCTCTTCCAATTTTTGTTTGTACCTGTCCCGTTTCTTGTAACCCTTAGCTTCCTCTGGAAACCCTTCCTTCCAGCTCGTCCTTGATGATAGGCCCCTTACTCGTCCGGAATGTTCAGGGTTGCCTAATGCAGCTGTTAGTAGATCATGTTCTCTCTTGGCAATGAATTCCCCTGTTTTCTCTTTTTCCGCGATGTCCTTAAGACTACTGGTCACACGCTCGATATCCGGATCCTCGAACTGGATCTCTCCCGCATCGGTGACTTGCCCTGTGCTCCGTGCCCAAACCCAGTTTTTGCTTCTTTCCTTTAGGGCATCTACAAGCAGGGGCTTGCCTTGGGCGGCAAACTTCTCTTCAGTTGCTCGCCACTTCTCTACGTGGCCATCGTAGCCGCTCGAGCCCAACCGGTGCGGGTATTTGTTCCTTTTAGCTAGATCGGACATCTTTTTCCTCCGCGCTAAGGCTTCCGGGCTTGTCATCTTTGCGACAAAGGTGTCCCATTCGGCCTGCGTAATACCACCGTAGTCGGCGAATGGACTCTTGTTCTGTTGCACGTAGTGAGTGTTCAAGTCCGATTTCCACTGCCTCCACCGATGCGCCATCGTTTTTAGGGCAAATTCTTTTCCCATAGCCTCTGAACCAGGCGGATAGACAAGCCACTTCTGTAACTCGTTCCACATGAAGTTCTTCATGTTGTCATCCACCTGCTCCCAGGAATCTACATTCAAAGGGCCGTGCGTTCTGGCCACCACACCGCAGGTGGTGCTGAATTTAGTCATTGCTACCTTGGGCTCTACTGGTTTCCCATCCTGGTTCAAAGAGGTGATGTAGTATGTCTCCTTGGGGGTTTGTGTCTTACTTCTCTTAGCACGTCTTCTCTTTTGACCGGACGTTTCTCCGGTGTCGGTTTCTACCGGACCGGACGTTGCCGTGTCCGTCTCGGCTTCGGCTATTACGGCAGACTTGGCAGCCTTTCTTTTTGTGTGGCGTCTTGTTTTCATCTGCTCGTACATCAGAAAAAGTTAAACGCGACCGAGAGTGAGACGGCTTAGTTTATAACACTACAACTCGACTTACTGCTTCCTCCATAGGGATGTAGTCAGGGTCTTCTTCAACCGGTGGTGCTGGCGTAACTTCGACGTGGCACATCGGATCACTTGGTGTCTGCCATGTGCCTTCGCTCGAAACCTCTTGCGTTGGTTCGATGTTGGGTGCATCGGAGGGAGCTTTCTCGGTCGACATTTGATCTACGGTTGGTCGTAACACAATTAATTTTATTATCAACTTATTTTAACTAAAATACCAGGCGGAAGAAATATTATACATAATATTAACATTTTTAGAGTATTAAAATTTGGAGCAAATATACATAAAGAAACATCTAATTTACAAACATCACATATATTATACATATATTTACAAACAATGCTAATATTAAGTATAATACAAATATTATGTATATTAAAAAATGCTAAAATCATACATATATTAAAAAATGCTAAATATATATTAAAGTATATTATACATATATACATAAATAAACATCTAATTTACAAACATCACAAATATTATACATATATACATAAATAAACATCTAATTATGTATAATATATGAAATGGCTTAATTAATACATATATTAGGGGATTCCATTTAGGCTAGCCTGCAGACTAATGCATGAGTTCGATAACAATGCAAGCATGCTTTATCTTTTTTCTTTTACGCGTATACTATGATCGAACGGGTCGCCGGATGAATGGCCAGGGAAACTTTAGCTTTTTCAAAAGTTAAATTAGCAATTACTAGTTTTTATACTTTATAATTAAATGGTGGTCTCCGAGAGAGCTAGTACAAACAAACAAAAAAAAAGAAGATAACGGCTGGAATTAAACATACCATGCTTATATTGTGTTTTGTGTTGGTGGGGGACGGAATGTAACAATTTTAATAGTACTAAATATTAAAATTTACAAACATCACATATATTATACATATATTTACAAACAATGCTAATATTATGTATAATACAAATATTATGTCCATTAAAAATGCTAAAATCATACATATATTAAAAAATGCTAAATATATATTAAAGTATATTATACATATATACATAAATAAACATCTAATTTACAAACATCACAAATATTATACATATATACATAAATAAACATCTAATTATGTATAATATATGAAATGGCTTAATTAATACATATATTATTTTATATGTATATGTATATTCAATATATATATGTATATGTATACATATGTATATTCAATATGTATACATATGTATATTCAATATATATATGTATTAATTTTTCATCACTTCACATATCACAAAATTTTCATATATCACAAATTTTTCACAGAACACATTCACATATCACAAATTTTTCACATAACACATTCACACATTCACACATTCACATTTCATCACTGAATTCACATCACATAAACTAACCACAGACGGCGGCGGTCGGTTGATCAGTGGCGGCGTTGATCGAGGCCGGTGTCGGCGAGAGAGAGAGAGAGCGGCGGCTAGTGGGTCGAGGCTCGGCGGTCGGGGAGCGGCGGCGGTCGGCGCTCGGCGGTCGGGGAGCGGCGGCGGTCGGCGCTCGGCGGTCGGTGAGGACGGCGGCGACCGGGTCGAGGGCGGCGCGCGGGGCGGTGGGAGGAGGCGTCGGGGTCGAGGGCGGAGCGCGGGGCTGTGGGAGGCGGCGTCGGTGAGGCCGGCGGCGTCGGGGACCGGCGGCGGTCGGCGCTCGGCGGTCGGGGTCGGTCGAGGAGGGCGGCGCGCGGGGATGGGCGGCGCGGCGGGGGCCGGCGGCGATGGGGGGGCACAGATCTGGGTGGGGGGGCTTGAGGCCGGCGGGCGGGAGGACGCCGAGAGAGACAGAGATGGGCGGCGGCGCACGGCGGCTTAGAAAATTTCGGCAGCCTGGCGGCAGAGATCTGGACTCGTCGGGGACTTAGAAAATTTTAGGGATCCCGCGCGACTATATATAGGTTCCAATTATCCCGTGCGGGCGGCTTAAGAGCCCGCACGCAAAGATATCTTTCCGTGCGGGCCGCTTAAACCGCCCGCACGGAAATAAATCTTTCCGTGCGGGCCGCTTAAACCGCCCGCACGGAAATATGTCTTTCCGTGCGGGCCTCTTAAACCGCCCGCACGGAAAGACATATTTCCGTGCGGGCTCTTAAGCCGCCCGCACGGGATAATTGACGCCCTTATTTTAAAACTGTAAAACTAAAAAAGATATGAATACTAAAATATTTATTAACATATTAATTATTCCATTTATTAATTGTCCCATGTAAAATTTAACAAATATGAATGCACATGCTAACATATCAATGTAAAAAAATTCAATCAATATAAATTCGTCACATATTAATATATTAACATATAAAACCACACGTTCACTGGTAACCGCCCGCACGGGATAATCGCCACCCTTATATTTATAAAAAATATCAATGCACATATTAATTTTAGTAATATGTACATGTACATACTATTTTATTAACTAACATATTAATTGTTCCATTTATTAATTACTCCATGTAAAATTATAAAACTAAAAAAATATCAATGCACATATTAATTTTATTAATTAATGTAAATACTATTCCATTTATTAATTATTCCACGTGAAATTATAAACCTACAAAAATATCAGTTCAAATATTAATATATCAATGTAAATTGATCACATATTAATATATCAATTGATCACATATTAATTAATTAACATATTGATCATCCACAGAAATACCATAAGTTCGATATACTTATATACATTCAGTCGTAATACCATAATTAAGTTTGATACATTCGCTAGCAAAAACATATTGTACACGAAAAACAAACTAACGTTTCATAATTTTTGGATTAACATCCTTCCGCACGGATGCAAACTTTGATTCGTCGAGGACACTCTCAATGTGTTTCATCCGCGTAGGAAGATCTGTGAATAACTCAATGGCATCGTATTGATTATAATCGCGTGCGTCTTGAATGTTGTCAATACCAATGATGTGTTGGTTGCCCGGTACAATAATGTCCATCTTTTCATCGGAAGGATCCTTCACGTAAAAAACCTGTGCAACACGCTCGGCAAGGACCCATGGATCATCCTTGTGTCCAATTTTACTCCGTTCAGCACACGTAAATCCAAATTTATCTACCATGCTGTCTTTCACCCATTGGCATCTGAGAACAGGGATCTGAATATTTAAACCGTAGTCAAGTTCCCATATTTCTTGTATGATCCCGTAGTAAGACTTGTTCTGCCCTGTTGCGTCCAACGCTACGACACGAACCCCACTGTTCTGCGCTGAGCTTTTCCTATCTTTGCTGTTTGTGTAAAAAGAATATCCTCCGATATCATACCCTTGCCATGAGGTCACAAGGCTTGTTGGGCCAGCTGCAAGTCTTTCTATCGTTTTTTCCTCGATTGAATCTCCACACGGTAGCTTTTGATCCTTCAGCCACTGGGGAAACGTGTTCTTCTGTTCTTTCGAAACCCAACCGTCGGATCGCCCAGGATTGCATGCTCTGATATCGGAAGTGTGTTGCTCAATGTAGGGCGCAACGATGGCGAGTTGTTGAAGAACACTGCTGTGTGCATCTGATACCGCTTTGTAATCGTTGTCGTAGAAGCATTTTCTTCCCACAGTACCCTTCCCAGATAACCTTCCATCATGTCGAGGCACCGGTATCCCAATGGGGTTGGCATCGCTCATATAATCTAGGCAACACTCGACAACCTCCTCAGTTGTGTAACCCTCTATCATCGAGCCCTCCGGATGAGCACGATTACGGACATACCCTTTCAGAACGGCCATGTATCGCTCGTACGCCCACATTTGATGTAGGTATAGAGGACCAAGTTCAATAATTTGAGGGACAATGTGAACAATGAGATGTTCCATCATGTCCCAGTACGATGGAGGAAAAAACATCTCTAGCTGGCAAGCGGTCTCGACTGCGAATTTCTGAAGGGGTCCTAATTCTTCTGGATCAAAAACTTTCTGTGAAACTCGATTAAAAAAATAGCACAGCTTTGTTATCACTACCTTGGTGTGCACTGGTTTCACCGCCCTTATAGCGATAGGGAGGAATACCGTAAGCATCTTATGACAGTCGTGAGCGTTGTATCCAGAAATCGACAAATCTTTCATTGATACTAGTTTCCGGATATTCGATGAGAATCCAGTCGGCACTTTCAATCCACGAAGACATTGACAGAAAGCTTTTTTCTCTTCTGGTGACATTGAGTAGCATGCCGGTGGAATCTCAATCTTACCATTCGTTAGCTCTATCGGGTGGAGATCTTTCCTTATGCCCAAATTGACCAGGTCGTTACGTGACTTCAACCCATCCTTTGTTTTACTTGGGATGTCAAGTAAAGTCCCGATGGTGCTGTCGAACACGTTCTTCTCGAGGTGCATGACATCGATGGCATGGCGAATCTCCAGGTCTTTCCAGTACGTCAGGTACTTGAAAAAGATTGAATGTTTCTTGAAGGGCAGCGTGTTTTCTACCACTTCTTTCTTCCTCTTGCCTAAAGCTGTCTTTCCCTTGCCGAACACGACCTTTATGTTTTTTGTCAGCTTAAACACCGTGGAACCATCCTTTGCTTCGGGGGCAGTACCTTCCTCAACAGTTTTGTCAAAAAAGGTAGCCATCGCACGATACCTATGCTTTTGTGGTAAGAAACGACGATGACGCATGTAAACTAACTTTTTTGACGAGGTCAGGTATATGTACGATGTGTTGTCCAGGCATATAAGACATCCGGTCTTTCCTTTAATCTGTCCTGAGAGAGAAAAATTTGCTGGTAGATCGTTTATAGTAACGAATATGATAGCACGCAGAGTAAAATGCTCCTGTCGGTACGCATCAAACAATCGTACACCCTCTTCCCACATTTCTTGCATATCCTCCATCAAAGGTTCAAGAAACACGTCTAGATCGATGCCAGGCTGTTTTGGCCCTTGTATAAGGATAGTCAACAAAATATACTTTCGCTTCTGACATAACCATGTCGGAAGGTTATACATGGTGAGCAGAACAGGCCAAGTGCTGTGCGAGCTGCTTAGATCACCAAACGGATTCATTCCATCCGTGCTCAACGCAAACCTTACATTTCTCGGATCATTTGCAAATTCTGGATGCTTCGAATCAAAGTTTCTCCATTGTCGAGCATCGGCGGGGTGTCGAATCATACCATCTGTTTTCCGACCCTCTTGATGCCATCTCATCAACTCGGCGTCGGCGGGGTTCGAGAACAATCGCTTCATGCGATCTTTCACTGGCAAGTACCACATCACCATGGCCGGAATCTTTTTTCCTGGCTCAACCAATGTATTTGGTTCGGCAACAGCACTATCGGTGGCACTGTTATCCTTTTTGTACCTACTCGCCCCACAAGTTGGACACTTCTCCAAGTCAGCGTATTCATTGCGATAAAGTACACAGTGATTAATACATGCATGGATCTTTTCCACACCAAGTGATAATGGACATATCAGTTTCTTGGCTTGGTAGGTGTTAGCTGGCAACAAGTTAGGCTTAGGAAGTATAGCTCTAAGGAGACCCATCAATTCATTAAAACTAGTATCAGACCAGCCGTGCCTGGCCTTCAATCTAAGAAGTTCTAGCACCGAACGCAACACTGTATACTGCATGTCACATCCCTTTGATTGATCGTACAAAAGATCTTTCGTTGATTTCTGCAACGCCTCCCAATTATTTAAATCTTTTGCTTTCTCTGTTAGGACCTCTGGTTCAGCGTGCCGCAACATATCCTCAAGATCAAGATCAATATCAACCTCTGCGGCGTCAAAACCAGTGCCGCCAAAATCACCAGTCATTTGACGAGACATGTCATCAATTATAAAATCCTCTGCCTGATCGAACCAAATATCACCAATCTCTACAGGAGGGGCGACTTCCCCGTGATAACTCCAAACTGTATATTTCTCCACAAATCCACGCTGAATTATGTGTCCCAGGATTACATCCGGATCTTTCCACATCTTCTGATTCTTGCAATCCACGCATGGACAAAAAATATCCTTCCTACTCTCTCTCAAAGCGTGTGTCTTAGCCTTGTCAATAAATGTTGATGCTTCTCTCATGAACACCGGATGAGTTCTCCGTGTCTCATACATCCATGTCCGATCCATCTAAAAAATTCACAGCATTAATTAATATTATATTGCCGGTGTTTTCTAAATAAACAAATTAAACTTAATTCATACTTTTTAACTAAAACCTCATTCACAACAAATAATAATACGGAGACAATATTAGCTACCAAAAAATGGTTCAATCAAAAAAATAAAATATTTGACCTACAAATTACATACATATATAGCACAAAGTACCAATTCGCACAAGTTTACATATCTTCGCATTCAACCAATGAAATTTTACAAAAACGGAAGCAAATGAAGGAGATGATCGAACACATTACCTTTTATATTGATTTCAATCGAAGATTTTAACTCTACAATCTCCCACCAAAAGAAAATGCCTATTTTTGGAGAGAGAAACCGAGTTAAAATAAATTCAAATATCTTCACATTAAGCCAATAAAAACTTTTAAAAGTGGAAGCAAATGAAAGAGAAGATCAAACATGGTACCTTTTGTATTGATTCCAATTTTAGAATACAAGTTGAAAACCTTCCCCCCTATAATTGCATTTTTTTGGAGAGAGAAACACCAAGTTCAAATGGCACTGTCAGGGGGTGGGAGCTGTTTTATAGTGCATCATCGCGTGCGGTTCACCTAACGAACCGCACGGGATAATCATTATCCCGTGCGGGTTCTTAAGAGGACCACACGGGATAAGCATTATCCCGTGCGGGTTCTTAAGCGGACCGCACGGGATAATCTTATCTCGTGCGGTCGGCTTAAGGAAGTCGCACGCGATAATGAGTTATCCCGTGCGGTCGGCTAAGCCGACCGCACGGGATAACTTATTATCGCGTGCGGTTCAACAGCCGGCCCCCTCGGGACCGGTTTTTCCAGGCGCGGCCACTTATGGCCCGCCTGGAAACGGTTGGGGGCCTCGTCCAGAAAGCCCCTTTCTGTAGTAGTAAAATAAACACCTAATCTTGTCCTAAACACCAATATTAATCATCTGATGGAGTATATGTGACCACTAATATATATATTCCCTCGTCAATTGAACCGAGGATATCCCTATTTTAAAAAAGTGAGATTAGATTGATGACGAGACAAGTTTGCTAGATAGACAGATACCGTGTTATCTAATAATACTCGATTAGCAGCCAGCCCTGACGCATATATGCTTCTGACATAGAGGAATGGGGGAAATGGACGTGACAACAATGTATCCACATCACACAAAGTGACCATTTATCGCTTAGGGAGCACTCACCATGCTTCGAGGACAAGTCTCCTAGGAGAATTAGTAAATATTATTCACCACGACAACTCAAGTTAGCACACTGATCTACCAATATTTAATTTTCTAAATATTTAAGTTAGCACACAAAGTTTTAATTCTAGCACACTGATCACCAAACAAGAAGAAAAATATATGCCATGAAACGTTACGAGCTAGATATATATATTCCGAAGTACCAATAATACCTCGATCGAACCACAAATTAACTGTAAGCTATATAAGGTACCATGATATCTCTTTGAGGAATAAAAAAGACATATATACTTTATACATAATTAAAATAATTCTTGAGTCTGCACAATATTTATATTTCGAAAATGTAAGGTATTTTAGGATGAATCTGGTCAAATATAATAATAACAATATATTCAAACATAGTATTGGTTGCATCAAGACAAGAAAAAACAACACATCAAAAAGCACCGGATGGCATTATTAAACAGGAGGAGGAGACGTACGTAATAGCGTGAGGAAAGAAACAAAGAGAAAAAAGAAAGAAAGATAGAAAGAAAGAAAGGGTGGCATGCACCATGGAGCAACTACTAATAAGCAGTGCAAAAGTGCCTCCTTTCCACCAAAATGTCGCCCCCGGATAAGAAAACTACGGCCATTAGTTTGGGGGCCAACTTACCTCAGCCACCCAATCCCCATTGGTCATCTCTAAAGATTTCAACCAGTTTTTGTCCCTCCCCCACTATCGTTGGAGGTGGCCACACTCATCACCCAAAATAATTAGGTACTTTTATTATTTTGCATAACTACAACTTTATTTATTTAGTAACACATTACAATATACCTTTTCAATTACATGGAAGATACGTAAACACATATCGCTACATGCACATCTATGAGTATGCGTAACCACTTAACACATGCTTGAAGAGTCAAAGATCAACAGTAAATATATGGCCCCATATTTTTAAATTTCCTTAATCCCATTCAATATCTCTTGCAAGTGCGTCATATGTGTGTAATATTTATAAGCACCAAAATTTAAACTCTTGTAAATAGAGCAATATCTTTAAATTTTACCACTTTACTACGGATGCTTCTTCATATACTCCCTCTGTATGAAAATATAAGGTGTTTTTTATTTTGTTAGAAAAAGATTTTAACTAATAATTGCATTAATAATAAAGTAATTTATATGGCACAAAAGTATAACCATCACTGCAACAAACATGTCTTGTAGAGACATTTTCCTAATACTGTAGAGGCATTTTTGAAATGTAGAGGCATTTTTGAAATGCCTTTACAGTATTGTAGAGATATTTTGAAGAATGTCTCATAAGTGTCTTTTGGTGAATTGTCTCTATGAACTAAGAGACTCTATGCAAAATAGAGACACTTTATGGAGACATCAAATTATGTGGCAACTATAGCAAATCAATGTGAAAAAAGAGAAGAATATTATCCCTTACCCATCCTTGAACTCATAACCTCTTGAGTTGACCATTTTTATCTTCAATGCACTAACCATCTTAACCTCAAACAATTACTTGTAAATATATGCTTCGTGTTACTTATATCTAGTTACTTACTTAGTATATATTAATATTTGAAAAAGTGCCTCTACATATGTTTAAATGCCTCAAGAAAATACCTTTACATATGAGGCAAATTTTAAAGTGCCAAAAAGATGTCTCTACAAGATCAATTTAACAAAATATGATAAAAGTGTCTTTAGAGTAAAAGTATTTTAGGTGATTTAGAAAGTGCCTCTAAAAAGTGTCTCTAGACTATAGAGCTCTAGATTTTAGAGACAATTTAAAAATTGCCTCTACAAAAGTGCCTCTACATAAGGTTTTTGTTGTAGTCCATAAAAAAATGATTTTGAATATGAATATGATAACATTAATTTTGCATCAAAAAATTATAATCTATTACCTCAGTTCATAAATATAAGGGGTTTTGACTGTATAAATTATATAGGTAAAATCTTTTTTATTTGAGAGCGAAGGTAGTGATAGAGTAAGGTCTTGACCTCATGAAATAAAATACACCTTATATTTTGGAGGGAATATAATATATTTATGTCAAAGGAGAAAATTGCTCGATCGAATTATACTAAAGAAAAATTGATTTGTTTTAAAACGCAAGATCAGTTAATAGAGGCCGTGAACTGTGGCACCTGACATTAGGGATGAAAACAGATCAGAAACGGACGGAAACTAGCTCTATCATATTCATTTTCATTATTTTTTTGGAATCAAAATCGAAATCAAAAATCCGGATATGAAAATAAAATCGAATATTATCGGATACAGATACGAAGCGATTATGAAACGGAACGAATACGGTAACAAATATTTACCAAGATATAAAACCCCCTCAAATTGAGCTTCCCTAATCAATGAAGAGATATTGCTTGTTTTTTAGGTCAACATCTCCAAATTTTAAATCATCAATTTTGTAGGCAATCCCATATTCGTATGTGAAAATCGATTTTCATGGCCGTTCCCCTAAGAGACCCGCATGTAAATATAATTATCCACTTTCTAGTCTCAAGACCTTGTACTTCATGTATATCTTACTTAACATATCACTTATCAAGTTCTCGTTGTATAGAATGAAGATGTTATTTATTTTATTTCACATCTTCGAAACTTGTAAGGATTCTTTTACACTTTAAATATTTTCAAATAACAAATGTCAAAAAATACAAAGTCGTAGATTCCATTGAGCTATACAACTTTGATATAAAGCACGTCTTCATCGGCTGTCGTTTGAATTGTAGATATGAGATTTTGTAAAAACAAATAAGATATTTTATTATGAATATTTAGATCCTTAAATGATCTTAACTAATGAAATTGTCAGCAACAAAGTTGTAGATCCCGTCGAGCTCTACAATGTTGATATAAAATTTGTCTTCATCTAACTCCGTGTGAAAAAGTTATGTGTATATATGTGTTTTTTTTTGAAAATTGATCCCAGTCTGAGAATATCCGAGTAAAATTCCCAGATAGTTTTTGATTGTTTTTCTATTTCGACGGATAGTGCCCTTACTGTATTTGTTTTTTTATTCGTTTTCGTTTCCAAGAAAAAAATCCTAATTATTTCTGAATCCAAAAATATTAGAAACTATCCGACCAAAACAACTTTTCCATTAAAACGTCGGAACGGACGGGAAGTATCCGAAACAGTCCGTACCTGACGTCGTGAAGTCATGATACATTAACAAACAAATAATCAGAACGTGACAAGTTGCTTGCTTCTTAATAATGGAGCCTAATCAGGGGTCAATAGGATATTCTGGGAGAATGGACGGGCGCTTAATTGCATAGTTGCATACATCATCGCTAACGAAAGCGAGCGTTGGTTTCTGCATGCATGCGTGCGTTCGTGCGTGAGACTCACTTCTTTTTTTCTGCTTTATTATCGCTGCATCCATCACATCAATCGGCCCCTCGCTTGGCTAATAGCATTGGAATGACGTGAAAAATAAACTTCATTTTTTATAATGTCATTTAAATACTAAACTTTCGATGTGCTTAGAATAAGAAACCTTTGGAATGCTAGGTTTTCTTTTTCTGATTCCTATGAGAATATAAACCGATAGTACTAAAGAAAAGATGATTGGTGTCAGTTATAAACTGGTCATAGATACATTTTGTAGGTTTCACCTTTGAGTAAGGTGAACAGACACCTTCAAGGTTTCAGAAATGCAAAGAAAAAACCGGTTCGATGCATCAGCTCAAATCATCGAACACCACCAAAACCCCGTTCGGTGGGTCAGAGCCCAAAAAATTTCTCAAATCGTTCTCGATCAATCACAAATCACTGTTCAACATCAAAATCACAGATTGAATCATAAATTTTATCACAAATGATCATCTACTACCCAAGCACTAGCTATCCCTTGCAACATCAAAGAGAACCAATATCAACAAGGAAGATTGGGTGAAAACACACAAATCAACAAAGGAATCCATCAAAAATCCTCTTGCCAGGTCAGGGGGAGGGAGCAGTGACGCTGGTGGTGGTTGCCTTCATCATCATGGCACGTGGATCTGGCCGTCGGTGCCTCTGTCATCTTCGCCATGGTCCCCCAGCAACGACATAGATCTGGTCCCCTCCGAGCTCAGGGCGACCAGATCCGACCCTGAGCTTTGCGACAGCTAGGGGCCTATGGCGAGGTGCAGGCTGAGGGAGCGACGGAGGTGCAATGATGTCGAGCAAGGAAGTGGAGGGGGCCACCCTCGAGCTCGCGGTGGCGGAGATGGCCGCCCCCGAGCTTGTGGAGGCCGGATTGGGCCTTTCCCAAGCTCGTGGTGGCAGATTCGCCGACCTGGAGGTGGAGGCGCTGGATTTGGCTGCCCTGGCGGATGGAGAGGAGGAGATGGGGGGCGGCGGATACAGAGAGGAGGGGTGGCGGAGGGAGAGGAGGAGAAGAAGGAGGCGGGCGAGGGGAGAGAAGGAGAGGTAGACGGAGAAGAGGAGGAGAAGGAGGCGGGCGAGGAAAGGGGAGGCGGATGGAGAGGAGGAGAAGGTGCGGCTGTCGCACGCGAGAGAGAAGGGTAAGGATGGGGGTGTGGGTGCGTTGGTGGGTTTAGATAAGGTTGACACTAGCTCAGCCGGTTTTATGAGGTGTCTGTTTTTTAAGAAACCGACATTTATAATATATTATAGATGTCGATTCTTTTATAAAACTAGTACCTATAGTATTGGTGTCGGTTTTATTATAGAAACCGACACCTATAGTTGTCAGTTTTGTGTTTTTCCGTCCTGTGGAGGTGAGAAAAAATTCATAGGTATTGATTTTAAATGAACCGACACCTATTAGGGGTTTTGTCGTAGTGTGATTATTGTGCAATTCTTTTGTATACCTTCTAGGGATGCTTTTTTTTTCTCCTAATTAAGGAAACTAGCTGTAGCCTGTAGGCAGGGCTCTATATTTAAGTATTTTAAATTTCCTTCATTATGAACAGGCCTTCAACCGTCTGTAGCAAATAAACTTGCCAAATATGAGTTTATGACCCTCCATATCTCCATAGGGATAATATCTGAAAATATTTCTCCCTCAATATCTCTTCCACCCTAACAAACTGTTCATGTTTCACTCTTCTAATATATTTCTAACTATTCCTATATTTATAGCCTTTTATTATAACTACTATATTTCTAATGGATTTAATCGTCTTTTTTTACTTATATATATTCCTAATGTTTAACATGAAGAATTGAAAGGCTATTCATTCTCTCCATTTTCTTTAAATACAACCACTTCAATTGAAAAAAAATACTTATAAATTAATACCCTTTCTTCCCCCCTTTTTCCCTTTCTCTACAACATGCCTTATCGTTTTCAGCCCTGACCTCGTCTTGATGACAAGATGAGTGGAACAGACTGCTCTTCCTCCCCGCTCACGCTCTCCAGCCACCTCTGTCATCCTTGAGTTGACCCGATCATCGTTCTCGAAGGGCATTAGCTACAACCAATCAACACGACAATCTCTCCTGCATTGTTACATTTGATCCCCCCAACCCCTCTACCATAGATTTGTATCTTCCTGATACCCCACCGTTGGATCCACCTTCCCTCCACCCCACCCCAACACCTGCGCTGCCGAATTCGACACCCTGAACCACACAGCTCCCTCTTGAACTTTGGATGGTGGCGAGAGAGCTTGCAGATCACCAGGCATTGGAGGATAGCATGGGGGAGAAACACGTCAACTCTAACGTACGAGGGGTGGGGTAGGATAGAGCCCTCTGTAAATTGGTGTATGCCTCATAGTTCTGCTGCAGCCCATTTGTACACTAAAATTCAGATCACGACTCGCATAGCGTTGTCACTGGAATTCCATGTAAGCCGTACCGTTTTTGGCTATTTTCAGTTCTAGCAATTATAAAGTTTGATTTCTCTAATTTCTTTCAGTGCCATATTGTTGTCAACGATGAATAATTACATTGATAAATATGGTCGGTTCTCAACCGAGCTAGAATTTGATCGGCAATTGACCATATTTATAAATTTAAATATTCAGTATCGACAACAATACAATGTTGAAATAAATTATAAAAAATCAAATTTTATATATCGGTAGAAATGAAAATGGTACCCCTTGTATAAAAATGACACTTGATCGATCAAGAATTTTTCCGTTTTGATCCTAACTTATTCGAGCCGTTCCAACCGTTTACATCCCTTAACCTTGTTGAGCTGCCAAGGAGCTTCTCTGCAAAGTGGCCTTGCCGAGCTGTCACGCCATGTCAGGTGCTTTCTCAAGCGGGCACGCACTCGTGGCTGCGTGGGCCCGGGATCCCTAGGGGGCTGACGTGGCGAAAAGGCCCCTTTGGCCACGTTTAGCTGCAGCGTCATTTGCCATGGCCGTCAGAATCAGATAGTCCCATGTCAGATGGCTCAAGTGCCCATTGATTTGTCAATAGAAGAGTTGCTACTCCTATACTTGTTTCCAGATCTTTTGCCCTGCTTGGCTGTCATAAGGTGTACATCTGTACTCCGGCATTTATCTTGTTTTCCGTACGATGTACCTAATTCTTCTTTTGTAAAACATCTGAAATTTAATTAGTATGTCGTACATGCACTAAAAGTTGGGCCCATATGTTATATGGTACCCTGCACATATATACTACGAGTACCTACCATAGCATGCACACACTAAAAGTTTCTTCTTTGCGAGGTTTGATAATGAATTCCGTGGAGAACAAGCTAATCATAGGCAAATTTTATTTATTTGAAAATTTTATTTTTCTGTAGGAAAAGGTTGGTAAATCTTAGTCTATATAGGATTGTTTGTATACTCAAATATCTATGTTTTCCATTCTTACAAAGTAGGAGTGCATGTAAAAAAAGTCTTCTTTTCTAGTTTTTTTTTGCGGGGAGTCTCTTTTTTAGAAAAATATTTTAATCCCTCAAAACTATTTTTGCGAAGTACTTAACCTGCTAAGCTATTTTCGGTTTATTTTTTACTCCAAACTATTAAAAAGGATTCACTGTACTCTTAATATTGTTCTTTTTCTCTTTATACAAGTTGTATTTTTCACTGAATTGATCTGGTAGGATAATGATAAATGTACTACAATTTACGACTTAACATTTTTCAGAATAACTTACCACCGTTTACATAGGTTGGAAGCACCCAAGGTTGATTTACATGTACATCACAATTTCTAATTTCAAGTAAATATATAAAAATGTATAAAAATATTTTGATCTTTGATAACGATATCATCTATAGCTCTACAAAGTTACAACTTCAAATATAGCTTATATTAATATATGGTAAGGCACAAGATTTTTAGTAGTTTAGGGACTAAAAATAAGTAAAAATAATAATAATTTAAGCTACTAGGCTGTGTTTGGCAACCACACAAAGAAAGAAAAACTCTATTGTTTTTTACACGCACGCTTCCCGAACCGTTAAATGTCACTTTTTTCAACAAAAATTATATAGAAAAATTGAATTAAAATTTATATTAATTCATATTTTTAAGTTTGAGATAAATGATACTCTCTTCGTCCCATAAAAAACTAACCTCGTATGAGATGTCACATCCCATACTATGTTTTTTTATAAGACGAAGAGAGTACTTCATTAATCAAATGTTAGGGATTGAAATAGAGGCTTGATCAAATATCAAATTTATTTTCTCTGTCTTAAAATATAAGATATTTTGATCGGATGTAACAAATTCTAGTATTGTAAATCTGGACAGGACCTGATCAAATTCTTAGCACATAGTACTAGGATGTCACTTGTATCACATCCAATCAAAATCTTTTATATTACAATAAAAATGGAGAAATATAGTTGGGCAAAGTAAATTGGAAGTATTGTAATGATGTCAATAATTAGGCAAGCATGGAGCGAAGCGCGTGGTGGCAGATACTTCCAGTGCCATATGCTAATGCTGAGCCACTCCCCAGTAGGTAGGAGCCATCAGTCTGTCACTACGACAGTTGACTTGCCAACACGTGCATGCCCCTGCCGCTGCACCCCACACCCTGACAAAACGACGACCACCGCACGATCCATCCATCGATCGATCACCGCCGCAGAAGATCAAGATCCCATCCCCGTCGCGCGCGTCGATCCTGGCCGTCGGTTTCCCGCCGGTGTGCATGGTGGGCGCGTGACGTGTGCGCGCCGAGATGGAACAGCGACGTCAACGGACGCCGCCGCCGCCACGTGTGCGTCCCCGACGGGTCCCACGTTGCAGCCAGCGAGAGCGAGAGAGGGGGTGACCTCACGGAGACCACGGGTGATGGCTGGCCTATCCGGTGGGCCCCGCCGCGGTGATGACACGTGTGTGTGCCCGTCGCCGCCGGGAACAGGATACTGCTACCCACTCGACCACACGACTTAATTTTGATTAGTAACTGAACTGAATGACGTCATTACGATTTACGAGTACATATTTCTTTTGGCTACTTTTGCGGCACAAATTACACGCACTATTTGAAAGCATGATGAAACCGCTCAAATAAGTTTTGAACAGTGTTTGGTGATGATTTGTCGGCTACGATTAAGCTCCGTTTTGATTGCTATTTTGGTTGGTTTTTTGAATGACGATCAGGGTGACCCTCCCTCTTGCTCTATGGTCATCAAAGCCATTGATCGAAGCTAGCTGCCGGCCGGTGCGCCTGTCGAGCCACGTGACGCCACCACTGGGCCCCACCCCCCTCCCATGACGTCACCTCCCCCCATGTGCGCCCTTCTCCTCCTCCTTTATATGCTCTCCTCCCCCACCCCTCCTCCTCCCTCCCCGCCGATCCCGACGACGACCACCTCGCCGGGGAAAGCAACCACCACCACAAGCAGTCAGCAGAGCCCATGCAGGGAGGAGGCGGCGTGAGCTGCGCGGTGGCCGGGGAGGCGCAGACGCTGTCGTCGTCGTCGACGACGACGAGGGGCGGCGGGATGCTGGGGCTGACGCTGTTCGACCCGCCGGGAGGGGAGCCGCCGGCGGAGAGGATCGGGAGGCTGGTGCGGGAGAGCCCCGTGGTGATCTTCGCGAGGCGGGGTTGCTGCATGTGCCACGTCATGCGCCGCCTCCTCGCCGCCGTCGGCGCGCACGCCACCGTCATCGAGCTCGACGAGGCCGCCGAGGAGGCCGCGGCGTCCGCCGCCGCCGCCGCCGCCGTCCCGGCGCTCTTCGTCGGCGGCGCCCCCGTCGGCGGGCTCGACGGCCTCATGGGCCTCCACCTCAGCGGCCGCCTCGTCCCGCGCCTCAGGGAGGTCGGCGCCCTCTGCGGCTAGCGCTCTCTCTCTCGCTCGCTTCTTCCCACCTCGCCGCCGGCCATGGCCGCCGCCGCCGCTAGCTCAATCCTCAGTGTCCTGTCCATTAGTCCCGTAGATACACGGCCACGTTACGTACGTAATTTCGGTCAAGGCGAGGGGGTCGGGTCCAAAATACACCGGTGAATAACAACAACACAGCAGGGGCTGGAGTGAGAGGGCTGGTTAAAATGGAGGGCCTTGACAGAAATGTCTGGATCTAAATGTAATTAATACTTTTCCTTTTACAGATGTTAATTCATCATCTCCTCTGTAGCAATTCTCTTGTTGCTCACTTGTTTACTGCACTTACCCTGTAAGTATTTTTGGTCATCTTTCATGTATAAATATCATATACCATCCCTTTTTCCAGCTTAATGAATCTTGGTTTTCACAAACCTCTTGTAATTAATTATCTCTGTAATATATACAAGCCATATATAATTAATGATGTAGAGTACACATGTACTCCTATCTATGTGCAAAATGCTCGTGTACGTAAGCAAAAAAATGTATAATTGGAGTAGACTATAGTGAGGGGGAGATAAGATATTAAAGTAGAGGGAAGGGTTGGGTGACGGTGTTGGTGTATACGTCACCCAAAAGCAAACAGTAATCTTAGCTAAAGCTAGTCAAGTACATACGAAAAGCTTTGTGAAGTCCCTGCTAATTAACAGCGGTTTACACGCAAATTAACCTTTTCTGATGTGTCTTTGCCAAGTAAATTAAGGATGAAAAATATCTGCACGCGTGAGCTAAGCATCAAGCAAATTAGCCACCCCTGCCTGCCTGCCTACTTCGTCAGATACCCAACGTACACGCATCTTTGATCTTTCAGGAAGCAATAATTAATTAAGAATTTCAATTTGCTTATCACTGCATGAAACTGAAGCCGGAGATGTGAGCTTGTGACAGGCAAGAAGGTAATAGTCTCATTAAGACTTGGTTAGGCTACTACTACTACTAATAATCAGATGCTTAATTAGGTAGAAACCAGGGTAAGGTCTTGCATGGAACGAATGAAATCCCAATTTTCAAAGGACTTACGGCAGTCAGATTCATTTCGATGAAAATCGTATAAAATTTATGCGTTCTAGAGGAGCCCTAATCGGCCAACATTATTTGGCACGTAGTATCTTACTGTTATTTGCTGTAGACGGTAGAGCAGTAGATACTCTTTGTACTCTTGGGTTAGCCCATATCCATCAGGGCCTTCGGAGTAAGCCCAAAGGTATCTCGAAACAGAAGGAAAAGCATTGATGGGCTGTCAAGAGAATGGGCCTATTTAGTCTAGATGTGATGTAATGGGCCTATTTATTGAGGAATCTCTCAAGCCCACAATCGTATTTTGGACATGAATAAGTCTAATTAGCATCCCTCCTCTCTTGCTCATGGTTGAATCATCTCTCTTAATCGCAAAACCGGGTATAACGTTTCCCCCATCTTTGAAAACCGGTGCAAATCGACTTCTTTGATGGTTTTAGAAGTGGTTTTTGCTGAGATGGCAATTTGACCACGGTTGACTCACTGAGTCAGCATGTGGGACCCACATGTCAGCGACTTTTGCCTTATCTCATCTTCTTCGTAATCTCTCCCCTTCTTTCTCAAACATAGGCGAAGACAGAAGGAGGTGGCGGAGTGCCGACAACGCCTTGAGCTCCCACCGGAGAAGAGCTTCTCTAGATCACCGCCGCCCTATTTAGAGATGGCACCCACAGTGTCGAAGCCATGAGCTCTCCCATTTGGACTCCACAACGCGGCTACAAGGAAGGAGTAGCATCCCTGTACTCTGGTCACGACAACGACGGCAGCTCGACGATGGCGAGGTAGGCGGAGAGGCTGCGGTGGCATAGGAGTGGGCAACGTGGGGGCACGACGACACGGTGGCGGCTGTGGATCTCGAGCTCGAGGTCAAGGGGTAGGCAGTCGATGCTCGTACTAGCTCCGTCCGACTTGTTGAAAGCCGCTGCAGGCTCGATCTCGGCAACGCTAGTGGGATGGCTCGCCATGGGCCCCGCCTATGACCTCTCGGTCCACGCTGCGTGTCAGGGCTCACTAGCCTCGTGTGCGTGCTGGCGCTCACGCTCACCGCGGTGTCCGCATCTTCCCACGCGGGGTTTGTTGCGCTCTGATTCGTGGCGGAGCTCTTGCTCGCAAACTTCTTCGCCATCCAGCACTAGTTGTCGTGGATCTTCACGCCCTTTGAAGCCGCCCCGCATGCCTCTGTCATCCACCGATGGTCGTCACCCTGTGCTCCCTCGCCGGCCTCTGTTAGGCTGTCCCCCTATGGAGAAGAAAGGGAGACCAGAGAGAGAAGGGGTAAAGAGGGAGAAAGGGATGATTGACATATGGGTCCCATGAGTATCACATAGGACGAAATGGCTATCCAAATAGCTGATGGACTCAATTTGCTACAGTTTTAAAGATGTGGGATGCGTTATACCTGTTATTGCGATTGAGGGAGGCGATTTAATTAGGAGCAAGACTTGAGGGTGGAAAAATGGACTTAATCCTTTTGGACATGCTTGTTGGTTTTAGACTTCTAATTTATTTTGTTTTACAATTAGAGAAAAATAAAACATGTGTAATGTCATTTAGTTTAGTCGTAGCTCACCATGGCAGAGTATAAAACTTATAATGGCCATATTGTCTTTGATATGTTCAATTTAGTTGTTAGAATTAGTCATAAGAGTATGGTTCTTTATGTTCAGCGAATGTGTGTAAAGATAAGCGCAATCACACATATTTTTTTTCTATTGTGTGTGTAAATAATACAACCTACATTTCAAAATGTATGACGCCGTTGACTTTTCATACAACGTTTGACCATTCGTTTTATTGAAATTATATAAATGTTATTTATTTTGTTGCGACTTATTTAATCATCAAATAAAATATAATCTTAGCCTATAATTTTACATATTTATACTAAATTTTTGAATAAAACGAATAGTCTGTACGAAAAGTCAACAACGTCATACATTTTGAAAAAGAGGTAGTGTTATTTTGTCGAAAGGAGAGAAATTGACAAATGGGTAGGTTTCAAAGGTGACAATATGGTTACATATGGAGGGTTCAAATGCTAGATTTGATAACAAGGATAGATAATTATGCAATTGATCCAAAAAAAAATTGTGTGATCTGTGACTTTTTTTTTTTTATCGTTGTGTGATCTGTGACTTTGTTTGACGTTAAAATGTTGGATGCTTCTACCAGTTAATAGCATATTGCTCCATGCATTGCAACAGAATTTTAATTAATCAAGAAATCATTATTAACCTATTATTAACATCTCTTAATTGATGTATGTATTACTTACTGATATATGGATCCATTGATCCCATACTGTTTTTTTCTTTCAATAAAAAATAGAGAGTTGATAGGAGTGTTTGACATATGGTTTTTCTAGCTTCACATATCAATTTTTTTTTTAAAAAAGTTGGCAGTTAATGATGGGGTTGATAACAGAACAACCACAACCAGTACTCATTTATAAGAAGTGTAGATAAACCACGAAATGTAGTTACCAAGGTGGCCCACTAATTCACGGGCGAGCACGACTCCAACTCCATGGGCCGTAAAACAGGCTACTTGCACAGAAAAGCCCAAACCAAAGTGGGCCCAGTAAACCACGCCGCGCGTGCACGGAAGTAACCCCCATCAGATCACACTCTCTCACCACACACTATGTCGACATTTGCTTCCCACATGTCCCCCCACTTGCTTACGCCTCCCCCTCCCCCACGCACTCCCACTCCCCCACTGACACCTCGGGCCCACCTATACGTGACCCCACCTGTCAGCGTATCAGGTTTGACCGCGAGCGCGTGGCGAGCACACGTACCCTCCCTTACGACGTGGGCCCGAGGCGTCAGAGCACGATCCCCGCCGTTCATCTCCCAGATCGACGGTGGATGCGTCCGGTGGCTCGCCACCCGGGCCCACATGTCAGTGGCAGCGGGGGCGCGTTAACCCCATCGCCGCCGTCCACATTGGCGTCGCCGCCGCCGCCGCCCACATCGCCACCGCGGTTTGGCGGGCAACCACCATGACGACATATTTTCTTGCTCGCTTTCCATTCTTGCCCTACTCCTACGAGCCTACGACTTGGACTTCTCCTCTCTCTTCTTCTTTTTCCGGCGACTCGCGGATTGCGGGTGGATTTGTTGCTTCTCTCTCGCTGTCGACTCGGGGCGGTGCTTTTTTAAGTGACGTGAGAAGAAAGCGAGGCATCGAATCGAATCCAACCCAGAGTGGGGTAAAACAAGCGATCTTTGTTAGTTTGGGAGGGGAAATTTTTTTTTTTTGGGTGGCTTTGGATTCGCCGCCGGTGCCCCATGGAGCGGTTCGTGCAGTTCTTGAGGCGGAGCAATGGTAAAATTGCTTAGTTTGGGTTGAATTTGTTTGTGTTTGTAAGGTGTTTGATTGGTGTTTGCGGGTGCAGGGTTGATGGCGGCGTCGCTGGCGGCGGGGAGCTGCGCGGAGGAGGTGGCGAAGGCGGAGGGGGCGGGGTGCAGGGACGACGCGGCGGCGCTGAGGCTCAAGGGGGTTGCCATGGCGACGATACTGGTGGCAGGGGTGGTCGGGGTGGGGATGCCGCTGGCGGGGCGGAAGCGGCGAGCGCTGCGCACGGACAGCGCGGCGTTCGTGGCGGNTTATCCTCGCCACGGGGTTCGTCCACATGCTGCACGACGCCGAGCACGCGCTCTCCAGCCCCTGCCTCCCCGCGCAGCCGTGGCGGAGCTTCCCTTTCCCCGGTTTCGTCGCCATGTCCGCCGCGCTCGCCACGCTCGTGCTCGACTTCCTCGCCACCAGGTTCTACGAGGGCAAGCACAGGGCCGAGACCGCCCGCGTCAAGGCCGCCGCCGCCGCCGCGCTCGCCGCGTCCTCGGCTAGCGACGACGACATCACCGTGGTCACCGTCACCGAGGACGACAACGAGAACAAGGCGCCGCTGCTGCAAGCCCACTCCCACTCACACAGCCACCCCCATGGGCATGGTCACGAGGTGGCGCAACCGGAGGGCGGCGGCGGCGGCAGCGGCGAGGGGGAGTTGCCGGCGCAAGTGCGGTCCGTCGTGGTGTCGCAGGTGTTTCGTCTGTTTCTCTGATTTGGAGGCTGAATTCATTTATGCTTTTTTAGCGCAATGCATCACTCTGATGAATTTGTTTCTTGCAGATACTTGAGATGGGGATCGTGTCGCACTCGGTGATCATCGGATTGTCACTCGGGGTGTCACGGAGCCCTTGCACGATCAGGCCGCTGGTAGCGGCGCTCTCATTCCACCAGTTCTTTGAGGGGTTCGCGCTTGGTGGATGCATTGCTCAGGTGAGGAATTCAGTAGATAGTCATGCATCAATTCTCATTATTTAGCTATTCTCATCTATTGATGAAATTATTTAATTGATGCTAAACTGTGGTAAATCCAATTGAGTATAGTTTATACTTAACAATTTGCATGTGATTATAAGTTATTGTTGTCAGGGCATGGTTGATTGTTTGTTTGTTGTATGTATATGGCATTGGCCTTTTGGCACATGGGGTCCACCTATTTGAATTTCGGGAAGGCATGACATCCAGATTCAGATGTCCCATTCTCATCTTGTTAAAGTTTGTTGTAATTATTGTGCAACAACTATATTTTTACTAGCAAGTTGACCTTTATCCAGATGGTATTTACTGTTAAATGATTAACCTTTTTATTTAAAAAGTTATCATGGGACATTCAACTTGCAAGCCTTAAGACGGACATAGAGTTGATAGTATCGAAGCAGGCTTTTACATAGACGTCATTTTCCATATAAGGAAATCATCTTTCATGGTGTATAAAATGTGGCTTCTAGTACAGTGAATTTGTTTGAGGCAGTTAGCTATCCTGTTATTTTCACTACCACCATTTGTGATTGGAATTTTTCTATAAAAAAAATCTGGTTCACAAATTAGTTGGTACTACTAGGTCCCTCTGGTATTACCATACGTCTATATGTCTCGTAGTCTAGGCAATCTAAGTCTCCACGCTTCAAATTGGCTGTCACTCTCCATAGCAACCGTAAGAAGTTGAACTTTTCTTTTTAGAATTTTAATTCGTGGGGAAAATCAATATTATCTCCAGCATAATAGCGTATATGTTGGCAGCATGCTCAGGATGTTGACACCAGGAGTTCTGACCCTAATCAGATTTCGATATTCCCAGAAATATTATTCTTGTTGTATTTGTCAACTTTTTAATACTCTTGAAGTTGAAAGGTATGATATATGACAATTGAACCATTTGAGTTCAATATTATGGATAGTTTGGGATTATAATTTTTTTCTTTTAAACCTTTATTGGTCAATGCAAATAAATTGATTAGACTGCTATGCTTCTCATAACGGCCAACTACTTTGCCAATAATATTCAAGTGGGTACTGTCTGAAAAATGATGGAGGTGTCTATCTGCTGAGTACAACATTTTTTTATACTTTTGCTTCACTGTTATTTTTCTTAATTATCTTAGTGGTTCTAAAACGTTTGTCATCAAGATGACTTAGTTACACACTAACAAATCTTCTGACCACAGGCACAATTCAAGACACTATCAGCAGCTATAATGGCATGTTTCTTCACCATCACAACACCAGCGGGGATCGCAGCTGGTGCCGGTGTGGCGTCATTCTACAATGCCAATAGTCCGCGGGCTCTAGTGGTGGAGGGCATCCTCGACTCCGTGTCGGCTGGCATCCTAATATACATGTCGCTGGTGGATCTCATTGCCGCGGACTTCCTGGGCGGGAAAATGTCAGGGACAACGCGGCAGCAGGTGATGGCGTACATCGCCCTGTTCCTCGGCGCGCTCTCCATGTCATCCCTTGCAATCTGGGCCTGAAAACCAGAGGCCATCGGTGTGAAGAAATAGTTGCACAACAACGCTTACAGAGTAGTAGCAGCAGCAGCTTTGGCTCATAGCACAACATGCCCTGTTTTTCATGGGCGTGAGACTAATCTGGTGCTGATAGAAAAACCAGGGCATTGCAATGTACACATATGTATATCTTGCTTGTAGCTACTAACTACTGCCAGCTCCCAACCATATGATTACCACAGCAAGTGTTGCTAAGGTGACTTATGTGAGGTGGTGATGGCCGGAGAGTGTTGTTTGGCTGAGTATATATATATATATATATTGTTCTTTCTTTTTTCTAATGAAAGGTGTCTATCTTTTTTAAATGAATTGGCACCAGCAGCATGTCTGCATCTGCTACTATTGTCCATAACCACAGTTCGATTGGTGTGATCATGTGATGTATATGTACTCCCTCCGTTAACACAAGGATTTATAGGATTTAAATTTATACAGAATATAAAGATTCCCTATCATTTCAACGATTCTAAAACAAGATGATCCAAGGATTTAAAAATTCAAAAATTGACAACTAAAATGACTTAAAAAACTTTTGATTTAACCTTTGTATTTACTAAACAATCTAGAAATCCTTATTTAAGCTTCGTATTTACTAAACTACCTAAATTTCCAGTTAAAGAAAATAACCTAGAAATTCTGACATTTTTGACCGGAAGAAGTACCAGGCAGTTCACTAGTATCCGGTAAAATCTGTAAGGTGCAGTTTCAGAGGCAATCGTGTTATGCAGTTTTCGGTTATCCAACTGTTCTTGCCGAGGTTTTATCTCATCTCATGGAATGACAGAATTGGAGTAAAAAAACCACCCTGGAATATAGTATGCGACAGATGAGCCTACAGATTACACACCATGAGATTGATTAGGTTAAGCAGTGCAAATCCAATTGCCATTCTTTCGTTCTCTAGAGCTTCTGATAAACTAATCTCATCGAAGCAGCACGTCATCTTCGTTGACAAAATCGATGGCGTTTGAGCCAAACACGTACTACTAACTTTTAACCCTGGAAGACATCCACTGATCTGTCTGATCTACAACTAGAAAAAGGAAGACGAAAGACACGTCGAAGCTAGTGACGAATAGTACAATGCTTCTTCCGGGAATAACCCAGTTGCAGCGGAAATGAAAATTTTTTTTTGACCAAGCACAGGGTGAATGGTAATGGGTCAAGGGCCTTTGATAACTTTACCTAACTCTCATACTATAATTTTTAGTTAAAAAAAAGAAATTCAGCCTATCCTATATTATACTCAGCCCTCAAATTTTATCGGCTAAAATATTGAACCTTTTACCATCCCCTAAGCACAGCTATGTCTCGTTCGAATCGATTAAAGTCCTAAAATATAAACTATTACTGGATTATACACAACATAGTATTACAGATTTAAACAAATCTATGTTTAGATTTTTAGTATTAAATTAGGTTTAATCTAATCCAATGCTTACGGTACTTTAAAATGAAGGGGTACCTAGTAAGTCAGTTTTCATGGAAATGGTTACGATAGCCATGCTTTAGTCCTTTTCGAAATAGCCAAAACAGACCATACTTGTGTCCAGGAGGTGAGAAGGTGTAAGTGCGTAAAGAACAAAGGCTAGTATATTGATAATTCTATAAAAAGCAACATGAAACCGTCACTACTAAAACAATATTTTTTCTACGGTCAAAACCAATTTTTACGTGCGAGTGGACCGTCCGTCTACCTTAAAGTGTGCAAAAATCGCTAATTTTTGTGTGTGGGTGACGCACCCACATACAAAAATCCAATTTTCACGTGAGGATGCTTATATAGTCTACATGTAAAAATAAATTCCGAAAAAATAAAAATCCCCCAAAACAAAAATAGAAACCCTAGCTAGGTGTGGTCCATCGGTTGCCGTCGCCCTTGCCTCCTCTGCCAGGCTCCTCCCGCCACCGCCGCCGGATCCATGCGGGGCAAGGCCCCATGATGAGGACATCAACGCGATCGATACATCCACACCAACACAACGACAACAGATTTCTGGTCCAATTACTCGCGCTCATGCACACCAAATAAACTACCAGGTGAGTTCGTTCTTATCTTCTTGTCCATCTTATTTAGACCATGAAAACGTTTGCACTCTTGTTTTGGTTAGGAATGATGGATAGGACCCAAAAGAAAATATATTCACGTCGGCTGGATTCGGACTGCGGAATAACACCGACTTGTGACGACCGCCACGACTTCATACGGACTCCATTTTGGGCGTGCAAGTACTTCATGGAAAGCTTATCAAGTCTACTTTCAAATGGATCCGGCCTCATGTCCATATCTGTTCTGGAGCGACCGCAATCATCATTTTACTACCGAGTCCTTTTCTATCAAAGGTGCTGCGTCACCTTATTTGGGCCCAATGGGCTGTGTATTAAGTTGGGTCCACTAGGGACGCGTCCTAAGGTAAGAGGACGACCCCAACAGCCCTTTAAATAGCTAGGTACCTTATTAGGGTTTATCGGGTTTTGTTTAGATTAAAATTTAGCTTCGCTACTTTGCCGTGTAATCCTATGATCAGTTAGATCGCCGGTTTGCTCGTTACGAAACCCCACCTGTGATACTTTTGCTGATTCAATCCTACATCTTTGATCCGCAAATTGAGTTGCTTGTTCATTTTGTTCTTGCTATTTCTCAATTGTTTGCAGGAACAAATACCCTCGTGGTTGGGCTGACCGTGCATCCGTCAAGATTCATGACTGCCTCTGGATTTGGTGTAACGATTGCTAAGGTGCAACGTCCCTGGACAGTTGTAGTCGGATCGTCAATGTCGCTTCATCCAATCGACTTATCCTCTCATCGAAAGATCGGGACACCCTTGCGCACATCACCCTATCACTGCCGTCGTCGCCCCTTGCCTTCTCTGCCGGGCTCCTCCTGTCGTCTTCGCCGGATCCGCGTGGAGGATGGCCGTCCCCACCGGATCCATGCGGGGAAGGGCCCTGCCGCTGCCGCCGTCACCCCTCGTCTCCTCTGCCGGGCTCCGGATCTGCCGCTCTCGAGCCCACCACCGCTGCTCCCGCTCGCGGCCGGCCTCTCCCGAGCCCGCTGTCGCCGCTCTCTCCCTTCGTCGGTAGGAGTGGCGATAATGAGGGAGGAGTGGATAAGAATAGAGGAGAGGATAAGGAGAGAGAATGAGGGAGGAGTGGATAAGAATGAGGGAGTGGGTAGATTTTTTTAAGGTGGAGGGAGATCGGCTGGACTTTTCGTAGACGGGTCTCTTAACGGGCCCACTTACGAGAATTTATTTTTACATGGGGATCTTTCAAGAAGCTGTATGCGAAAATGTAGGCCATTTTTTGTAATCGCGACCAGTTACGATCCGTCTAATCTATAAGGGCTCTCATAAAAAAACATTTCTGTATTAATACGTAGTTTGTGAGGTTTGTTTGATGAAACTCAAAAATTTTGGTACCAATTTGTCAGATAATTCACTCTCGTTGCTCCATCTCTCAATCAGATGGAATTAACTAAAGCACCCAACCTTCCTTCTCAGATGAGACTCCTCTGACTTATTGTCCTTAAACATGGGTCGCTGACATATGGACCCACGAGTTATGAGGCTTCCATGTCAGCTACTTAGAGTTAAAAGACAGTAAGTTAGAGGATCTATTTCTTTCCTTCTCTCTTTCTCAGGAAGCTCAATTAGACTCTAGGCCTTGTTCCTTGTAACTCACGAGTTGTGGATTAACATGGGCATATTTTTTAAGCACCTAAACGGTACCTTTCTTCTTAAAATATAATTATCAGTACATTTCAGAATATATTTTTCTTTAAAAAATAACTTTGTTTGTTTGTGCCCTTGAACAATTATCATAAGCTCAAACTATCTGTTATCCATCATGTATCTCGTCTACAAAGAATAGGCCCTAAGGCCTTGTTCGGTTAATCCCTCTCACAAAAGAATTGAAAAGGATTTAGAGACAATAAATATGATATGAAATTAATCTCCTCAATCCTCTTTAATCCTTTTCTCTTAGGATTAACCGAACAAGGCCTAAGTCGGCACGATGGGAGGTTGATTGGAGCCAGGTAGTCACACTGCAGGACCTTTGGTTAATCTGGAAAAGAAAACATTTATGAAATTGAGTCAAACTAGTATTTGAACACTCCTACCAAGCTCGTCAACTGGTAGGCTTGTAACTTCCCCTTGAACATTTTCACTGTAGTATTTGATATCGTCGAATCTTCACGTGAAGATATATCCTCTAGTCACCTTAATTAATTAGCACATGGAGTACCTAATGACAAGCTTATCAGGGTTTTGAATTTTGATCTATTATGGAAGTCCAAAACTAGGAGGAGATTTGGTTATCTTTACCTACTTAAAAGATTTGTAGTGTTTTTGTCCCACCTGACATACCGACCCAAAAAATTTAACCTTTTTTTACTTATATATTATAAAAAATAAAGATAATTTTGTAATCACCTTCTCTTGGTCCGTCATTCGAGTCGCGCTCAGATCGGGTGATATGAAGGAAACCATGTGATTTCTTGATATGTACTTGTCCAACTCCCCAGCTTGCCCTCTGCCCTTGTTGTTCGTGTTTGCTTTAGCTTTCGCACTGTCGCCTGTCACCCGTCGCCCGTCGCACACATCCGATTCAAGCGCACGTTCACATCTGCCAGCGAACTCGCTTCGTTTCTGATTCAGTTTGTCTCGTGCGATGCAACCCTGCGAGCGACCTGAGAAGGTTGATCGCCACTGCACGTTGGGAGATGTTTTTGTACGTCTCCAGCCTGCCAACTATTGTGTCGCACTGTTGCGACAACAGTGCCTCTCTCTCGACATTGATCCTCTCCTTCGTGGGACTCCTTTCGCCGCCACCAACCAGTCGTGTGTCCCCATATCAGAGGACGAGGACGACAACTAGCCGATGGCGGCACTCCGCGATCACATGCGGAGTCAAAGAATTGGAGCGCCGTCTCTCCCCATTGCATACTCCACCACCTTATCCCATCATCTGAAAGGTGACGCTAGTGAGGCAATAATTTTGTGTAATCCAGCTTGACCCCTTACCATATCAGTATATCCTCGTCATGCGCCACCTCCATGCATGTTCTCCTTCGTTAGACTTTTTCCAGGCTCCTACTAGCCCCGTTCTTTCCAATCGGGAATCAGGCATAGTCTTAGAACAAGGGACCAAACGGTCCGGAATACATCCAAAAGCAAAAATAGATAAGGTAGCGGATTAGAGGCGGCGGCAGCACCATTGCCACAGGCAATGACCGTAACTAAAACCTACTGAGCGCCATCGTCATCGGCAACCTCCTGGTAGTAAGCATATGGATCCTCCGAAGCGTCATCTCCGACTTCTGGTTGAGTTGTAAATTGCAAGGGTGAGTACCAACCGTACTCAACAAGCCACCACAACAATAATGCATATGATAGAGGGTATTCCAAGGAATGGCTTCAGGTTCTTTTGTGTAAAGCAAGTTTTGTAAAGCTTTTCATAGGCCTAAGATCTAGCATAGACTGGTCAAGTTTTAATACCATAGTTCATTAATCAATGACGGTTCTGTCCACCATCCATTGTGATCCCAAGGATAGCTTCCCGCCATTGGGTCGTCATGGTTTTCTGGGGTCTACCCCTTCTCGCTTTTCGAGAAATGGATCCACCAGCATAAAAATCATCATGCAACATCCCATCCTAATTAGTTTAAAAATTTAGAGTCTAGCTAATTGTAATACATGTCCCGGTGCTCAATAACCGCGAGCACGGCTATTCGAATAGATTTGATTTACTCACACTGCAGTGGTTGTACACTTTACCCGTACTCCGCGACTGCCCAACGCATGAGCCTCGTTCCAACACATGAGACGCGTCACGACAAAGCATTTCAATAACCTTACATTGGTAGTACCCACTCCATGAACTTGCATCCTCATGCACTCTAGGTGTTACGAGTTTCTAGTAGTGAGAGGAGTTCTGGCGCTCCCGGGAGGGAAGACTTACACATGCATTAAGTTATAATTAAGTTTAGGTTTACACAAGGCGGTCCTACCGGTGGCGACCCAACCATAGGCCCCGCCTCTCATATACATCAAGAAGACCACTATGCATGGATACTGCCTCCGTTAGGTCTATACCCATTCGAGAAGTACAGTTGTACGGGGGTCGTTTCATGCTTAGCTTCATGGCTCGGTCCTTAACTGACCAGGGTCGGCACTTGCCTTTACCGGACACCACCCAAGTCCTCCAGTCGCCCCGGTCGAAAACAGTTGTTTAGTTTTATTTTTCCTTTTGCAAACCATGTCATCAATGTCATGGCAATGTGGCGCTCATGTCTCCACATGCCGCATCTCAACCACCTTCCCCAAAGGTAGTTGCCCGTGCATAAAGCGTTTTGATAAATATGAATATGCATGATTCTAAAGTAGCATGGCTAAGCATTGTCAAGTATTAACTAAAAATATACGATATTGTGGACGACAAAGACTTGCATGGATAATCAATATCAAAGATATGGCATATAGCAAGGTAGGGCATTCACATATATTCATATGGCATGCAAACTTTATTTTAAATCCAAAATAAGTTCGCAATTGGTTTAACATGCTCAAGATTTAGTGATGACTTGCCTTGCTCGAAGTCCGGCGGGTCTTGATCCTCGTTCGGAATCGCAACTCCCTCAGGGTCTAGAATTACGTGCAAAAGAAATTGATTTAAATTCAATTAGAATTCAAATAAAATCCAATAAAAATCGAGTAAGCGTTGAATTTCGTTATCGATTCTAATATTTGCGAAATAATACTATTCCGATTTTAATCCACTCTGTCATAAAGTATTGGCGTTAATTGATTAAAGTATTTTACCCAATTTAATTTACGCGATTCCTAATAAATCCGCTCTCCAATTAGATTCCTATAATAATTAGCCCACAATTTCTACCATACTCTAATCATTCACAAAATAAATAAATTAATTAATAAATAAATAAATAGCCAATTAAATAAATAACCTCAATCCATTTTTTTGAAATTTTCAAAAATAACCTACGATTAATTCTCCATCTATTATATATATATGTATATATATAAATTTAATTTCCACTCTATTTTCCTAAATTTCTCTTTTCTTTTCTTTTCTTTTCCCTTTTCTTTTTCTTTTCTTTTTCTTTATTCCCTTTTACTTTTTTCCCTTTTCTTTTCTATCTCTCTCTTTTCTCTCTCTTTCCTCCCTCTCTTTTCCCTCTTCTCTTTTCTCTCTTCTCCCTCTGTCTCTCCCTCTCTCTGCCTGCACGGGGGCCGACGGGAGGAGGGGCGAGGGGCTTACCGGCGGCGGCGAGGCAGCGACGGAGCAAGGCGGCGGCGGTGTGGCGGCAGCGAGGCGGTGGCTCGGTGGAGAGGGAAAGGGGGTAGGGGAAGGGCGGGGAGAAAAAGGGGTAGGGAGTGGGGGTGGAGCAGGGAAGAAGGGGAGGGGTTTGGGAGGGTTTTATAGGGGCGGGGAGGGTGGCCGGTGGCCGGCGCGGGGACGGATGGGACGGCGTTGGCGACGCGACGGCGCGCGGGGCTCGGCGCGGCGCGGTGCGGGCAGCGATGGCGACGGGGCAGCGAGTGGCGGCAACGGCGCGAGACGCGAGGAGGCCAGGCGGCAGCGGCGATGGCGACGGGCGACGACGGGACAGCGCGCGGTGCGGCAGCGCGCGTGTGGCAGAGGGGAGGGCGGCGATGGGACAGCGTGGCGCGGGGCTCGAGGTGATGGCGACGGCGCGGTGACACGACGGCGATGGATGGCGACGGCACGCGGCGCGGCAGCGTGCGGTGCTCGAGGCGGTTCGGGGCTCGGCGCGGCGGCAGCGTCGGCCGAGCTAGACCCGCGTCAAACGTCTGGCGTGCAATGAACAGTGCCGCCAGGTAATTTTTTTGTTTAGTGTTTTCTAGCTAAAAAAATAGATAAATTCGCGATTTAAATTTATAACCCCAACTAAATATTTGAAGGACAATATTTCGCATTCAAATATGAATTTGCCCAACTTTAAAAATGTTTAAATTTTCAATATTTATTTAAGTTCCGATTTAATAATTCTAATATTTAGCGGTCGCATATATATATATATATATATATATATATATATATATATATATATATATATATATATATTATTTCCTATTTAATGGTATGAATTTATACTATCTAAAATAGAAAACTCGCTTGTGATATTCATGTAGATTATTTTATTTGCTACCAATCTTGCTTAAAACTTATTTCAATTTATTTTTCTTAATTATTTATTTAGCCGATTTTTTTTAAGGTTTATACCTAATTAATTCTGATTAATTAAACTCCGCAAATAAAAATTCAAATAAAAGGACAATTAAATTCAGCATGATGCAAATTTGATCAAAAGTTTTTGAAATTACGCGTTTTAGGGTTTCGTTTTCATCGGTCGAATTTTCATGGTGTTACAATCATCTTCAAAATTGAAGGGTACTATTGATATTAACAATTAAAACCTAATCATTTGATGTGTGTCATAATTTTATTTTTTTTTGCAACGTGCGAGGAGATAAATGATCAAAAGTTTATCTTCATTTATTGCAACGCACAGACATTTTTGCTAGTTTAGTAAATAAAATAGTAAAATATGTGTTGGTTAATACAAGCGTATATCCCACGTCCTAAAAAGAGTTTTAACAAACCACGGGCTAAAAAGGAGTCTCTCTTGTTTTGGTTGCCAATTAATGGCCGATCCATTTGGACCAGTCCGATTTATGTACTTTCACAAATCTCCCGCTAGGCTATTTACCATGGTCTAATTTGCTCATCGTAGGTATCTTGGAGACCTTAACACCATATTATCACAGTGTAGTCAATACTCTTTCAAAATCAGTCAGAAAAAACTTTTTAAAAGAAGAAAAGCAGATTATAATATTGAAAATCAACATTCTCAAAAAGAAAAAAATGGTATAAGAAAGGTGTCTATCGTCATTGTTTTTGGAAGATCAAGAAGCATTGCTCAGACTGTATTAATGAAGGTAGAGATAGATTTTAATATTAAAGCATCAGAAGAAAAGAAGCCATATATATGGTGGAAATCGCAAAACTTAAAAGTTAGGGCACATAAAAGGGTGATAAGAGTCTGCATGCATCTTATTTTCAACAGTTCTCTATGGATATCTCTCGTCTTGTAAAAGCTTCCACCCTCTACACCACACCTTGAGGTATATACAACCATATACTGTTATAAGAGAGTAAGCGACCAATAACGAGAATGATAAACAAGTGTTGTGACAAACTAAATAGGGTTAGGAGACATCTGAAATGATGCTAGTATTGCATTTTCTTACATGGGCTGGTGCGAATATAATTGAAGAGCTAAAGATGGCAATGCAGGCACACGGATCATCTCTGCATTAGTAGTTTTGATGCAATCCTATGCTCAAGTGCTTGGTTTTGCTGGCACCTTTTCAGTTTAAAATAAATCACAATTTATTCCCTCTCGTCCCCTGCTTTCTGGTAATCTCGTTGAGCAAGTTTTTCTCTTGACCGTTCTCCACCGTTCAAGGTCACCCGCACCAAGCCACCAATCTTCTCCAGTTTTACTAGCGTGTAGGGTTCGGAGACATATAGAATGATGCTAGCATTTCATTCTCTGACATTGGACGGTGCGAATACATTGAAGAGCTAAAGATGGCACATACATTACAGCAAAAACAACATGTAGAGACGGTTCAATTGGATTCCCAAATCAGATTGTTCAGCATGAATCATAACCAAATTGCAACCAATGCTCGGACCGATGTGAAGTCTCGATGGAAAGAGAAAGCAGCGCCATTACCTTGTTGAAGTAGCAGCGCAGCCTCAACTAAATCGATCTGCCTCCAGGCTCCACATGGAAGATCAATCCTTGTCTGGCCCTTTGAATCAGCCGATTGGAGTAGTCTGATCCCTCCCAAAATCGTCCCCAAATCAGCAAATGGAACGGCGCGGCGGTGGCGACCAGTAGGCCTTGGCAGCTGCAACGGAGCACCGCCGGTGGGCGTTGGGCGACGACAGTGGTGGGCAGCGGCGGCGGTGGGTGGTAGGCCGTGACGGCCGGAACGGACTGTCGCTGGTGGCCGATGATAGGTGGGAAACAACAGTGGGTTGACTACGGTGGCGGCGGCAAGCGGCGGTGGTGGGCGAAACCATCTCGAGGGTTTCGGATTTGATCGCATACTCCATTCCAAAATAAAATGGGATAAACGATTTTTTAAAAGGTTGTGATGGTAGCGGGAACATGGGGTGGGGGAGTAGCCACGGTTTTAATCGTCGTCTCTTCGTTCGTAGCTACGTTTGTTGGGTGTGCTCGTGATACATGGTAGTTGAGTTTATTAGAGACCTAAGTTCATTGTTAAAGGCTACTGTTTTCTCTGAATTTATGATAAATTCTTTCGAATGTGCATAGTCGAACGAAAACAATTAAGCAGATATTTCGAAACGAATAATTTAAATATGATAAACGCATATCATTGAATTACTTCACCCTCCTCATCCCCTAGGTTCTCATCTCCACATATGTGAGATAGTTGGGGCTGGTAATGCACCTGGATGCTCTGTTATAGACATTTGCATGATCTGTTACCCACCCTCCATGAGAGCCACCACAATCTACAGGTCCTTTGGTGCTCTGGTGGTGCTTGGCAAGCAAGCTGGGGTACTCCAGCAAAGTTGGGTGGCAAGTTCTTGATGGAGAATGTTGCAAAGGAAGAAGGGACGGGAGAGGAGAGAGAATTAGCTGAGAAATATATTAATAATAAATCATGTATCTTGTTTATGGTGTTAGGAACTACTTATTGTATACTCTATCTATGTACAGAGTTATCTTCAGATGACTTGGTATGTACTTTTAGCCTATGGTATTAAACTTGCTTTAAATGAGAATGCATAAGTGAGAATTAATTTCCACATGAAGGTTGTCTCAAAAATTTCACATGGGCAGTCAATAAAAGGCTGATAAAAGAGTACGAGAATCGAATAGCAGTTGAAAGACGACATTGACACACTGTAATGGTGTGTTAATATATTGGCTTGTTATTGAACTCTTTGTACTATGAGAGCCACCTTTGTTGTTGTGTGGCAGCTAGCATCTAATCCCCATATATATGGCCATGATGTTCAGGCCAAACTCTTGTATAGGCATTTGCATGATCAGATACCTACTTCAGTAGGACTTATGCAAAGATAGCAGCCTAATAATCCATGGTGCAGTTTATAGGATTGAGAGGTATTCGGATCTTAGCTTCACGAACCACTAACCTTCCTGCAGGACGTAGAGGGTAATGAAAAACTTAGAAGTGCTTAACGAAATCAACCCTCCCAGAATGTTTGGGAATTTATAGTAAACGAGAGTTAAAATGGAGTCGCAAAACCAAGTTACAATACCAAAATGGGTCTAGATTTCCCATTAAAAATGGTCTAGATTAAACATGTTTGCTTTATAAACTACAGATTCTATCAAAGACACTTTATCCTTAACGATTAAATAGTTGGTTGACTGCCATGTTTTTTTTAACTCTATTAGGAATAGAAAAGAAATCCATTCCTCGAAATCCAGGGATCCCATTGGGGCCTAATGGTATTTTGTGACAGTATGTACAGGAATATGTTGTGCAGATCATTTTGTAGCTCACTCTGGGCATCACTGTGCCCACAATAAGCACATAGATAGCTTACAGCTAATTAAACACCCTGCAGATTCATGTCACCACCTCACAGTTCTCAAGGCAAATTAAACTCTAGCCTAGTGATAAACATAGGTTGATAATGTTATTAGTAATTGAATATTGCAACAGAGCAATTTTACAGTACTTAAAAGACATAATGCTTCTATCGACAATCCAGTTTTAGCAGATTGGAAAGAATAATAGAGGTTCATTCCATGTCATCGCCATAGCGGCCTTGTCTTGTTTGAGCCGAACTCGTAAAGTCATCTAGTAAGTCAGTTTTCGTGAAAATGGCCAAGATAGCCATGATTGAGTCCTTTTCGAAATAGTGAATATGTCCCAAGAGGCAAAATGTTAACGTAAGTGTGTAAAGAACAAAAGGTAGTATATTGCTATTTTAAAAAGAAAAATTTTACTACACGACATCATCACTTTGTGAAATTAGTTGTAGAACATCGTAAAAGTTAAGTTTTGGGGAAGACACTATTAAAAATTGGATATTTGCTAGTGGACATTGTCCCTCCTGTTTCATTCATTTCAGCATGGTGAGGAGAGAGAACGCCATGGAATGTCTAAAATGCCCCTTCCCATTTATTTCGTCGTGAGCATAATCTCTCAAGTTTGCCCTATTTGTGCCTCTGATGGTGCAGCAAGTGCAACCGAGCCACCAAAGCCGTGGCTGCTCTCCGTGCCAGGTGGATCTGGTGCTGTAGTAGAGGGTGAGGGTGAGGTCAAGGCCGGATCGGAAAAGCAAGGGAGGGGTCGGTATAGCGCGGCGCCGCGCCACCAACTGCACCTTCGTTTGCCGCACGGCTCGCCTACACCACCGGTTTCCGGAGGGATAGGAGAAAGAGAGACGAGAGATGGGAGATGTGGACCCTGATATGTGGGTAAGTAGTAATATGGAAATTTGGCCCTCTCAAAAAGAAGAAAATAAAATTGATATAACAAAAGTGTCTTATCATCTTTTTTTTTGGAAAGATCAAGTATTGCTGGGACTATATATTAATGAAGGTAGAATATGGTTCTCATATATTAAAACATCAGAAGAGAAGGGAAGAAGCCATATGGTAGGAGCAACCTGAAGTGCACACAAAAGGCTGAGAGAAGTGTGCATGTATCTTATTTTCAACAGCTCTCTATAAAGTTCTTTCATCTTCTTAAACCTTCCACCCTACACATCTTGGGACGTACACAGTCACATTATTACAAGAGTATGCGACTAACCGTGAGAATGATAAACAAATGTCATAACAAGCCAAATCTAGGGTTAGGAGTCATCAGCAATGATGCTAGCGTTGCATCTTCTAACAAGGGATGATAGGAATGTTCTGGAAGAGCTGAAGACGATAATATAGGGATGAACCTCCATATTCATAGTTGTGATGCACTTTTGTGCAGAGTCACTTTAGCTGAAGACGATAGTTGTGTTTGCGCGGTATGGTGCGAGTTTAGTCGAATATTGAGGATCGTGGGACGGCACGAGACCCTGACTCGGCGGTGTTTAAATAGCTAGGCTTTCCTTTGCACACACTTTTGAATTCCAGAAAATAATGGAGGA
Organism: Oryza officinalis; assembly: GCA_008326285.1. Lineage (NCBI taxonomy): Eukaryota > Viridiplantae > Streptophyta > Magnoliopsida > Poales > Poaceae > Oryza > Oryza officinalis. The sequence goes on from BDMV01000005.1 coordinate 7,978,042, forward strand.
GAAAATTGCCCCAAAACTATCTGCCTTTCCACTGAAACTTTACTCTGTTTCCTCTGCTTTGCAATTTCTGAATTTCATGGATTTGCTACGGCTCAGTTTTCAGGTTCATCGCCTAAATCCTGGACCAAACTATCTAAAATCTAGCGGCTTGGGTTCGTTGGCACCTTTTCAGAGTAAAACAACTCACAATTTATTTCTTGCTTTCATTTCTTTCGGGTTGTGAACTAGGAAGAAATTGGGAAGAAGAAGCAACTGTTGGGAGTTGTAACTTCCCCTGCCATTCTTTCTTGGATGAGTGGCTCAGATATGAATAAAATGCATAGAAGGAATCCTCTGCAATAGTAATGTCCAAGGCACGATATCCTGTCCACAATATAGCCACTTTTGATCTGCAAGACGCACTGTTTCATGGAGCCACTCTACAGAGCTGACAACTCAAATGACATGGACTACTTCCCGTGTCCAACGTGAGATGATGCATGTGCTTTGCATGAAGATTTCAAGCCCATTAGCACTGATGCTCCGAGTACTATAGTCTATGCATGGCTGCTGCTTAGTTCTGTTAATCTGGCTTGATTTCATCGCTCCCCCGGTCAGAAGAAGTTATGTGGTTCATGCAACATTGTTCTAGTAGAGTTACAGGTCGTACAAGATTCTGAACCGGGTCAAGATACAGATAAATATATACTACATGTCATTATATATACATACGAATCACAATGCACCGTGTAGATTAATTTCATTTCAAGACCAGTTCTCAAGGTTAGTGTATGGGCCGTGAGCTAGCTCGTTGCTCTGGAGGGCCACCACAACACACAGGGCCGTGGTTGTCACGGTGGCCCGTGGCCCGTGGGCGGTGAACTCTCAATAGAGAGTGTCGTGAGGGAAGAAGGGATGAGAAAGGAGAGAGATTTGGCTGTTAATTATATATTTTATGTTCAGATTCATAGTATTAAATAGTATTAAGATGTATTTTATCCATCAAAGATCTTTTATATTTTAGGACGGGAGAAATATCTTGTTTATCTTTAGATGATTTCACACATACTTGTAGCACAAATTAAACTATCGAACTAGCTCTAAGTGAGAATGCATAAATAGGAATTAACTTCCATGAACATTCAACAAAAAAGTTCAAAAACCAATATGAGAATCAAATTGCAATCCAAAGCCAGGGTTGACACATGGGCATTGTAATGGTATATTAATAATATTGGCTCCTTATTCAGCTCTTCGTAGTTGGTACTTTGATTGCGACCACTGTTGTTATGGCAGAGAGCACCCAGCCCCTATATATGCCCATGATGTTTGGGCCAAACTTTTGTAAGATTCTGCATATTTAGCTATCAACTGCAATAGATGTCAAGCCAAGACAATAGCATTATCCATGGTGCCGTTTATAGGATTAAGAGGTATCGGGAACTTAGCTCCAGCTAATCCCTCACCTTTTTGAATTGATATCCAGCCTCCTGTAATATCCCGGGCTTAATTATGGTTTTCGAAAGAATAATCGAAAGAGAGGCTAAAAAATCGACTCTTTACCATTGCTCCGATACATGTATAGATAGAGTTCATCACATCGACGAAATTAAATAGACTATACTTTCTACCATAGAATTTTCAACGAAGCCGTGACGATTGAATCAATTTAGGTTGTTGGATTTCAATTAAGGTTTCCTTATGCTTCCCCATTATTAAAAAAACTAAAAAAAAGGAAGAGATAAGATATGTAGAGATCATGACTTCATGAGGCCTGGCCGCATAGACCTATCTTTCATAGCCGTCGACAGATCGATCGCTGCCGATCGACGTGTTACCGCCGCCCGCCGGCCGTGCTCCGCCGCCACCAGCCGTCTTGGGCTGCCACCTTCGTAACCACCATCGTCAACTGTCATCTCTCCTGCCACCGATCGCCATGCCTAGAAGCTTTTTATTTCTAGAATCTAGAATATTTAAAAAGAGTGTAGTGGTGGTCGTTATTCCTACAACTATTGAGGGCCTGTTTGGTAGAGCTCCAACTCCTAAATTTAGCTCCAGGAGTTAGGTCTGGAGTGGAGTTGTGGAGCAGCCTAAACCCAGCTCCACATCTCTAGTTCATTTTGTGAGAGCGCTCCACCCAACTTCGCTCCCAGTTTAGGTGGAGCTGAAACTGTTTGGCTGGGCTCCAGCTCCAGGAGAGGTGGAGCTGGAGCTGGAGCTGTGCCAAACAGGCCCTGATTCTGCAAACGGATGAGATTCGTCCCACGATCCTTCCCTCACTGCTGCTCAACCCGACTCCCCCACCGCGCTGCCTCCCCCTCTCCTCCTTCCCCACCGTCGCCGCCGTCTTCCCCGGTGCTCCCATCCCTTCCTCCTCCTCGCCGTGCCACCTTCCCATCGTTGCTGCCGCCTCCTCTCCGGGCACCCTACCCCCTTCTTTCTCCCCCCACCATATCCTCCTGCCTCCCTCCCCACAGTGCTGCCATTCCCTCCTCCCCCTCGCCACGCTGCCTCCCCATCGCCGTCGTCCCCGCCAACATCCGCGTTTGGGAACGCAGGTTCTCCACGGTCCGCGGCGGCCAAGCAGTTGTCTCTCATGGGCGATGCCGCCCCCTCGCCGCTGTTCGTCTTCTCGGCACAAATCCGGCGGCCGAAGCAGCGACAGAAGGTCACGGGATGAGCAGCGGCCGGTCACCCCGCCGCCGCAGAAGGTTTGTCAAGAAAGCTGCGACCGAGGCCTCCCGCTCCTCCATCCTGTCCGGGTCGGTGGGCAGACCATGCCGCATGTTCTTCGCTTCGCCGGCCAAGGCACCCAAGCAGGTACTCCTCCTCCATTGCTTCCGCCTTCCTCTTGATTCACCGGTGATCAGTGCTTTCAACTTCCAACCTGATTTTAGAACAAGCAGGCAATAACCTCACCAATTGGAATCAACCGATCAACATATCTATTGATGTGCCTGTACGATGCGGTAAGTATTTTGGATTGATTATCTGTAAGATCTGAGTTCAGCTTGTGCTTGTTATGATAGAACAGGACACATTGGTTGAATAACTGACAGAAGCCTATATTTTACAGGTAACCAACAAGAAACAGTGGTTGATTTGCTTTCCAATTCAGGCAAAGTAACAACGGACTTCAAGTTCTTTTTAATTGGTGCATTATCCATTATTTTTTTGTTAAAATTTCTGATAACTTAATAGGAAAGACATTAATTAACTATCCCCTGCATGCTCCTATATGCTATATATAATATAACTGTAGAACATCAAATATTTTATTTCTTTGTACTCAAATATAATCAATGTTGGCCTATTTTGCAATTTTAGTTTTGTGTGACAATCACATGTGGAACCCACATGGTACTACTTGGTAAGATCTAAGTAAATAGTTATACTTGATCTCAGGGCCGGAAGAAATTAAACCTTAACAACATTGTGAAATGCAGTGAGACTGAATCTTGGAGATAAATTACTGAAGAATTAAACTATTATTGTGAGTATAATTTACTTTCTGATCTTTTAACAAATAAGGATATTGTTTGTTAGTGGTTCTAGATTCAGTTACCCTGCCCTTTTCTCGTGAGTGCAATTAGGGCCGAGTTTTTGTGCGGCCTTGTCAGAGAGACTGAAAAAGTACATAGGCAGTGCGTCACTTATCTAAAAATTGGTTATGAATTTTACTTCACTATATCCCTCAAGAATGGTACTAAAATCTGATTTGTGTATTGGCTTATTTTAGTCATTTGAATTCGCTCTGTCAATACAGTCCATGTTTAATGAAATTTAGAATTAAAATTTGAGGTTAAGATAATCCAGTTGTTTATAGACTCAGGAACAGTATAATGTGCTCTAGAAACATCAAAACTATTTTATCAGATCAAACATAGATGTTTGTATGTGATAATTTTCAACTCTCCAAAAGTTACCATCTTTGATTATAATTTAAATTGCTACCACATGTTTGCTAAAAATATTCGAGCATCTGTTTTTCTTTGAGGAATTAAATTGAAACCGACAATTCATTTTGCACGCTTACAGTTAAGTTATGAAGAAGTTCTGAAATGTATAAAGATATTTTGGTGGACATGCTTATTGGACCTTTTTCCTTAAGCCATACTTCTGTGTCTTTTAAATGAAATTGCTTTCTGTTTTGTAAGATCAGCCCTCGAGCAAGTGGAGGTAATACAATAGGACGAATGACACCATATATCTCTTTGATTGCTTTGAAACTGAACAAATAAGTTCTCCCAGTGAACAAAAAGATTAAAAAAAGTCATAGTTCTGTGTCTTCTGATCGCTGTCGCTGTGAATTGGTTCTCCCAGTGAACTGGTTTCTGACGAGGAAGAAGGACTACAAGTATGGAGGTTTTCCTAGATTGTTTCTAACGCTCTGACATGAAGCTCCGGGGTGACCTTGAGAGGCTGAAGAAGATCGTGTGAGTTCTGCTTAATTTGTGCTCGCTTACCATATTTTTTTAGCTTTGCTGTAGGGTGATGTAAATCTTTCAGTCTTTACAAATTTTGAGCTATTGTTAAGAATCACCAGGACTACCTCCCAGTATTGCTTGGACCATTGGGCAAATATAATTGCAGCAGTAGGGTCACTAGGCAATATATGCTGAAATGTACAATTTCTCTCTTTTTTATTGTGGAACCATAGCTACAAAAGTAATTGTACCTAAAACTTTACAAATGTGTTTTTGACGAACAAATGAAAAAGGACGGAAAGAGACGAGTACTGAGCAACCTTGAGCCCTTTGCAATGCTTTTTGAGCATTTACTAAAATAATTTCATTTCTCAGCATTGCATATTGTTTGGGATGCAAGATCATTGAGAAATGCAATGAAATTACTGAACAACTGAAATCTAATTCTGAGTAGATATTTACTTTCTAAACTTTCAACTCTGAAAGATCTTCCTAACCACATTATTTTTGAAAATCACGAGTGTTAGCTTTTAGCTCATGTGCTATATTTGCGGTAACCATTGCACTTCAATTTTTATTATTTTTTTATTGATGTACCTCAATGGACCCCCTATGTCTCAAGGGATTAAATTTACTATGTTTAAGAGAAGATTATCTCAGTGTTGGACAAAGAGAAGAAAAAAAAAAGGTCTAAACAGATTGTAACATGCACAAAGAATATATTATGTACAAGAAGGTCCTCACAACATAAACGAGGTATATGTTACTATTTAGTGTCTCTGTTTTTCTTTTTCATATTTAAGTGTCTGGTTTGCCCATACGCATACCCCATGTCAAAAATAGATCTAGCATTGACTTTATTCCCTAGAGACTCTTCTCTATCAAATATTATTGATAAGTTTCTAAAAGATGAGAAGTTAGAATAGACCAAAAATGCAATGTCTTCAGGTTCTGAATGCTCTTATTTACAGGATGTGGAACCACGATTGATCATCATTATGGCTTGAGTATTATTGGAAACTAGCTGTTCCATTTTCTTGGGAACATTTTTGATGTGATGTGAGTTTTATCACTGATCAGTGAGACTATTATTTCAATGATGACCTGCAGTTTTTTAAGTGCACGATATGCAGACGAATTCAATTCTCAATTACTGTATTCTTTTTAATTAGTCATAAATTATGAATGTTTTGAACGTAGACTTATTTTTTTCATTTTTTCCTTTGAAAATACTTTTTATTATTATTCTCAAGGCATTGATAGAACAATGAGTTTAGTAATATTGGACTATTTTTAAGCAGTGTTTTGGAATTGTTGTAGTGATATAAATCACCACTCTTGAGAAACCAGAATCTTGTGTTGCTGGAACTGAGCTGAGATGTTGATGACACCAGTCGATCATAATCAAGTACTCTTTTCGTCCCAAAATATAACAACTTCTTCACCAATACCCTTCCCAACTAATCACAACTCTTCATAATTCACTTTTCTCACCTACCTTCACTTCTCAATCAATCACAATCTTTTTCTATTTAATTCTACCCACTTTCTTAATAACTGTGTTCAACTCTAAAACTTCTTATATTTTGAGACGGAGGGAGTATTTCATTTTTATCGTGAATACGGCCGGAATCATTTGTTGGTAACAAAGGTGTTTCCATGCTGTTAATCACTGGTTCCCTTTTTGTCCGGATTTGTGCTGATTTTTTCATCTACCAAACAATAAGCATTAGGCTTTTTTACACACATATAAATTTGAATTATTTAATTTTTGGGACAGATGTGCCTACATCTTACTACCACTTTATACTACATAAATTTTAAATTTTATGTATCATGTTCTTCACTGATTGTGGTAAATTGTAGGCTATTGTGGTACTGCTCCTTTTAATTAAGCATGTTGTGTATGTGTTGTTATATTTATACAATTATCAATGTTGAAGTGATATGGAGTAATACCGGTATTAGCATTGGAGACACATTATTCAATTCTTGCAATATGTGTTCAGGGTGGGTTGAGGATTTAGAAAAGCTTGAAAAGGAAAAAAAAATCTGATTTTAGGTGAAGGTGCACCACAATAATAGGCCTCTTTCCAAAGAGATGCAAGATTGGACCAAATCGATTTAGGCAAAGTCATGTTTCCAGCTACATACAAAATTAGAATTGATGGATATGTTTTTCCTTACAAGATTGTGACATAACGGTATTTCTGCTATATTAAGGCTTTCGTTATAACGATTAGCATTTAATGATTATTTAACATCTTTTTACCTGATACGACTCGAGGTTGACTGTATTTTTTTTTTGTCGTTGCAACGCACGGACACTCAACTAGTTAAGGGAAAATACAGTAGGAGAGGCTCCTACTGGGGGTTGGCTTTTGCTAGCGTTGTGCTTAGTGCAGCTGCTATACGTACGTGTGCTGTGCTGCTGGTTTCTGCCCACCAAAGAGAAAAGAGAAGGACAGAGGAAGGTAACCAAAGAGAGAAGAGGAAGACTAAGAATAAGGGGAAAATTCGGGATTTTGGTGGATTTCCCAAGTTCAATCGATTTTGTGACAACTTAGATGAGCACGCTGCAATGTTAATCCTTATTTAGTCCCTAGTTGCTTATAATTCAAACAAAATCAATTCTATCACTAGGAAACATGGGAATTTCCTAGTGTTACACACCATAAATAATTGACAATCTGATGTCGATCACACCAATTTGGTAAATTATACTAGAAGTATTGTGACATTGTGTTTACAAGAACGTATGGTGCTGATCATGTTGTAGCTCATGTGCGTTCAATAAACACAACAAACAGTTTGACGAGATGTAAACTCCATATCATCATATATACATTTGAGTCAAAATGCACCATGCAGATTTCATGACACGAACTCACAATCTCAAGGGTGGTGTACGGGCCTTTGGTGGTCGCGGAGGTGCTTGGCTAGCGAGCTCTCGTACTCCAGCAAGTGAGTGTGACGAGTTCTTTTTGGAGAATGTCGCAAAACAGACAGGACATGACAAGAGAGATAATTAGCTGAGAAATATAACAATAAAGTTTTGTATCTTGTTTATTAGGAACTACTTATTGTATACATCTGCATAGTTATCTTCAGATGAACTGGCACGTACTTTTAGCCTACGATTTCAAACTTGCTCTAAATGAGAACACTACATCGGTTCAGGTCACCTGCGATGGGCCCTAACCCTCATATTTGACGGGTTTGGCCTTGATCAGAGATTAATGGTCAGTGATGACATCAGTCACCTTTGACGGGCGGTGGAGTATTTTTCGGCCCGTCACAGGTGAGGTTCTCCACACCACAGTCCGTGGTTGCAACCTGTTGGAGGTAACATACCTTTGACGGGTGCAGTATTTACGGCCCGTCAGAGATGACCCTATCTCTGACGAATATACCGTGACGCCCGTCACAAGTGCCTCACCTTTGACAGGGTCAAGTAGCAAAGTCGTCACAGATGAGGTCACCTGTGACGGCCTTTGGTTATAACCCGTCAGTGATGAGGTAAATTCGAAAAAAAAGAAATTCTAAATATTGGCTAGCCTCAGGATTTGCTAGTCACGCCCTCTGAAAAATAAAAACATCACATATATCACATCCACAACCAATAGCACATATTTCCCATTTCAGCACAGGTGCATCTCAAAATTTACATCATTCACACATGCAGTTCAAATGCTCAAAGAATTACATAGACATCCACATATTCCCACCGCACATTCTTACCTCACATTTCTTGAAGCCAGAAACTTACCTAATTTGTTGCCTTGTACATGAAGCCGCAAACTTATCCAAGTTTCTTGTAGCCTATGCCTTTTGAACCTCCATGATGACTTGTCATTTCAAAGAAGGGAGAAAACAGCTGAACGATACAATGTAGTAAATAATGAGTACATGTAAGGCGTAGTAATCAATTTTGATTATAAGTTGTTCAAAATTTGATGACAATTTAGAAAACTATCTTAAATATTGTGATTATTTGATAACCAGGGAACTAACTACTAAGATATCCTATTAAACTATCTCAAATTATCAAATAACTTTTGTGCTCTCAGAACTACATCTGTAATAGCACGAGGTATGTTGTACGTCAGGCATGCTCTACATGTGGATCCCAAACCTGTGGAGACCTACCTCTGCTCCTCCAATGCAGGTAGCTCTCCCACTGGCTTGGGATCCACATGAATTCAAAAGTGAACTGAACGATTTTGAATATAGAGCGGTGTCGGTGACATGGGACCGGGGGTATCGAGACCAAAAGGAAGGGCGGCCACAGGGATCCACGTGGCCCATTCCCCCGGAGAGGTCGGGCCCGAGAGTGACGTGGCAGCTGCCCTCCCGGTTTCCCCCGGGGTCGGGTCGCTCCTGTTTCTGCCCCGAGGCCTGGGGCGCCCCGACCCCCTGTGGCTTTGGTGCCACGTGCGCAGGTTAGGTGAGCACGGCGTAGCTCACCTAACCACATTTATAGCGGTTCAGACGGGCGCACTACGCCGCATTTAATGCGGCGTGGCGCGTGCATGTCCGGTCCGTGACCGGTCACAGTGAGTGACTGGTTGCAGACCGATCAGATCGCAGGTTAGGTGGTGCCAAGATGCCTGTGCGTCGCACGCGTGCCAGGCGGCCTGCTGCGCACCACGCCTCATCCCATCAGAATGATGAGAGCCCTCTGTCTCTCGTCTCTCGGTCGGAGTTGGTATGCCAACTCCCGGAGTTGGTATGTCAGCTCCGGTCAGATGCTTTCCCGATTCCGGTGCAAACGAGACACAGAAGTCGCTCGCCATTTAATGAAGGTTGAAACGGGCGTCCCCCGGGAGGAGTCGGCTGACCAAGCGAAGGCGTGCTGCGGCGTTTGTCAGAGGCTGCTTCCGACGATAGGATAGCCCTAAATGTAAAAGAATGTCTTCTTTCTTAGGCAGCTCGTGGGCCCCTTGCCATATAAGAGGAGGCCCAGGCCTAAGAAAAGGGGGGGACTCTCGGAGGATTCCATCATACTCTCAGATCTACCAGAACACAGGAGTAGGGTATTATGCTCCTAAGCGCCCCGAACCTGTCTAAATCGCCTGTGTCCACGCGTTTTTCTCGCTGAGATCCCACAGATCAGGGGCTAAGAATTTCACCTTGCGCCCCTGGCCGAACCGGCAAAGGGGGACCTGCGCGGTCTCCCGGTGAGGAGTTTCACACTCCGTCATCTGGCGCGCCAGGTAGGGGGCACGCGCGTGTTTTTCTGAGCCCCCGTTTCCTTTCATGTGCGCCAAGCTTCGCCAGGTAAGCCCTATGGCTGAAGAAGTAGTGGCGTACGATCCTTCTTTGAGCGCCAGCAGTGATGGCGGGGAGCAGAACCCGCGTCGTCGGGCTCGCACCCCGTCGTCCCCCTCCCGCCGGAATCTTGGGCGGGGGAAGGCGCCTGAGGAAGTCGAGGGATCCGTGACCTCGCCGTCCGCAGGCGACGGAGGAGGACGGCAAGGCGGGGTGCGTCGCCGCCTCACCTATGGTGATGGCGGCACGCCCCAGAGCGCGCTCCAGGCTGCGGGCGCGCTCTTATGTCACCCGCCCGTCGTCCCCGATCCAGAGACCCCGGCCCAGCGTTGGCTGGATGACGTGGCCAACCTGGTCATGATGGCGCAGCAGCGCCTAGGCACCGGCAGGCGGTCTTCCGCCGCCGGGACCTCTGGTGCTGCCACCGCCGGCTCAACGTCGTCGAGGCGGAGGGCACGACGGGCGACGGCTGACACCCGCCGTTCGTCCGTGGTTCCCTCGTCAACGTCTCCGACTCATGAGAATATGCATGGGGGCCAGACGCCCGGCTCGATATCGAGCGCCGGTGCGACGCTCGTCGCGCCGCCCATGCAACGGAAGGCGCCTCCTCCTCTGGGGCGCCGCTCCGTTCCGGTCACGGGGGCCAGCCCCCCGTGTCCCCGGTTGGTGGTGCCGGCTGTCAAGCCTTCGTGGCAAGCCTTCGGAATGTCCGTTGGCCCCCGAGGTTCCGGCCCACCATCACTGAAAAATATGACGGGAGCGTCAACCCCGCTGAGTTTCTCCAGATCTACACGACTGGAATAGAAGCCGCGGGGGGTGACGACAGGGTCATGGCGAACTTCTTTCCCATGGCACTGAAGGGCCAGGCGCGGGGTTGGCTAATGAACCTGCCACCCACGTCGGTCCACTCCTGGGAGGATTTGTGCCAGCAGTTCACCACGAACTTTCAAGGCACATATCCGTGCCAAGGCGAAGAGGCAGACTTGCACGCGATACAGTGGAGGGACGAGGAGTCTCTCCGCTCGTACATCCAGCTGTTCTGTCAAGTCCGCAACACCATACCTTGCATCCCCGCACATGCGGTTATCTACGCATTCAGGGGGGGCGTGCGGCACAACCGCATGCTCGAAAAGATCGCCTCCAAGGAGCCCCAGACCACCGCGCAGCTCTTCGAGCTCGCGGACCATGTGGCTCGCAAGGAGGAGGCCTGGACTTGGAACTCCTTCGGCTTTGGAGCAGCGGCTCCGGCTGCCCCCGAGTCCGCCGCTCGTTCAGGGCGACGGGACAGGAGGAGGAAGAAAAGGTCGGCCTGTTCCGACGACGAGGGTCACGCCCTCGCCATCGAGGGCGCTTCACCGGCCCCCCGAAAGGGGAGGCCCGTGGACGACAAAAAGAAGGAGGCCGGCGCTCCCGGCAGAGAGCGCCCGACCGGCAGGTGGTGCACTGTGCACAACACCTCCCTCCACGACCTCGCCGACTATCGCGCGGTCAAAAGCTTGGCCGATCGAACGAGGAAGTGGGAGGAGGAGAGGAGGCAGGAACACCGTGAGGGCAAGGCCCCGGTGACTTCCACCGGCAACCGGCGAAGTGAGGCCAAGTAGAAGGCCCCCACTGAGGATGTCGACGATGGCGATGATGACCTGGGCTTTCAGGAGCCCGAGGCCACCGTCACCACCGTCGATGGGGGAGCGTGCGCTCACGCTTCTCGCCGAAGCCTCAAGGCCATGAAGCGGGAGCTTTTGGCCGCAGTCCCCACCCATGAGGCGACGCGGCGGGCGCGTTGGTCGGAGGTCACCCTTACCTTTGACCGGGCCGACCACCCGCCATGCGTTGCCCGGGGAGGACAGATCGCGATGGTGGTCTCCCCCATCGTCTGCAACGTGAAGTTGGGGCGCGTCCTGATAGACGGTGACGCAGCTCTCAACATCCTCTCCCCCACGGCTTTTTATGCCATCAAGGCCCCGAGGATGGAGCTCCGGCCGTCCCAGCCAATCATTGGTGTGACGCCGGGGCGCACCTAGCCGCTAGGTCACATCGACCTCCCGGTCACCTTCGGTGGCCTCGCCAACTTCCACACTGAGCGGGTGGATTTCGATGTGGCGGACCTCAATCTGCCCTACAACGCGGTCCTGGGAAGGCCCGCGTTGGTGAAGTTCATGGCGGCCACCCACTACGCCTACCTCCAGATGAAGATGCCGGGCCCGAGTGGCCCCATCACCGTCCACGGCGACCTCAAAGTCGCGCTTGCTTGTATGGAGCAGCGCGCGGACCGTCTCGCCGCGGTGTCCAAGCCCACGGGCGGCGACGAGAGGGCCGGCGCCTCCACCTCGCCCGCCCCAAGGCAGCGGATGGCCTCAGGCGACGAGGTCCCGGTGAAGGAGGTCGCCCTGGGCGATGACCCGTCCAAGACCACCCGGATTGGTGGTCTCTTGGACGACAAATAGGAAGACGCGCTCGTCTCCTTCCTGCGGGCAAACGCCGACGTCTTCGCGTGGAGATCGGCGGACATGCCCGGGGTCCCCAGGGAGGTGATCGAGCACCGTCTCGCCGTGCGTCCGGACACAAGGCCCGTCCGGCAGAAGGTGCGGCGGCAGGCCCCGGAGCGCCAAGCCTTCATCCGTGAGGAGGTGGCGCGACTTTTGTAGGCCAGATTCATCCGTGAGGTCATCCATCCGGAGTGGCTCGCGAACCTGGTCGTCGTCCCCAAGACGAACGGCAAGCTCCGGATGTGCATCGACTACACCGATCTCAACAAGGCATGTCCTAAGGACCCTTATCCCCTGCCACGCATAGATCAAATTGTCGACTCCACCGCGGGGTGCGACCTTTTGTGTTTTCTAGATGCATACTCAGGGTATCATCAGATTCGCATGGCTAGGGAGGATGAGGAAAAAATCGCATTCATTACCCCTGTAGGAACTTATTGTTATACAACCATGCCTTTCGGGTTAAAGAATGCGGGTCCTACTTTTCAGCGTACTACTCGTATTTGTTTGGGTAGTTAGATAGGGCGCAACGTTGAGGCCTATGTCGATGACTTGGTTGTGAAAACACGCAACCAAGAGACCTTGCTCTCGGATTTAGCAGAGACTTTCGAAAGTCTCCGCTCCGCGCGCATAAAACTGAACCCCGAAAAGTGTGTGTTCGGTGTGCCTGCAGGCAAGCTTCTCGGGTTCTTGATCTCTGCCCGAGGCATTGAGGCCAACCCCAAGAAGATACGAGCTATAGAGCAGATGCGCCCCCCCAGCAAGCTTAAGGACGTGCAATGCGTCACCGGATACATGACTGCCTTAAGCCGATTCATATCGAGCCTGGGAAAGAAGGCGCTGCCCCTATATAAGCTCCTTAAGCGCTCCGGGCCATTTACCTGGATGGAGGAGGCTGAGCGGGCCCTCACCCAGTTGAAGGCGTACCTCAGCTCCCCCCCGATCCTGGTCGCCCCGAAGCCCGATGAACCGCTGCTACTCTACTTGGCGGCAACCCCGCAAGTAGTCAGCGCGGCTTTGGTTGTGGAGCGCGATGAGGACAGCCCTCGGCCTGCACGCTCCCACCCTGTGTCGACCCGACCCGGGACAGAGAAGGGAGGAGAGGCCCCCGAGCCGTACGGCGGCCTAAGGCCCCTGACGACCGGATGTGGCCCTCTGCCCGCTCGTCCGACGGCGCCGGACGCCCCCGACCCCCAGGAAGGCCCCGGGGCCACTGCGGGAAGGTCGCGCCCGACGCCCTCCGACCCCGAGGTCGTCGGCACAGAAGCCGAGTGGGCCCGGCAAGGCCCCTCGGATGACGAGCGCCCCGGGAACAGTGCCCTCAACGGAGAGGACAGGCCCCGCCGGAAGGTGCAGCGGCCCGTCTACTTCGTTAGTGAGGCGCTGCGGGATGCCAAGACCCGATACCCTCAGGCTCAGAAGATGCTCTACGTGATTCTGATGGCCTCGAGGAAGCTGCGCCATTATTTCCAGGCGCATCAGGTCACGGTGGTCACGTCCTACCCCCTCGGCCAAATCCTACGTAACCGAGAGGGTACTGGACAGGTGGTAAAATGGGCAATCGAACTCTCCAAATTTGACTTACGCTTTGAGCCACGCCACGCGATTAAGAGCCAGGCCCTCGCCGACTTCGTGGCGGAATGGTCCCCGGCTCCCAAGCCAGATCTCGGACTCTCCGCCCCCGAGGCCAACATGAGCCCCTCGCAGCTGCCTCATGCCACCTACTGGGTGATGCAGTTCGATGGCTCCCTGGCCCTTCAGGGCGCCGGCGCGGGGGTCACCTTGACCTCGCCGAGCAGAGACGTCCTTAGATATTTGGTTCGCCTAGATTTTTAGGCAACCAACAACATGGCGGAGTACGAGGGACTCCTTGCGGGACTTAGAGTTGCGGTCGGAATGGGGATCCGTCGCCTCCTGGTTCTAGGCGACTCCCAGTTGGTCGTTAACCAGGTCTCCAAGGAGTACCGGTGCTCCGACCTGCAGATGGACGCCTACGTCCGCGAGGTGCGGCGTATGGAGCGCCATTTCGACGGGTTAGAACTTCGGCACGTGCCCAGACGGGATAACGCGGTCGCCGACGAACTCTCGAGGCTCGCTTCGTCGCGAGCCCCGACCCCACCGGGCGCCTTTGAAGAAAGGCTGGCCCAGCCGTCGGCGCGACCCGACCCCCTAGGGGAGACGGACGTGCCAGCGCGGCCCTCGAGGCCCGTCGGAGTCCAGGCCTCGGGACCCGGGGGGCCGAGCCCGGCCTCCCAAGATTGATCGCCTGGATGGCTGAGATCCAGGCGTTCCTCAAAGATCAGACTCTACCCGAGGACCGCGAAGGGAGTGAACGTGTCACTCGCATCTCCAAGGGCTACGTGCTGGTGGAAGGGGCCCTTTACCGGCGCGGGGCCAACGGAGTCCTTCTGAAGTGCATTCCTCGGGAACAGGGCATCGAGCTTCTTGTCGATGTCCATGAAGGCGAGTGCGGAGCCCACTCCGCCTCGCGCACCTTGGTCGGCAAGGCCTTTCGCCAGGGTTTCTATTGGCCGACGGCGCTCCACGACGCAGCGGACCTAGTCCGACGATGCAGGGCGTGCCAGTTTCACGCCAAGCAAACGCATCAGCCGACTCAGGCCCTGCAGACCATACCTCTTTCATGGCCGTTTGCCGTCTGGGGGCTGGATATCCTAGGTCCCTTCAGGAAAGCCCCGGGCGGGTTCGAGTATCTGTATGTCGCAATCGACAAGTTCACTACGTGGCCCGAGGCTTATCTGGTCATCAAGATCGACAAGCACTCGGCGCTAAAATTCATAAAGGGCATCATTGCTCGGTTCGGGGTGCCTAACCGTATCATTACGGACAACGGCACCCAGTTCACCAGTGAGCTTTTCGGCGACTACTGCGAAGACATGGGCATCAAGCTCTGTTTCGCCTCATCCGCCCACCCTAGAAGCAACGGCCAGGTGGAGCGCGCCAACGCGGAAATCCTCAAGGGCCTCAAAACCAAGACCTTCAACATCCTCAAGAAGCATGGCGATTCGTGGATCAAGGAGCTACCAGCGATGCTCTGGGTGAACCGAACCACCCCAAGCCGAGCGACAGGGGAAACGCCTTTCTTCCTCGTCTACGGCGCGGAGGCGGTCCTCCCATCTGAGCTCACCCTGAGGTCCCCTCGGGCCACCATGTATTGCGAGGCTGATCAAGATCAGCTTCGCCGAGACGACCTCGACTACCTGGAAGAGCGAAGGCGGCGTGCGGCCCTCCGAGCCGCGCGCTACCAGCAAAGCCTGCGGCGCTACCATCAGCGCCATGTCCGGGCCCAATCACTCTGCGTCGACGATCTCGTCCTACGCCGCGTCCAAACGCGTGCTGGACTGAGCAAACTCTCACCAATGTGGGAGGGTCCGTATCGAGTGGTCGGCGTCCCCCGGCCGGGCTCGGTTCGATTGGCCACGGGCGACGGCACAGAACTGCCTAATCCGTGGAACATCGAGCATCTTCGCCGCTTCTACCCATAAGGGGGTCGGGTGTCGTACCTCGGGCTCAGGCCAACCCCGCGTCCCCCTCGGGCACGCAGGGTTGGCCGGGGGCTCCCACATGCACATACTTTTTTAATTTTTTCCTAGCATTTCAATAACAAGCATTTTTAATTTCCTAAGGACTGCGCCTGTGTTATCGTTTCCTTTTGAAAGGTCTTGACTTGAGTCAGTCTGCTCGTGCTCGTCCTTGCCCTCGGCAGCCCGGGTCGTCTAAACCGCCAAACAGGGCCTAGAACCGAGCCGTGCCCCGGGGCGCGGTGAACTCCGGGGGGGAATCGGCAATGGCCCACAATTGGGTCCCCATAACCCTCGGTCACCGCGCTCCCGGCCTGGCCAGTCTCGACATGCGGATCTCCCCATGGCACTAGCTCCGACCCGCGCCGTTTGAGGCTGGGGCCCGAGCACGAGCCCTCGCTCAAGCCAAAGATGCAAAAGGATCGCGACATAGACTGTCCTGATCACGTGCATATAGCAAGCATAGCTAACATAGAAGTTAAAATCTTGTTTGATTGCAGATAAGATGAAGTCAGTTATACAAGCATTGGCCCAAAGGCCTCAGAAGATGAAGGAATAAAAAATTAAGATACGCGGGGGCCCGGGGGCTCACTCCGATGCACCCGGGTCACCAGCCTCGCCGTCGCTGTCGTCGTCGGCACCATCGTCGCCGTCCTCCTCCTCGTCGGAGTCGAGAGCGAAGACGAGCCAAGGGGCCGTCCCCTCGAAGCCGTGGACGATTTGACCGGCGGCATCCCGGACTTAGGCGCGCGCGTTGGCCTCGGTTCCGGGGGGGAATTCTTCCAGCGCCGTCCACGATGAGAAGTCGGGGTCCCGGGCTTGGTAGCTCGCCAGCACGAGCTCCACCGTCCCCCGGACGAGGTCCCTTGAGGAAGACTTAATCGTCTCCTCGATCTCCTCGGGGAGCCTTTCAAGGTCCCCGGCCATCTCCGAGAGGCGCTGGGCGAGGCCCCCCTGGTTGGCGGCGTACTTTGCGTGCCGCCCGCTCCAGATGCCCGCCTGACGCCCGGCGCGGTTGAGGCGGGAGACGGCGTCCCAAAGCATGCCAGGCCCTACCTCATTCGACAGCCGGAGGGCCTCAACCTCCCCGGCGGACGAGTCCAGGGCGCCCTGCAGATCGGCGATGGTGTCCTCGGCGGCTGTGAGGCGGGTGGCCAGATCGCCGTGGCCTGTGGCCGCCCCGTCACCGCACGCCCGCGCGTCCAGCTCCCTTGCCAGCACCTCGAGTTCGGAGGCCCGCTGGTTCAGCACGCCCCTCTCGGCGCGGGCGCTTTCCAGATTACGGTGCGCCTGCTCCTCCTGTGCTGCCTTGCGGAGGAGCAGGTTGTCCGCCAGCCGCTGCGCCGCGGCCTCAGCCTCCTCGAGGGCTCGCCCCCGCTCGGCGAGCGTGTCTTCGCGGAGGCGGAGTGCAGACTCCTGCTCAGCGGAGGTAGCCTCGTGCGCCGCCAGCGTCGCCTCTCGTGTAGCGGTGGCGGCCTCGCGTGCCGCTAGCGCCGCCTCCTTCGCGTCCAGGGCGCGAGCGCGCTCGTCCAGCGCCTGCAGCTCCCGGGCGCGGAGGTCAAGGGCCTCGGTCCACCGGCGCATGGCGGCCTCTTGCACGAGCAAGCGCGAGGCCCGCCCCCCGAGCATTGCGGAGCGCTCCTCCAGCGCCATAGTCCGGGCCTCTAGGGCCTCCTCGCGCTGGCAGATCGCCGTCTTGATCTCCACTGCCCGTCGCTCCTGGTGGGTCCTCAGGAGGTCCTCGGTCCCGGCGTACTCCCAGGCGCCCCGGGCGCGTCGCCGGAGCAGCGCGATCCAGCGGCGGAGGTAATTGCCGAACACCATGGCCCCCGTGAGCCCCTGGGCTCGTAGGCCCGCCAGGCGGTCCAGGACGGCGTCGTAGCCGTCCCCCAGATTCACCGTCGCCCGCCAGCTTGGCGCCTGCACTGGGGGCTGGCTCGGGAGTCGGAGGCACGCTTCGTCGGGGAGGGGGGTGTAGAACCAGTCGCTCTTCCAGTCGTCCCACTTCTTGCGAAGGACGCACGGGATGTAGCGGTTCAACACCTGCCCCCGCGGCTGGAAGTAGCAGCCACCGACCACCGTCGGCGGCGATACCGGCTGCACGGTGAAGAACCACCGAAACAGCCGAAGGGATGGGCGCACCCCAATGAACATCTCGCACAGGTGTGCAAAGATGGCCAGCGTCATCACCGCGTTGAGGGTGAGGTGCGCCATCTGGAGGCCGTAGAACTCCAGAACGTCCATGAAGAATGTGGAGAACGGCGGGATCAAGCCCGCCATGGCGAAGGAGAGGAAGAAGACCGACCGCTCCGGGTAGTGCGGCGCCGGGCGTCCCTCGCCCAGCGCGACCACCTCCCGGGTGGCAGATTCCGGCATGAACCGGCGCGGTAGCCCGGCCTGCCTCTCGCTGGTGATGCGGGAAGGCGGCAGCATGCTGCCGTCAAGCGGCACGGAGCTCCGCGTCATGGCGCCGGCGGAGGGGGAGCTTGAGGACAAGAGCGCGTGGCGAGAGGAAGGCAAGAGAAACGAGAGAGCTAGAGCACGGATGGCAAAGGCAAGGAAAAAGTGGCGAGAGGAAGGAAACAAATCCCTTCCTCGGCGCCCTTTATGCCCTTGCCTCCGCCGCGCTCGGCTCCCCGTTTCCCGCGCCCATCTCCTTGCCCCCTTGTTTCTCGCACCCACGCCTCCACTAACCCCACTCGCCCGCTTACGGCGCACGCGTCAGTCGTGCGACCGTGGCGGTCGAGGAGGGGCAGATCGTGTGCGCGTTAATCGCGCTCGATTACCGCGAAAAGTGCCAATCATTACGTCCCCAGGCGAAATGGACCGATGTGTCCCGATCCGCGCGCTGCCTCGAGTAATGTTGCGGTTACAAGGAGACCGCTCATTAATGTCGACTGGCATTCTTCACCGATATGCGCGGCTCACGACCGTAGGAGTCCTGCTCGCCCTTGGGGGCCAGTCCCACCTGTCACCAGGACCGACGGTTGGCGTCAAGCCTGGGTGCCCCACCCCTGAGTGTGGCCACCCGGGCGTGACGCCGGGGGCCACTGTCGGTGACATGGGACCGGGGGTATCGAGACCAAAGGGAAGGGCGGCCATAGGGATTCACGTGGCCCGTTCCCCCGGAGGGGTCGGGCCCGAGGGTGACGTGGCGGCTGCCCTCCCCGTTTCCCTCTGGGGTCGGGTCGCTCCCGTTTCTGCCCCGAGGCCTGGGGTGCCCCGACCCCCTGTGGCTGTGGTGCCACGTGCGCAGGTTAGGTGAGCACGGCGCAGCTCACCGAACCACATTTATAGCGGTATAGACGGGCGCACTACGCCGCATTTAATGCGGCGTGGCACGTGCATGTCCGGTCCGTGACCGGTCACGGTGAGTGACTAGTCGCAGACCGGTCAGATCGCGGGTTAGGTGGTGCCAGGATGCCTATGCGTCGCACGCGCGCCAGGCGGCCTGCTGCGCGTCACGCCCCGTCCCATCAGAATGATGAGAGCCCTCTGTCTCTCGTCTCTTGGCCGGAGTTGGAATGCCAACTCCCGGAGTTGGTATGTCAGCTCCGGTCAGATGCTTTCCCGATTCCGGTGCAGACGAGACATAGAAGTCGCCCGTCATTTAATGAAGGTTGAAACGGGCGTCCCCCGGGAGGAGTCGGCTGACCGAGCGAAGGCGTGCTGCGGCGTCTGTCAGATGCTGCTTCCGGCGATAGGATAGCCCTAAATGTAAAAGAATGTCTTCTTTTTTAGGCAGCTCATGGGCCATGTGGTAGCCCCTTGCCATATAAGAGGAGGCCCAGACCTAAGAAAAGGGGGGGACTCTCGGAGGATTCCATCATACTCTCAGATCTACCAAAACACAGGAGTAGGGTATTACGCTCCTTAGCGGCCCGAACCTGTCTAAATCGCCTGCGTCCACGCGTTTTTCTCGCTGAGATCCCACAGATCAGGGGCTAAGAATTTCACCTTGCGCCCCTAGCCGAACCGGCAAAGGGGGACCTGCGCGGTCTCCCGGTGAGGAGTTTCACACTCCGTCAAGCGGCAACGTCCAACGATGACGAACTGTTTATCATCGAGCACGACCAAACTGCTTGAAGTAGCGCTAAACAGGAATAAATTTTGCTCTTAGATGGCAGGTTGCCAACTTAATGGCCTCCGCAACTTAGGTGGATATCCTATTAAAGTACCTCAAATTATCAAAAAATGACAGAATACGAGGTGCTCGGCATCCCAAGGTGTCTTAATCGGTTCTGTAAATGCACTAACCCGATCAAACCAACTTGGAACCCTGAGTACCTCATATTCTGTGATGATTCGATAACCTAGGTACTATCTACACTTTAATATAACTAAGTACATATTCTAACTTAGATTATCAAAAAATAACAGAGATTATCAAAAAATAACAGATTATGAGGTCCTAAGTGACCCTGGTTGTCTTGGTTGGTTAGTCTGTACACTAATCGGACCAAACCAATCAGGATCACTGAGGACCTCATGTCCTGTGATGATTTGATAACAAATGATCATATTGTAGTAAACTACCACATACTAACTACCAATACTCTTACTAAATAGATATTGTAGTACTTACCTTTCAATTATCAAAAAATGATACAATATGAGGTTCTTAGTGACCCAAAGTGTCTTAGCTGGTTAGTGTATGCACTATATCCACCTAAGCTAACTTGGATCTTTGAGAACCTCACATTGTGTGATTATTTGATAACCAAGGAACTAACTAGAAATACTCGTGCTAAATAGATGATTGTATGTATGAAAATAAATTACATTGCATTCCACAACACAGAATCATAAGAACAACATTTTTTACATCACAGCAAATTAGAAAATTGTTTAGTTCACGGCAGCACATCTAACAGTTCGATCGTCTACTTAACAAAAAAATTCTCCTTTCTTGTTCATTATTTCGCCAAGAATGAAGGTGCACAGTTCGCCTCTGACAGCGGGGGGGGGGGGTTTAATGGCGGCAATCTTCCAGCCAGCTGTAGCTTTCTCTTCAATAAGACAGAGGTTAGCACGTATAAAGGATTAATGTTGGTTTCGAAATCATCGATTTCGCTATGAGCACCAACTTCAGGGTCGAAATCTTTCACCTGTCTTAGCAGTGTCGACATGTGATAGCACACGTGGAAACCACACTGGTCTCTGATCTGTTGCGCGTACTTGAAATTGGTGTCATGATAGAGGTCGTCCTTGCCCTATTTGTGCCTACCTCCCTTTGCAACATATGGTTCCCAAGCCCTATTTAAGGCATTGGTGAGTACAGTGAAATCATATTCTCTCCCCGCCCTATTGGAGTTAAGATAGTACACCCTACTCCATTTAAGTATTATGACCAACAGAATCCAATGGCGCTTACGCAGTGGTTATGTAGCGTCAGTAATAAGAATCTCCTAAAATAATCTAGACGAAAGGTATTATCTTATTACTCTTGATTGTGTGCACACACGATGTACTCCTTTTCTTGGTAGGCCCATAAGCACCGGTTCACGTACTCAACCACTTCATCTTCCTGATTTTGGACGTTGACCTCGTTGACCATCGATGGATCAAGGGATCCAACATGGTTACCAGTACGACGAGTTTCGATCCAACACAACCTTAAGACTTGTAGTACATATTAGCACAAATTTAAGAAGAAATTATTAGCACATCACATGGAGGAATATTGCACTTACAATGAGTAACATTTAGAAGACCAGTATCGAGTTTCTGAATCTTGAATAGATCGAAGAGGTCATCAAAGCCTATAGTTATATAGGCCGGGCTCGATAGGAACGGTTGGTGATCGTGATGTCCAACTATAGAAGACTCCCTCATTTCCGCTTGGCATTGCTTAGCTCTATATACTGTTTGTGTAGCTCTCGACAAGCAATACCCATTACAGCTAACACATTGTCCTCCACCAAAGGCATGCCTAGTACAAATTGTGCTGGCACACGTTGCTTTTGAGCCACCTGCTCCACAACCTTCCCCTTGTCTTTACCCCGACCCTTTTCACCTTTGTGTCTCTTGACAAATGGTGGGGAGCTATCGGCCTTCCGTGTGATCTTAATTGGAGTCAAGGTGGCAGCTATATCAGCCAAATCCATGCAAGGTGCCACGGGTGAACGTGGTTCCGTCATTGCCGGTCCACAAGGAGCCTCAATCGATAGTTGGGACTTAGAAGGTGCACGATCCATCGATCAACTTGGACGAGGATCGCCAAAGGTAATATCTGCCTTGGGCCATTGCATGTATGTCTTGCGCGCATCGCCCAAAGCAAGAATTTCATCATTCCGGGGCACAGGCAGTGGATACGACAGCCAATTGGGCATGACCAAATCAACTGACACCTTGGCATACCCATCCATGAGGTCTGCGTTGTGCACCCTATCTATTATGGAGGGTTTGTAAGCCATGCCCTGTGCGACTTCTAACGCAAAGGTTGGTGTGACCCTAACCACTAGGGTGCACTGCGCTACGTCCTGCATTGTAAAGAAACAATTTAATACTGAAACATGTCAAGGCTGAGGCTTTTCAAGTGAGGAGGATCGTATAGTACCAATTACCTCTATGAGGTCCACCGTAGCTGGTACTTGGACTGGGAGATGAGGCACCTCTGTGGATGCACAACTACTCCTGTGTTGTGACGGGCTCGCCTCAACATGTGGATGAGGAGTTGGCTGTGTCACATGGTCACGCCCTCAAGCTATGTTCATATCGACGAGGACCTTGGCCACCCTTTTTCGACCCTAGCATCCATGTCTTGCTTCAGCTCCTGAATGACCTCCACCTTCAGTTGCTCCTTCACGCGAGCTTCCCTCTCTTCTTTAGAGGCTTTTCTTTTTCGATATTGCGAGCTATACTGGGGCAAGCCATGCTTCCATGGAACATCGGAGCCTATTCCGCGAGTCCGGCCAGGATGTTCTGGATTTCCAAGCGCCTTCATGAGGATGTCATCCTTGCACCTCTTTGGCGCGGACTCGACCTCACTTTGCGAAGTTTGTTCGGCAATCAACCCCATCTATAGAAAATAAGAATCGTAATCGTTACAAACATGTATAATGTAATAACAAGGGAACTCACTAATAGAGCATTACTAAAGTTAGGAGGAAACTCACTAGTTCCTGATAGACGACAACATCATTTTGGTTGGGAAATGAAATGCTATCGTCTTGGTTGACCTTACCCCTGGCCCTAGCCCAGTTCCGAGCTCATGGTTCAAGGATGTCAGTAAAAGGGGGAGGGACATTTGCTGCAGCTGCAGCTTCATCCTCTTGAGCCCATATTTGTTCTTTGCCGATGTACCCTGCGTGCCGAGCCGATGTGGGTGCTCATTCCGTTGTTGCAGTAAGCGATGCGCCTCGCTTGAGTCCCTGAACTCTTGAGTGTTTTTGAGCTCGCAGAATTCCTCCCACACCTTCTCTGTAATCTGCGGGTAGTCTTTGAAGGGAGTCCAATTACCGGGTGGGACGATATATTCTGAGATGGACTTGAAATTTTTCTAGGCCTTGCCCATCTTCTGCAATGCCTTCCGCTTCAGCCTGGCCTCTGCTTCAGTGGGATAGCCAAACCATGCGACTAATGCCGTCCACGCTCTCTCTTTCTCGTCCTCTGAGACCTTACTGATATCTTTATGTAGGATTCCAAAATGTTCACGTGCCACCCACCGGCAGCAGTTCGACCATGTGCCTATGACATTCCTCGGCGCCGTAGGCCTACCACTTGAATCCACCTCAGTGATAACTTGTCTGGTGGTCAGTAGGCGATTCTGTGTTCGAGGGTTATGCCCATATGTAGCTCCACTTGTCCCGTCCAACATAGACGTTTCCTGTTGCTCAGACATTTCTACAGCAAAGAAACTACTATACCATTTCCTACACTTTATGAAAATATTGCCTAAACCATTTCCTAACCATCTCCTAAAAGATCCTAAAATCCTATAATCCTAATATTTCTTTACATTTGTAAATCGAAAGAATTGTAAACAGTTATAAATCAAAATATTTGTAAACAACCTAAATCACTAAATTTCTAAACAACCTAAATCAAAATTATTCTAAACATTTATAAATCAAAATAATTCTAAACAACCTAAATCACAAAATTTCTAAACAACCTAAATCACAAAATATTTCTAAGTATGTCTAAATGGGGGGAGGAGGCAGAGAATAACCTATGAAATGGGGGAAGGAGGCGGCGGCCGGCGTCGAGGACGGCAGGGAATTGGCTGTTGGCGATGGCCGGTGTCGTGGACGCGGGGAGACAACAGGTGTCGTGTAGGGGGAGGCGGCGATCGACGATGGCAAGTGAGAAGGAGAGAGGTGAGTAGAGAGGGAGTGAGAGATTGGATCTGGGTGAGAAAGTCTCGGTTGGTAACACCGAGACTAATGGTGGAGGATCTTTAATCTCGGTTGATATTACCAACCGGTACTAAAGATACATTTTTAGTATCAGTTGGTAACACCAACTGGGACTAAAGATATTTTTAGTAGCGGTTGATGTTACCAACCGGTACTAAAGATGTCTTCAACTGGTATTGAAGGGGGTTTCAAACCGGTAGTAAAGATCGTTTTCCTAGCAATTTAAACTATTTGCTCTTACATATTTTTTGAAATATTTTTTAAAACTGTTTGCTCTTTCATTACATTGTTTTGCATTATTTTTTTCATTACATTTTTTAACTATTTGCTCTTTTATTTTATTCTTTAAAACTATTAGCTCTTACGTATTTCATTTCTCTTAAATATTTCAATAGTTTTCAAACATATCAAAAAATATTATATGTCTTGAAACCATTTCCAACATAACACATATATATTACACAAAATTAGACATAGTCAAACTGGACTACAAGTTATAAAAATAGTCCTTCCTCATGATCGACGCATGCATGTTGGACCTCATCTTCTTCGTCCTTCTCTTCTAGAGGTATTTCTTGACCCAAGCCTTGGACGTGCTGGTTATAGTCTTCTTCATCTGCAATGTTGTCGACACCTACAATTTTCCTTTTCCCTTCACGAACCACATGTAGTTTCTTGTTACTCGGGTCAATTATGTAGAAGACTTGGACAACTTGTTTTGCGAGGACAAACGGTTCATCCTTATACGCGTTGTTAGCAAGATTGACAATGGTGAAACCTTCCTTATCAACTTTGACACTACGCAGATCGACCCATCGACAACAAAACAACGACACTTTAAACTTCAAGTAATCCAGCTCCAATATTTGCTCAACTCAACCATAGTATTGATCACGACGACCACGATCACTACTTGCTGCCTCAATGTGTATGCCACTATTCTGCAATATGCATTTGTTGTCTTGCTTAACTGTGTAAAATATATATCCATTGATGTCATATCCCTGCCAGGTAGTAGCATCCCATTCTGAACCATGTGACAACCACTTGATTGTTTCACTTGACAAGTTGTGACTGTTGGCAACTCGGTTCTTGAACCACTCGTTGAAACCAGCAATGTGCTTTCTTCTAACCCAACTCTTTGGTCGCCCTGAGTTGTCATGTCGGATTAATCCCTCGTGTTCTTCCAAGTACGACACAACTTCAGTCATATGCTGGAGGACCACGAAATGAGCTTTGTCATACACCTTGCGATCCAGCCTAACAATTTTCTTTCCAACAATACCCATCCCTTCAAGCCTGCCTTCATGATGAGATCGTGGTAATCCAATTGAGAAGGTCTCGGACATGTAATCTACACAGAACTCGATGACCTCCTCGGTGTTGTAACTTTCAATAATGCTACCCTCGGGGTGGGATCGGTTTCGTACAAAGCCCTTTAGTATCCCCAGATAACTTTAACAAGGATACATCTGCCTCAAAATAGCATGACCACAACATTTTGTCTGCTAGGTGCACGGGAGATGTTCCATTATATCAAAAAACGTAGGCGGAAAGTACATCTCAAGATGACATAGGGTTTTCACAATTTTTGCCTTTAGTTCATCTAGACCCTCTAGATCATTGATCTTTTTGGCCAATTGCATTGAAGAAGGAACATAATCGCATTAACGTGTGTCGGACTTTAGGAGGCAAAATATTCCTGATGGCAACAGGCAGAAGCTGTGTGATAAGGATGTGGCAGTCATGCGACTTCATTCCAACCAATTTTAGGTCGTCCAATGAAATGAACTTACTAATTCTCGATGAGTAACCAGATAGAACCTTAATATCACTGAGGCATGTGAGCATATCCTTCTTCTCATCCCTCGAAAGAGTGTAGCAGGCTGGAGGAAGGAACACACTTTCGGACTCCTTTGTTATGGGATGTAGCTCAGAACGAATACCCATATCTTCCAAATCTCGTCGGTTGTTGAAACCATCCTTTGTGCTACCTTGGTTAAGCAATAACTCGAGAAGACTCTCACAGACATTCTTCTTGACATCCATCAAATCTATGCAATGGCGGACCTCAAGATGCTCCTAGTACGCTAATCTCCAGAATATTGATTTTTTCTTCCACATGCTCTTCTCTTTAGTGTTCCCAACTTTCTTCATTTCCCGAAATCATTGGTGATTCCCCTGACTAAGTCATGCACCTCCAGTCCTGTTTTTTCTGGCGGGGGACTAGCAACCTCTCTGTGTCCACTGAAATTCTTATTCATACTTCTGTAAGGGTGAAACCTTGTGAGATATCTCCTGTGACCCATGTAAGACCATCTTGCATGAATGCCTCAAACATCTGCTTCTTGTTTCATCCATACACTCCGAACAAGCCTTTCTCCCTTTGACAGTTTGCCCTGAAAGGTTACCAAGGGCCGGATAATCGTTTATGGTGCAAAACAGCATCGCGCGGAGGCTGAAGTACTCCCGCCGAGATGCGTCCCATGTTCGCGTGCCCTCATGCCATAGCCTTTCAAAGTCATCGATTATTGGTTCAATGAACACATCGATATCATTGCCAAGTTGTCTCGGTACTTGAATGAGCATGGCAAGCATAATATACTTTCTCTTGAAGCACAACCAAGGTGGAAGGTTATAGTTCATAAGAAGAACTGGCCATGTACTATGACGACTTATCAAATTACCAAATGGATTAATGTCGTCCGAACACATGGCGAAACACATGTTTCTTGGGTCCTTTGCAAATTCGGGGAAAACTCTATCGATTGTCCTCCAGTGTACTGAATCTGCTGGATGCCTCAGCTTACCATTGACCTTCCGTTCTTCAGCATGCCAGTGCACTAACTTAGCTTGTTTCGGATTCGCAAACATTCTCTTCGTGCGCTCAGCAATTGGTAAATACCACACCAAGGACCACCCCTCTTTGACTTACGACCTTCACCTTCACTTATGTCTCGCTTGTATCTAGAAGCCTCACAGATAGGGCAAACATCCAAGTCGGCATATTGTTTGTAATACAATATGCAGTCGTTCCTACAAGCATGAATTCTTTTGATCTCCAGACCCAATGGGCATAAGATTTGTTTTGCTTCGTATGTCGTATGCGGAATTTGGTTTCCATCTGACAACAAATCCTTCAAGAACTCAAGAAGTTCTATGAAACTCTTGTCTGACTAGCCGTTAATTGCCTTAAGCTTCATAAGTTCTAACACAGAGGATAACTTGGTGTGCTTTGGCTTACACCCGAGATACAATGGCGTCTCAGAATCTGCCACTAACTTACTGATCTTCTCGAAATCCCTCTCGCTATGAACTGGGTCTTCAACATCACGCAACATATCTGATAGAGTTTGAGGGTCCAAATCTGTGGCATCACCGCCTGATGGAGAAGGGACAAAAATGCCATCTCGAACTGCTAGGTCGTTCATGACATCCAACACTTTATCAGTTGCTACATCTGGTGCCTCTTACTCTCCATGCTTGCTCCAACATCTGTAGTCGTCCATGAATCCTCAAAGGATCATATGAGAATGAACCCATGAACTATTCTTGAACATCTTCTCATTCTTACAGTCTACACATGGACAAAACATATTTGTTCATCCTACTTTTCCTGTCATTATCCTCAAAACTAACGAATGCAGTGACCCCCTCCCTATACTCTCGAATCGAACGGTGAATATCGTACATCCAACTTCGGTCCATCTGCAATCAATAACATAAAAAGTGTAAAACACAATACAAAATACACGTTAGAAAAAAATAATTATCACAGTTTTTTTTACCTCCATTTCTGGCAAAAAATCGCCCTCTTCACTCTCCCACCCGAAAAATGAACAATGCATTGGGTTGGGATGGAAAGCAGGTGGCAGCCGAGGGTATATATAGGCCGTAACTCACCTCAAACGGGTTAGGGCTAAAATCTGTTTGAGGTAACTGAACCACACCTCTGATGGGCCGGAGCTACGCGGCCCCTCACAGGTATGAATCACCTGTGATGGGCTAGAAGGGGAATCCGACAGAGATGTATCTCTGATGGATTTCATTTTAGGCCTGTCACGGGTTACTTGATACCTGTGACGGGTCACAACTGGAGTGCTCACCGATGACGACATCTCGTAGGACCCGTCAAAAGTGACGGTCATCCGTGACGAGCACTTTGGCTCGTCACTGATGACCCGTCAGAGGTGAACAGATCTGACATAGTGGAATGCATAATTGGAATTAACTTTAATACCAATACCACATGAGCACTCAATAAAAAAGCCGACAAAAGAATACGAGAATCATAGCAATTGAAAGCCAGCACTGACGCACTGTAATGGTATGTTAATATTGGATATTATTGACTTACTGAACTCTCTGTACTGTGAGTGCCACCTTTGTTGTGCTCAGGCCTTATATATCCATCCATGATGTGTTCAGGCCAAACTCTTGTAGACATTTGCATGATCAGTTACCCAGTCTAGTAGTTATGATGCAAAGATTAACCCATGGTGTAGATTATAGGATTGAGAAGTATTGGGATCTTAGCCTCAACAGATAACTCAGCTCAAGAACTTCGAAGTGTTGATAGCCAATTTTGGCACATCTGGTAATAGTTTTATTCGGTTATTAGTTAAGAATCAGTCGAATGAAAAATCAATTAGTTCA
This sequence comes from Oryza officinalis, assembly GCA_008326285.1. Classification (NCBI taxonomy): domain Eukaryota; kingdom Viridiplantae; phylum Streptophyta; class Magnoliopsida; order Poales; family Poaceae; genus Oryza; species Oryza officinalis. The sequence goes on from BDMV01000005.1 coordinate 8,006,760, forward strand.
CTGTTGGTGTGGTTATGGACCAATTAGTCGTTTACTGACTAAAGCAAATGAGGTGATTAAAATGTTAATCAAGTGAGGCCAATTAGTGTTAAGCTTATATTTAATTGGCTATCCATATACATGCTGTCAGATATTAGTACACAATTGTACATGCACTTGGATTTTTCGTGAAGGTTAACGCTTCAAGACAAGACTCAAGGGCCACATGCAGGCATATAAAAGATCCTGATTGCATAAATTCAGTGTGCATGCGTACAAGAGAGAAGCTAGGGCTGATCAGCGGGATTTGCTGCCGATGAAACGACGCGATAATTTTCCATCTGTATTAATTTGCGTTGATTTGATTCAATCATTCCTAATCTAATTATTGTAGACCAAGCCTAAGACTAAGCACCCTATTTAAGGGTTAAGGCTGATTGGAGAAACCCCCGACTCAATCGACAAAATCATTCCACGTTCTTTCTTCAGTCTTCTTTTTCCCTTTTTTTTTTCTTAGAAGTAGATTAATCTGGTTTTTTTTTGCCGATTTGATTGAAAGTCGGTCGCTCGTCACAGCGAAAGCATGATAGTTATCTTTGTATCAATTTGTTTTTGACGAACAATGTGTTGATTTTTTATGCCAACAGTTTCTTCTTTGGCAGAGAGACATGGTGTGGGGTGAGGACCTGCTACTCTTGTAATTATGGTGATTAATTGTAACAAGCAACGAAGGAATGCAACCAAAGCGAGTCTGCTCGCCTTGGCTTCTCAAATCTAACTCTATGTAGATCGGTGTTGTCTGTTACTACTCATGAGATGCAATCATGATCACCAAAAGCAAAAGCATGAATTGACACTCTAATATCAATTTCTTAATAAGCCCACTATGGTTTGCCTCAACACTGTAATTCCGATTCCTAAAATCTTGGAATGTTATGTACTTTATCAGACCCTAAATAAATTGTTTTTAGAGTTCAAAATATGTCCTAAAATAAGTTGGTTTCTATCTCTTTATCTATCCTCGGTCTACAAATCGAAATCGAATAGTTTAGTCACTTCCATTTCACTTACCAACGTACCAATACTGCTTTCCTATCAATGAGAGATACAGTTGTCTTTTTCTCTCCTCTTACTAATTTGAATATCAATTGCTAGGAATTAATTTATTTTGGGACTGAGGGAGTACGTACATCATGTCTTTCTCCAGTGATAAATCATAGACGCAAAATGTTCATTTATTATCAAAACATGTAAATGTGTTGATACTATAGATTTATTGTCCCTGGAAATTATTAAAATTTACATGTATTTTCATGCTGTTTTTCTACTATTATTGTCAGTTGGTACATAACAAAAGTTGGCCCTCCTCATGTCTGAATCCTGGCTTCACCACTTACCTTTCCCCAGAAAGTAGATGATGAAAACTTAGAAGTTACAAAACCAAGTTAAATGGAGTTAAAAACCAAGTTACAATACCAAAATGGATCTAAACATGCTTGCCATATAAACTACAGTTTCTATCAAAGCCACTTTATTTCCAACGACTAATAGTCGGTTGACTACCATGTGTTTAATTAATTCTATTAGGAATATAAAATAAATCCATTCCTCGAAATTCCAGGGATCCAAATGGGGCCTAATGCTGTTTTGTGACAGCATGTACAGGAATATATGTCGTGCAGATTACTTCATATCTTACTTTGGGCTTCACTGCGTAATAAGTACATAGCTAGCCTACAGCTAATTAAACACCGTCACCACCACAAAGTTCTCAAGGCAAAATCAGTAGTTGAATATTGCAATAAGCAGAACAGTTATCGACAGAAACTTGAAGTTCAGTCTGAAGTTTAGTTGAACTTAACCGGTTTATCGAACAGTTTCTATGCAGTGTGCCTGGACCTGCTCAGTTACCGTTTTATTTTGAGACCTGGCAACAAAGCAGCAAGTCCATACAGAATAGGAAATCTAATCATATTGTGAGCATCTCTAGATAGGCCATATAAATATAGTTCTTGTCTCTATTTAGAATTGTAAGAAAGTTGCACAACTTAGGACACATAAAAGCATGAACAGTAAGGTTTAAAGTGCTGGCAATATGGGATCCACGCTTTCAGGTTTGGATGATAATGTGAAAGAGAGGAGTGAGAGGATAAGTCGACACTAATAAGCTCTTAAACTCAGATTAGGAAACAGTGATGTGGCATAGGAGCATCCACAATACAGTGGCAGTGGCTGAGCGTCGATTTGTTGGTGGCATGTTAGCAGCAACTACAACGGCAGGGATGGTGGCGGAGGAGATTGACTTGTTGGTATGTCCAATTTGAGTTATGAGTGGTATTTTTAGAAGGGGCTAGTTTTCAATGTGGCATATATCAAATTTACATAGAGTCCTGATTACCTTCTCAACTATTGTGAAAGTCTGATTTACCCCTCAATTTTGATACCAACTATTTTACATCCCTGTGCCATCTAAAGCGGACAAATTAGTGGAATAGTAAAATGCATGCCGGCTAACATAAATGTATGTGTATTCCACATCCTAAAATGGGCGTGTGAACAGTGTGTGCACAGAATAGTGGTAAATCATCTTAAATAGCAATCGGTCTCCTTAAAGAGAGAAAAAAAAGCAAAAATGGTAAATCAAGTGTCTAGCAGTTTTTTTTTTGGGAAAGATAAACATTACGAGCATTGTATTAATGAAGGTACGTAGAGATGCCTTCTGGTGATAATAACCTAGAGGGCACATAAAAGACGGAGAAGAGTGTCCATGTGTATTATTTCCAACAACTCTCTATGGACATCTCTTGTTTTCTTGAAGCAAGACCACACCCTGAAGTATACACAACCATACTATTGTAAGAGTGTGCAACCAATTGAGAGAATGATGAGAAGTGTTGATTAACAAGCAAAATCTAGGGTTAGGAGACATCCGGAATGGTTCTAGTGTTGCATCTTATCACAAGGGATGGTGGGAATACAATGGAAGAGCTGAAGAAGGCGATGTACCGAGTTGTGTAGCTCTGTTCTTTATGACTTGCCACTTCACTTCATGGAGTTCAAACTGCACTGGCGTGTATTGCTTGAAGGATTTGAATGATGCATGTGCTTCGCATGAGAAAGCAAGCTCACAACAGGACTTGATACTTCAGATATCTCATGCAAACATGTTTAATTTGAGTATTATTTTACTCTAGTCTTTGGACATAGCTTTGCTCAGGTGATCTGTCTTGGCTTAGTTCATCGCTCTCTAGTGAGAAGTATGTGGTTGGCATCATAATGTTTCACACAGAGTTACAGGCACCAGAAGATCTTGACTGGAACAAGAAAATAGGGGAATTTTCTAGTGTTACCACACATAGCTGATGAGCTGAAGTCAATTTTGTAAAATCAAAGTGTGTTTGATTGGTATTTCATGATGAACAATTGGCATGTGAGATAATTGGTTTTGATATTTAGAGATTATTCATGAAGTGGTTTTGGAAATGTGTGATTTTCAGATAGTGAACAGGATTGTGCTTGATGATGGTCCGGTTAGACTTGACAGGTGTTGCCGGTCAGACCGGCGTGTATTGCGCGGTCAGACCGGCTAGCCCGACGGTCTGATTGGCCTACACTGTGTCGGTTTTGGTTTCAGGTTGTTTAGTTGGATACTCATGATTGATTTATGTTTATGACTTCGAGATGATTTCTATGCGTACGTAATACAGTTGTGTGCTAACATTGAGTCAAGTTGGAGAGAAACTTGTGCTTGGATATGGTTTCTTGGTTGATGCATTTGTAGGTGAGTCTTGATGCTTCGGGAGAGTGTTGCCAGTGATGGATCATGAGTCAATTTGAGAGAAGATGATGTCCAGACGATCAGGATATCATGCGGGATGCTTAGGCTAAAGATCAATGCAAGTGGTTGGTGAAGATTTCATATAACATACAATGGAGATATTGTGTTTGTATGAGACGAGAAGTCAAATTTAAAAAAAAGTCCAAATTTGGTATGATTGGTTTTGTAAAGTTTGTTTCTTGTAGTAGAAGGTTTCCTAGGGGATTAGAACTTCTTGTATGAGTTGAATTCGTAGCTTTAGGCTGTGGATCTATAGGTATAAATAGAGAGGGAGGTTGAGGCCTCTCTGTATCGATTTTATAAGAGTTGAGTTTAGAGAAAAGTTAGGGTTTCTAGTTTAGTCGAGATTTTCGAGAAAAGTGTTGTTGTTGCACTTTGTAAATACATATAGTAGCAATGAAGTTCAATCTACTTTTGAGAGATCTTTTATTTGTGTTTGCTCGGGTGCGGCAGTCCAACCGGCCGGACACCGGCGGATCAGAGGCGGTCAGACCGGATGCAGTGAAGACGGCGACAGGCGATATCAGGCGGTTAGACCGGAGCTCCTACGCTGGTCAAATCGAAGGCTTTCAGGCGGTCAGACCGGCGCATATACTTCGGTTAGACTGATATCCATCGGATTCGAGGGTAACTTTATATTGTGCTAAAAGTTTGGCTTTTGGGTACTACAACCATTCACCTCTCCTTCTGGTTGGCTTAGTTCTTATTGTTTGATCTTACAAATTTCACCAATTTGGCAAATTACACCAGTGGTATTGCGACACTAGTGTAGAGTGTTTACAGGAATGTGTGGTGCTGATCATTTCGTAGTTCATGTGTGTTCAATAGTCACAACAAACAATTTTACTACACGTAAACTCCGTGTCAGCATATACATTTGTGTCAAAATGCAGCATGCAGATTTCATGACATTAACTAAGAGTCTCAAGGGTAGTGTACAGGCCTTTCGTTCTCGCGGTGGTGATTGACAAGCTTGCTCTGGTACTCTAGCAAAATGTGGGTGGCGAGTTCTTTATAAAGAATGTTGCAAAGTAAGAAGGGGCGGAATAGGAGAGATAATTAGCTATCAAATATATTAATAAACTTTGTATCTTGTTTTTTATGAACTATTTTATTGTATATTCTATCTATCTACGGAGTTATCTTTAGATGACTTGGCCCGTATTTTTAGCCTATGGTGTTAATTGAACTTGCTGTAAATGAAAATGCATAAGTGGGAATTAAATCCCGTACCACATGGGTATTCAATAAAAAAAAGCTAACAAAAGAATAGTAGAATCAAAGCAATTTAAATCCAGCACTAACCACACTGTAATGGTATGCTAATATTGGCTTCTTATTGACTTATTGAACTCTTTGTACCTGAATGCGACCTTTGTTATTGTGGTATATAGCACCCAACCCCTATATATTTACCCATGATGTGTTCAAGCCAAACTCTTTTAGGCATTTGCATGATCAGTATCCACTCCAGTTGGTCTCATGCAAAGATAGCAGCCTAATAATTCATGGTGCAGTTTATAGGATTGAGAGGTATCAGGATCTTAGCCTCAAGAGGTATCTTGATGGGCGGAGCCAAGAAATCAAGCCGCCGGTGTCAATAGTTCATCATACGCTAGTGACATTTGGAATTAGCTGTCATAAGCGTTGACCTAATATACAAGTTTGTAGAACATTGTCAGAGGGTCACCTGACCCCGGTGGTTGTATTGTAGCTCCTCCCCTAGATATATCTCAGCTTCATGAACATCAAATCTTCCTCCGTTCTTCACAATAGGCAGATTTTAGCCTGTATTGGAAGTAGAGGGTAAAAACTTAGAAGTGCTGGGCGCAATAAACCCTCTCAAAGTGTTTGCAAATTTATAGTCAAACAGAGTTATCTGGAGTTTCAGTGCCAAAATCTGTCTAAACTCTAAACATGCTTGCCGTATAAACTACAGTTTCTGTCAAAGACATTTTATCTTTAACAACTACATAGTTGGTTGTTTGCCATGTGTTTTAACTCTATTAGGAATAGAAATATAAATTCCAGGGGTTCAAATGGGGCCTAATTTTTAGATAATGAAAGCTTTTATTGAACTTAGCCAATCACATCAAGATGATAAAAAAAACACTGAGCACACACTAGGAGAGACACAAACAAAACACACACAAATGAGGCCTAATGGTATTTTGTGCAGTATGTACATGAATATATATGTTGTTCAAATCATTTCGTAGTTCACTGGGCTTCATTGTGTCCTTATTAAGCACATAGCTAGCTATCCTACAGCTAATTAAACACCATGCACATTTATGTCACCACCACAGTTCTCAAGGCAAAATCTTGCCCACTTGCAAACAGAGTTTGGAAATGTGATCAGTAGTTGAATATTGCAATAACAGAACTGTTATCGACAGAAACTTGAAGCTTAGTCTGAAATTTTGTTGAACTTAGCTGGTTTATCGAACAGTTTTTATATATGGACCGGCTCGGTTATCGTTTTATTTTGAAACCTGGCAACAAAGCAACAAGTCCATACAGCATATGAAAACTAATCCGATCGTGAGCATCTAAAATAGTCCATATAAATATAGTTTTTGTCTCTATTTAGAATCCCACTAACCAAGCCAACCAGAGGGGGGTGAATGGTTGTAACACCAAAAACCAAAAACTTTAAGCGGAAATTAAAGTTACCCTCTTTTCGATGTAGATCGCCGCCGTCGCCGCTGCTGGCAAAACGCCGCCGCCGGTCTGACCGCCCGAGCTCCCCGGTCTAACCGTCCAGTCGCCGCCGGTCTGACCAGTGTATATTCGCCGGTTGAACCGTCGCCTCTCGCCAGTTAGACCACCCATAGTACTTCGGTCTGACCGTCGAGATCCAGAACAACGCCGGTAAAAACACTTGAAGATGTAGATCAAATCACATGACTTTATTGCATCAACTAGTGTTTACAAAGTGCAACCCCAGCACTCCTCTCCACAATTTCGAACAAACTCGAAACCCTAGCTTTTCTTTCAACTCTATTATCTAAAACTCGATATCAAGAGGCAACACCTTGACCCTCTATTTATACCCTCAACGTGGCTGCCCCAAGCCACGAATCCTACTCATACAAGAAGTCCTAATCCCATAGGAAACCTCCCATACAAGCAGCAAACTCAACACTATCCAAATTTGGACTCCTACCAAATTTGACTCCGCTTTCCATACGCATACAACACCACGTGTACGCCATATGGAAACCTTCACCTCCACATGTATTGTTCTCTAGCCTAAGCATCCCGCGTGATATCCTCGACCGTCTGGACCTCAACTTCTCCCAAGCCTAGTCCCGATCCATCACCGGCTATACTTCCATGGCCTCAAGCATGCAACACCTGCACGTGAACAACAAAGAAACTCCATATCCGAGTGCAAGTTATCCTCAACTTGACTCACATTAGCATAACACCAGTATCCACACGTATAGAAACCAACTCAAAGTCAAATCCACGAAGAAAACATCCAAATCCGAATTCGACAAGAAGTCGGCCCACTCTGTCAACTCTGCCAGTCAGACCGCGTGCCGGCCGGTCTGGCCACTCGCATACCTCCGGTCTGACCGGCCGCCTTAGCCCGGTCTGACCGGCCGCCTTAGCCCGGTCTGACCGGTAACAACCTGTCAGCACTATTCACCGTCTGAAAACACAACTCCGTATTTTCACAAACACTTACCTTTGACAATTGTTCATCACAAAGATTATCACATGATCCAACAATCTCCCCTTGATGAACACATTGGCAACAGGTTCAAAATGCAATTTAGTGTTTTTGAAAAACGAAAAACAAAAACGAATCAAAAAGCTCAGACGGCTCAAAAATCACAAACATGACGAAAAAAAAACTCTCCCCCTTTTTAAAAGAAAGAATTTCCCATATTTGTAATCCAAAACTTCAAAATCAACTATTTTTAGCAAATCAATTCTCCCCCTTTCAAGAAACATGCATTTTGTATATTTCTCCCCCTTTGACAATGATTTTATCAAGAATGCAAAAGAGAAATAATAACAAATGTATCACAAATGCAATATTTTTTTTCTAAGTTTTTTATCATCGAGAGCTTTAAAGTATACCAAAAGCAATTCATGATCATGTTTTGCAAGACAAGAAGATAAATTTATTAACTAGTTAACAAGCATGCATTATAGTACAAACATGAATCAAAGATATTACAATTAAGTTCAAATCAACAATAAAGATTCATGATTTCCAACGATTTATAATGCAACATATTCACAAGCACATAAGTTGAAAAATAAATATCTATAGATATACACCTACTGCATTTATCACTCTTTCTCAAATAAGCTTTAGCACAAAACAATCAAGAGAATTTTTAACTTTTATTTGAGCTTCTTTTTGCTCAAAGTTTTTCTCTCAATTATTCCGGGTACGTCCTTGTCGTCAAGACTGTTTCCAAGGATTCGGCACCCATTATTTTTGCTCACATCGAATACCTCTTTGTCGTCAAGACTGTTTCCAAGAATTCGGTATTCATTATTTTCTCTCATAGATATTTTTTTTATTCTCTTGTACAATGAGCATTTAAAAGCTATTTGAGGAATAATAAATCAATAAAGCACATATATATAAGCATTTATCATTCAATCAATATGCTAGCATCAATACTGCATATTTTCTTAATTCAAGTAAAAGAATTAGTGTCATGCATCATCTCACTTAAAAATAATATTTAAGCTTCATGAAAAGACTAAAATGCATATAAGCTAACATAGCTATAAATAAATCTCAATTATTTTGCTAGCTCTCTTTATTAAAGGTATAAGACAAAGCTCTCTTTTTATCATTATATTTATTTTCATATTTATAAACAAATGCATAAAAAATAAACATGAATGCATGAAAAAGCACAAACTCCCCCTCAAATTAACCTCCAATTTCCCTCGAAGAAAAATCAAGAAGAAATCAAAGATTTTGAAAAAGACATCCAATTACCAATGATATCACCAAGGTTCTCATGAATTGACATATAGTCATTTGAATTAACCAAAACTACTATCTCACAAACTTGCACATGAAAAGCTAATAATTGAGAAAGTAGAACAAAATTATATCAATCCAAAATTACCTTGATGTTACCTTGAAAAGCAACCGTCGTCTCAACGTTGAACACTCATGGGGAGTATGCCCAAAAATAACTACGAACGAGAAAATGTCGAGGCCTCTGTGTTGGTGTTAGAAATAAAAAATTTTGGAATCCAACACTGAGTCACACGACCAATAGAACCAGTAGGTACATATGCATGAACAAAATCAAAATCAGACTTACCTGAAAACTTACCTTGTCGCTTCACAAAAGTCCGATTTGAAATACGCACAAAATAGCCCTGAGGCCGGTCTGACCGTCACTGTCCCTGCGGTCTGACCGGACCTGGCTGACGGTCTGACCGCCGGTACAACTGCGGTCTAACCGCTGGTCGAAGCCGGTCTGACCGATTAGTCAGTGTCGGTCTGACCGAGCTCCTCGATCCAAAACCCGATTTTCGCCACCGTTGTTCAGCAAAAGCAATTTCTTTTTCTTTTTTCTGTTTATGAGCAAGTCTAAAACAAAAACCAACCAAATGTCCATCTTTTCCACAAAAAGAACAAGTATACTTCTCACGACAAGAAGTTTTTGAAGTAGATGGTTTTGAAATTGATGGTTTTGCAAAAGACTTTTTCTCTTGAATCATTGAAGGAAGAGAAGCCAAAATTTCACCGGATTTAAAAATTGTTTTCTTTTGTTCGGGTTTTGTCAAAACATTACCTTTTTCAGTTATGCTCAAAACAGCAGGTTGGTGATTTGTAAAATAGACATTAGTATTAAAACCTACACCACGATTGAAAGTGCTCACTTTTGATTGATCCAAAATCATGTTAAGTTTGTTTTTACCATCTGAAAACTTTTCCAATGAACTTTTTAAATAAGAAACTTCTTTTTCCAAATTAGCACAATTTTCACAATCAACCAAAACACCTTTATTTTTGCGACACTTAGAACAAGAAAGCACTTCATCTTGTTTTACAATATTTTCCATGTATTCAACACGTCCTAAAGCATCTTTCAATTTCATTTCATTCAAAAAGCACTTTGAGCAATTTTGAGACATCAAAACATCCTTGTGTTGTTTAATCTTTTTCGCACACAAAACATTGAACAAAGAACTTGCACATAAAGCAGTTTTTCAAAATATTCTTTGTCAACATTAATTCATCAACAACACGAGCATGCAAAGCAAATCCAAGAGCAAGAGAAGATTTAAATCTCAAATTATGATCAAAATTGATATCTCTAATTTTTGAAATTTCATGCATTAAAACCTCACAATTTTTGCAATTATCATCATCAGGAATAAGAGATTTTAATCTAGCAATTTCAGAATTAAGAGATTCAATGATAAACTCTTGTTTTTTAATCATCTTCTCACATCTTTTATTTTTGGAGCTAAAAGTGGAAATTACTTCTTCAAAAAATTCTATGGAAGGACTTACCTCATTATCTTCAATTTCTAACTCAGATTCACTATGAGCCATGAAGCAAAAATCAGAGATGTACTTTTCCTTGTCCTTATCTTCATCACTCTTAAGATCAACATTGCTTGCCGGTTCAAAAGCAACATAGACTTGATTCAACACTTTCTTGAAAGTTTCTTTGGATCTCCTTCCTTTAAAAGTGTTCTTGGGCTTGTCATCATTGTCTTCCTTCTTGCCTCTCCCAAGCTTAGGACAATTGAACTTGATGTGACCAAGCTCTCCACACTCGAAGCATCGAATGGGTCCTCCACGCTTCCTGTTCCTAACATTGTTCAAAGCTCGAGACAACTTGTTAATAGCCAAAGTCAAGTCCTCCTCCTCGAATAGTTCGAGTTGATCATCGGACATGACATTAATAGAAGCAAGAGCAGTAGAAGTTGACGAAGAAGCACCAAGATCCAATGAACTCGAGGGAGAAACCAAAGCATTAGGATCAATTTTTCGAGAAAGAATATTCATCTCATGAGTTTTGAGTTTAGTGTAAAGTGAATCCAAAGTCAAACAAGACATATCAACAGATTCTTGAATTGATGTAACTTTCATTTCCCAAATAGACATGTCAAGACCATTCAAAAAGTGGCGAGAAACTTCAGATTGAGAATAATTAATATCATAAGCCGAATCAACAGATCGAAGATTACTTAAAATTTTGTTGAATCTAGCAAGATAGTCATCTAAAGCTTCTCCAGGTTTCATCTCAAATTTTATGTAATCCTTTTTGAAAAGATTTTTACGCAATTCTTTAATGTTGGAAGTTCCTTGATGAAAATTACGCAAAGCGTTCCAAATCTTATTGGCAGTTTTAAAATGCGACACACGATCAAAATCGGAACGAGAAATCCCACTCAATAAAATATTTCGAGCTTTGCAATTATTTTCAAATTCAGTTTTCAAAGCAGCAGTATTAATTTGTTCAGGAATCTCATAGGGATTAGCAACCTTAAGCCAAATATCATAATCTTGCGCCATGATGTAAGATTGCATTTTGTCACACCAATAAGAAAAATCAACTCCATCGAAAACATGTGGCTTAGTTGTAAAATTGTTCACCATGGTTAAAACTTTAGATCGGTAAAAATCCAAAGAAGAAAAACAAGGCTCTAATACCACTTGTAAGATCGAATCCCACTAAATAAGCCAACAAGAGGGGGGTGAATGGTTGTAACACCAAAAACCAAAAACTTTAAGTGGAAATTAAAGTTACCCTCTTTTCGATGTAGATCGCCGCCGTCGCCGCTGCTGTCAAAACGCCGCCGCCGGTCTGATCGCCCGAGCTCCCCGGTCTGACCGCCCAGTCGCCGCCGGTCTGACCGGTGTATATTCGCCGATTGGACCGTCGCCTCTCGCCTATTAGACCGCCCGTAGTACTTCGGTCTGACCGTCGAGATCCAGAACAACGCCGGTAAAAACACTTGAAGATGTAGATCAAATCACATGACTTTATTACATCAACTAGTGTTTACAAAGTGCAACCACAGCACTCCTCTCCACAATTTCGAACAAACTCGAAACCCTAGCTTTTCTTTCAACTCTATTATTTAAAACTCGATATCAAGAGGCAACACCCTGCCCCTGTATTTATACCCTCAACGTGGCTGCCCCAAGCCATGAATCCTACTCATACAAGAAGTCCTAATCCCATAGGAAACCTCCCATACAAGCAGCAAACTCAACACTATCCAAATTTAGACTCCTACCAAATTTGACTCCGCTTTCCATACGCATACAACACCACGTGTACGCCATATGGAAACCTTCACCTCCACATGCATTGTTCTCTAGCCTAAGCATCCCGCGTGATATCCTCGACTGTCTGGATCTCAACTTCTCCCAAGATTAGTCCCGATCCATCACCGGCTATACTTCCATGGCCTCAAGCATGCAACATCTACACGTGAACAACAAAGAAACTCCATATCCGAGTACAAGTTATCTCCAACTTGACTCACATTAGCATAACACTAGTATCCACACGTATAGAAACCAACTCAAAGTCAAATCCACGAAGAAAACATCCAAATCCGAATCCGATAAGAAGTCGGCCCACTCTATCAACTCTGCCAGTCAGACCGCATGCCGGCCAGTCTGACCGCTCGCATACCTCCGGTCTGACCGGCCGCCTTAGCCCGGTCTGACCGGTAACAACCTGTCAGCACTATTCACCGTCTGAAAACACAACTTCGTATTTTCACAAACACTTACCTTTGACAATTGTTCGTCACAAAGATCATCACATGATCCAACACAAATCTGTAATATAAAGTTGCACAACTTGGACATATATAAAAGCATGAACAATAAGGTTCAAAATGCAGGTAATAGGAGATCCACGCTTTTAGGTTTGGCCGATAAGCTGAGGGAGAAAAGTAAGAGGATAAGCCAACGAGTAACTGGGATTCTCACACGTTCAACCAGCTTCTTGAGGGCATCGATGGGGGTAATAAGCTTGGCTGTCAACAATTAAACAATGTACAATTTGTAATTTTAGGTCATTGGACTCCCTCAACTCTGACACCAGACGTTTTGCATCCATGCATTATCCAAGCCGGACAAATTAGTGGAATCGTAATATACACCTTGGCTAACACAAATGCGTATTGCACATCCTACAATGGGCATTTGGATAGTGTGTTCGCAGCATAGTGGAAAAGTAGTCTTCTTTTGTTCCTTCCAGCCTATTTGGGCCTAGGCCCATTTATGTTCTTTCACATATGCTCATCTAGTAGACTATAAGGTTGTCAGCCAGATTTGTGGTGTGTTCAGCAATCCCCTTTCCTATCTTCTACTCCCTCGTTTTCACACACACGTTTTCGAAACTGCTAAATGCTATGTTTTTGGCAAAAATTTTGTATAGGAAAATTATTTTAAAAAATCATATTAATCCATATTTCAAGTTCTTTAGTTAATATTTAATTAATCATGCGCTAATGAGTCACTCATTTTGCATGCACGGGGGAGAAGTTAGTAACCTTCCCTCCCGAATGCAGCCTTACTCGTAGTCGGTTCTTTTAAGTCCTTGACTGACCTAGATTATTAATACAATTCATAAAGTAATCGATACTCTTTCAAAATCCCTTGCAAAAGACAGTACTTGTTCAAAAATAAAGAGTAGAGTATCATCTTACAATAGCAATCGATCTCCTTTAAGGAAACAAATGACAAAATTGGTAAATCATGTGTCTAGCAGTTTTTTTTCATTTTTTGGGAAAGATAAACATTGCAGGCATTGTATAAATGCAGGTAGATGCCTTCTGGTGACAGTAACTAGAGGGCACATAAAAGGCTGAGAGGAGTGTCTGTGTATATTAGTTTCAACAGCTGATATCTATGGATATCTCTCGTTTTCTTATAGCAAGAGCCCACCATGAAGTATACATGACCATACTATTATAAGAGTGTGCAACCAATTGCGAGAATGATGAGAAGTGTTGATTAACAAGCAAAATCTAGGGTTAGGAGACATCCAGAATAATGCTTGCATTGCATCTTCTAACAAGGGGTGGTGAGAACACAATGGAAGAGTTGAAATAAGAAATGTACATGTGGGCTCTTCTTGGATGGATGAGGTTTCACATAGTATAGATGGCGGAACAAAGCAAAGTGGGGATGGACTCCGAAAAACGCTTCACACAAATGTACAAATATAGACATTTGGAGAATGGAATTGAGATTGAGATGGTGGATGTTGATACCATAGAAGTGGAGGACACCACGGAAGAAGTTGTTGGTGGGTAACCCTAGCCCGCAGTAGAAAAAAAAAGGCAAGAATACCACGATATCGTCGGTGTTGGGAGTTGGAAACTCTTCGCCGGCGGCGGCCCACCATCCAATAAGCTCCTAGGCTGAAAGAACACCATTTTCCACAGCTTGCTCCAACTTGGCTTGGGTCGCAGTTGATGGATCCCAAGCAAGGCTTCCATCCGAAAGAAGAACAGATTCTCTTGATGATTCCAACATTGTATGGAGGTGAACCTTGGGGGTTTATGCCTGGATGGTTGAGGAACCCTAGATCTGGAGTGGGAAGGTTCTTTCGACTCAAATCTAAAAAACTCTAAAAGCAAGCGAGCAGGAAAGTGTGCAGCGAGGAAGACGAAGAGACGCAGCTACTATTGCTCAAATTGGGGATCTGGGTCGGAATTTATATTACAAAGAGCGTTTCTTTGGGCTAGCCCAGAAGTTTCCTCATGAAGTCTAAGATACGTCCCTAAAAAGTTTAATTGTTCGATTGAGGGCACTCGATTATATGACTCGGAGAGATTTGGGGTTAAGTACTCAGCTCGTCTTGTCTTTATGGATGGTATTGATGATGTCAAGAACTTACGCCAAGCTTAGTACTCAGGAGCTACTGTGGGGTATACGGTACTCTGGTACCTCACAGTGGGTCATCAAATTATTAACACGGGGTGAGCCGAGTGCCCTAGACCCATCCGGCTGGGTTGTAAATTAAGAAAGAGATTAAAGATGAGATTATAAATCTTTTCCCATATAAATAGATAATAGGTACCTAGATTATAAGGGATATCGTGTCATCTATAGACGGCTTCTCTAGGTTTATATAAAGGGAACCGAAAACCCTAATAGGGGTGATTGCTACGTGCTAACCCTAAGCCGTATTGCGAAACATTCTACACAAATCCAATCTACACAACTGAAGTAGGGTATTACCTCTTATCGAGGGTCTGAACCAGTATAAACCCTATGTCATCATCTCTTTTTGATCTTGTACACCCAATAAGTATTATTGTCGATCCACATAATCGACACTACCCAGTTCTATAGCTATGATCTTTAAGACTTGACACTTCATGGAGCTACTCTATGGAGTTTAAACTCCAGTGGCATGGATTCCTTGAAGGAGGTGAATGATGCATGTGCTTTGCAGGAGAAGCAAGCCCGCCAGGAGCTAGATTCTCTCTGGCGAACGACATGTTTAATTTTGAGCATCTTACTCTAGTCTTTGGCCGTTGCTTTGCTCTGGTGGTCTAGCTCGGCTTAATTCATCGCTCTCTAGTGAGAAGAATCTATGTGGTTGACACAACATTGTTCGGGTAGAGTTACAGGCACTAGAAGATCTTGAGTGGAACAAGCAAAACAGGAGAATTTCCTAGTGTTACTTACCACACATAGTTGACGACCTGATGCCAATCGCACCAATTCGGCAAAATTACAGCAGTGGTACTGCGACAGTTACGTAGAATGTTTACAGGACTAGTTCTGATCATCTCGTAGCTCATGTATGTGTCTTCAATAAACACAACAATTTGACTGCATATAAACTCCATGTCACCATACACAAACGTGTCAAAACGAGCCAATGTAGATTAATTGCTCACCATCCTTTAGGGCCACCACCACCCATAGCTCCAGGACCCTAGCAATTAAAAACCGGGATCATATCCTGTTCAGTCAGTGTTGTGCCCACATGTCAATGGCTGCACAGCAATAACCTCAAAGGATTAAACTGATAAATATATTAGTAAATTATGTAATTATTTATTGTGTTACAACTTGACATTTTCTAATAAGATATTAAACTTGTCGTATGTGAGAATGCATGCGTGGCCGGGAATTACTCTTTCCGACCCAAGATATATAGTTGCCTCAAAATATAGCATTTTTTCATCTATTTTCTTATCTCAATCAATTATAATTTTATCTTATTTAATTTATTTACCTACTTTCTCATCTCAAGCAATCACACACATCCCACATTTAATTTCGCATCTCTCTCTAATCCTCGTGAAATACTCCAGTAACCTCTAGAACATTGTCTCATAAAACCACATGAGCATTAGTACCCAACCCCTATATATAGGGTTTATGATATTCAAGTCAAACTCTTGTAAGCATGCATTTGCATAGTCAGTTACCACTTCAAATAGGTCTTATGCAAAGACAGTGGTGCAATCCAATGGTATGGTGCAGTTTATAGGATTGAGAGGTATCAAAAACTTAACCTCGACCAGGACCTCAGAT
The DNA here is from genome assembly GCA_008326285.1 of Oryza officinalis. NCBI lineage: Eukaryota > Viridiplantae > Streptophyta > Magnoliopsida > Poales > Poaceae > Oryza > Oryza officinalis. Next base: position 8,023,109 of record BDMV01000005.1, read on the forward strand.
CTGTGAACTGTGCAAAAGCGTAGACAGGTGGATCATCTATTGCTAAGCACGCACATCTCAATGTGGCAAGTGAACTTTAGGAAAAAGGAGAAGAAGAGATCCACATGACTGGATTGGATTTGGGCGCAGTGGGTCTCTCTCTCCTTTTTGTTGCTTCTTGTCTTCCCATTTATGCAGTATCACAAATCAAAGGGACTCCTATCTCTGAAGAAAGGTGGGATGAAATTGTACAAGTGGGTCAAGGATGGGCTGACGCTGGCGATGCGAATTGAGACAACAATTGCGTTGGCAATGCAGATCTAGGACTACACGACACTGGTGGTGCTAAGTGGGCTAGTGAGGAGCTAGGGCGCCGAGCAAGTCTAGGAGGAGGCCAATGGCATGGCTTGAATTGGATGGGAGGAAGGGGGCAAGCAAGCCGGTGAGGGTACAGAGGAGGGTCGCGGCAGCATGCATGGCTGAGCAAATCGGAGAGCAACACAGAGGAGCCAATCAGAGAGGACTCGACATTCGTTATAGAAAAAATCAGGCCTGCTGAGGCAATCTTTGTTTCCTGTGTGTAATGGGTCGAAGCAGTCTAAAAATTAATTAGTGTATTATAGGCCCATCTTAGCATAGCCATTTTGTGTCCCCATAGTACAATAATCCGGACCGAAATTTTACACCTGTTTTGGGTCAAAAACTGGACTTCCAAACATGTCCTGTTAAAGTGTAGGTATTGGAAAAACGCAGGATTGAAATATCACAACATGTTAAATATTACATGAAACTAAACCATATAAATTACTCAAAAGTCAAAAACATATGTTTGGATGGCTCATAGGAAAAATACAAGAATTTTGAGATTATATGCTACTTATATTAGAGAGAGAATTTGTATCTTACTACTTCTTAAAGGAAAGAAAAACAATGAGGTTAGAGCACATGTTTAAAATGCTATGAGATTGAGGCATATAAATGCATTCCTTTAGAATTTAACAAGTTCAAATCCTATGGTCAGGGATCTATATAGGAAAAACAAGATCCTATGGATCAAAGTCGTCCATTCTCCTACGAAAATCCTACAATCCTAAAAACTCTAAGTGGAAATTAACACCCGCGTGAAGATTGTCAACAAAATCCCATATGAGCATTCAATAAAAAATAGCTGGCAAACTAATGAGAATCAAATGGCAATTCAAAGCCAGCATTAACACGTGGCCACTGTATTGGTATATTAATATATTGGCTCATTAAAGAACTCTCCGTATATAGTTTGAGTACCACGTACCACTATTGTTATATTGTTATAGCAGATAGCACCCAGTGACGGAAACTGGGGTATGGTAGGGCTGCTGCCCTACTCCTAAGCGTAAATATTCATTAAAATTTACATTTCAAAACCTCAAAACAGATAAAAATATTATACTAGTTGAGTCCTAGTCTTAAAAAAATTTCTGGCTACACCACTTATAGCACCCAACCTCTATATGTCCATCATGTTCAGGCCAAACTCTTGTAATCATTTGCATAGTCAGCTATCAACTGCAATATAGGTCTCTTGAAAAAGACATTGGTGTTATGGCATAGTTTGTAGCTAGGATTGAGAGGTATCCGGAACATAGACCCAACTAGACTTTCTGCTCCATGAAATGAGTAAAAAAACAGCTTCCATCCTCCCAGACAGCTAAATAATCGAGGCATAACATTGAATTACTTGGCCCCCTTCCTCAGCCATATGCAAAAGAGTCAAGGCCATCGGCAGCGGGGGCCTATGAACAGAACCCTAGTTAGAGTGGGCCAAGCAAGCAAGCTAGTGTCACGGTGTACGCACGGGGGAGGAAGCTTTAGCATAAATGAAGAAAAAGAGATCTGCCCGTTTGGATTGGATTTGGGCTCGGTTTCTTCCTGGCTGCCCATTTGGGCTTGGGTTCATTTTATGTATTTTTCACAAAAAAAAAAGGCACTCCTATCTACTCCCTCTGTCCACGATTACAAGGATAATGGTCCCTTGGTTTGTCCATGATTATAGGGGATTTTGGTTATCCCAAGTAGCTACGTACAACAGCGATCAACTCATCTAAAAACACAGAGAAAACGTGTAGTACTAATCCTCAGTCCCCACCGCCCCTTGTCAAAAAAAAGAAAAAAAGAAAAAAAATCCCAGCCTCTCACCTTCTATTCTCTCGTTCCTCACGCACCAGCGGCGTCGACGCCGTTCGTCGCTAAACAGGAGGTGATGGTAGGTTGCAGGTTGAGCTCAGGAATTTCTTCATCTACTTTTGTTAGACTATTATTAGTAGATAGGCTAAAGTAGTTCATACAAATGGATTGGTGCTATCTTGTGAATGGAAGCAATACTAGTAGCAAGGGAGTGGAAGAGGAGGACAAAGTGGCTCAAAAAATGCATGTCGATTAAAAAATGCCTTGATGTGCTAAAGTAGTTGATACAAATGGGTTGGTGCTATCTTATTAATGCAAGCAGTACTAGTATCTTGTAAATGTGATGTGTGAAACTGACATACCTGCTTGCATGATTAGGTTAAAAATGCCTTGATTTTCATCCTATTGGACATGAACCTCTTCTTGGTGCAAAGCAAGGATTAGGTCTTCCTGAATGACAACTTCGTCATGGATGGCAGGTTCATGGTTAAGATCAGGAACTTTTTCCTAATCTTTTATTGGGGGCGAATTCAGATCGATTGGCATGGATTGATGGTTATGGTACAGTACTTACAAATAGGATTGCTCCTGATTGTATCATTTGAATAGAGCACTAGAACCAGGGAGTAAGGACGAGAAAGCTTAGGGCAAATAAGCTCATGGTTATTTATAGTAGTGTTGTTTAATTTTGGTGGCATGTTTAAAATTTGAGTTTCAAACTGTGATGTCTATGAGTGGCGTCAATATTGCAGATGTGGTGAAAAATATGCTCTGACAAAGTCATTAATGTTAACTTGGTTTGATTTTTAAGTTCATTTTTAACCTGCCAAAAGCAACAGTTTATTCTCCAAATGAGTATTAAATGTGCCAATGTGTACTTCCATCTGTCCTTAGGCTGTGTTAAATGTGAGAGTTGGGAACTAATCTCTTCAGCACATAAAACAAAACGACTCATTAGCATATGATTAATTAAGTATTAATCATTTTTTTTGAAAAATAAATTAATATAATTTTTTAAAACAACTTTTATATAAATTTTTTTTACAAAAAATATACCGTTTAGTAGTTTGAGAAGCGTGCGTGTGAAAAATAAAAAATTGAGTTGAAAAAGATGAGGAAAAAACATAGCCTTAAATGTATTTTTCTCTTTTCCTTAATTAGTGCTAAATGAGAAATAATCTCTTATAATCCTGGACGAAGGGAGTAGCTAGTGTTGCCGTTGTATAAATGGAAGGTAGAGATATCTTCTTTTTTTTTTAAGATTGAGAAGCGGCAGAGTAATGGTATAGCTAGCCTACAGCTAATTAAAAACCATGCAAATTGATGTCACCATCACACAGTTCTCAAGGCAAAATCTTGCCCAGTTGTAAACAGGGTTTTGGAAATGTGATCAGTACTTGAATATTGCAATAACAGAAGGGTTATATCGACAGAAACTTAAAATTTTTTGTTGAACTTGGCCGGTTTATTGAACGGTTTCTGTATGTGTATTAAAACAGTAACTTAACCTTCACAACGCGCATCCCAGCTCACGCCCGTGTCGTGCTTTTTTTTATTTTTGCACGCTAGGGCAGAGCTTTTAGAAAACAATTCATAAAGCAATTGGTACTCTTTTAAAATTCCTAAGAAGATACTTGTTTCAAAATAAAATAAATAGTGTACAGCAGCTTTATTTTCGGAAGAAAAAAATTGCTGGCAATGTATTGAAAAGGTAGAGATAGATTCTCACAAATAAAAGGGTGAGAAGAGAAGATTACCTCGGATAACATTAACTTGGAGGGCACATAAAAGACTAAGGTGATGTCCTTCGCTCTACTTTTTCCAACTGATTTCTTTCTTTTTCCGCGCACACCTTTTTCAAACTGCTAAACGGTGTATGTTTTATAAAAAAATTTTATACAAAAGTTGTTTTAAAAAATCATATTAATCCATTTTAAAAAAATTAACAAATATTTAATTAATCATGCGTTAATGAGTCGTTTCGTTTTGCATGTTGGGAGGATTAGTTCCCAACGTTAAGGGACTAACACAGCCTAAGAAGAGTATCAATGTATGCTATTTTCAACCGCTCTCTATGCAGCTCTATCGTTTTCTTGAAACAAGAGCCTCCAAACCCTGATGTATGTACATATCCATACTATTATAAGAGTGTGCAATCAATTACGAATGATGAAAACTGTTAATTAACAAGCAAAGTCTAGGGTTAGGAGACATCCGGAATGATGCTTGCCTTGTATCTTCTGACAAGGTACGGTAGGAACACAATTGAAGAGCTGAAAAAGGAAATGTACCTGGTCCTATAGCTATGATCTTCAAGACTTGACACTTCATGGAGCTACTCTGTGGAGTTCAAACTCCAGTGGCGTCGATTCCTTGAAGGAGGTGAATGATGCATGTGGTTTGCATGAGAAGCAAAGCCCTCTAGGAAATAGATTCTCTCTACCGAAGAACAATGTTTGGGATAATTTCGTTATCGCGCCTATTTTCATATCCAATTATGGTTTTATCTTGTTTTTTAGGGTTTTCATTCTTACCCCTGTTTTTTTTAAACGAATCAGCCGTTTACATCTGTTTTTGACGGGAGTTAGTGGACCCAAAATTGTTGAGAGAAAGAAATAGCGAAAAAACGAAATAGTGATTTTGCAATATCTTGATTTACCTTTCTACCCCTGCTGATAGAAGTAAAGGAGACTTGCCTTGGCTGGCACCAGACCACTCTTTCCCCATCCAACGAAGGGAGAACAGTGTAGTGGAAGGGAACAGCCGACGACGGCGGCGACCCTGCAGGTGTCGGCAAGCATGCCATCCAGCCAAGCTTTGAGCAAGAGACGGCAGCGGTGACGGCGACCCTGCAAATCGAGGGGACCGAGTCCACAACGCCTTTTGCCGTCGTCTTCCTCGTGCTTGTAGGTACGATGACTTGCGCGTGAGGAGGCGGAGGGGTTCGGGAGCATCGGGCAACCGAGAGGGCCTCGTCCCCCCTCCCCCTGACGACAGTGGAGGCAGAACGCGCTCGTCGAGGTGTTGAGCCTTGGAGACAACGACACGACAGTCTGGGCATCGCCCTGGCGCCGAGGTGGAGCCGGTTGGCCCCAAGGTGGAAGACGATGATGGCCACGACGCAGTCCACCAGATCGGCGAAGCGGGCCCCTAGCGCTGAGGCGGAAGATGACGACAGCCGCGGCGCAGCCCACCAGATCAGCTGCCCTCGAGGTAGAAGATGACGTGACGCAGCATGGGGAGGAAGCGCCGGCGGCAGCGGCAACTCGGCGCGGGGAGCAAAAGGCAGCGGCACCGTGCCAGCGGGCAGAGCACAGGGGCGGTGCAGGCCAACGAGTTGGGCGCGAGGGAGGTGAACGCGGTGGCGAGTGGCGTCGACTTGGCTCCGAGAAATGATTTGCTTGACTTTAAGCGTGCGGCATGTGAGGAGCAACAGGCTACAAGATTGGAGTTGCTTGACTTCGTGATTTGCATTTTCTTGAGTTTCTGATGCTTGCTTTACTTGTTGTGTAAAGGTGTCAAACTTGTGCCATTCTATCACTTTTTTTGTCAAAATGTGTCCAAATTTCTGGCAAAATTATGTCAAATTTTGAAACAAAATTTTGTCCATAATCTGTTAAAATTGTCATACTTGTGAAAGTTTATGAGAATTGCAAGCTGCATGTACAAATGGAAGCAAATACACAATTGATAAAAAAAGTGTCAAATGTGCAATATCAGGTAAGGGTATGGATGTCTTTTCATCAAAGATTTAACACCGTCAACATATCCATCCAAAATAGGGGTAAATTTTGGCTTCATTTCAAAAAAAAACAAGGGCAAAAACAAAAACCCTAAAAAGAGGGCAAATTCAATATTAGACATCAAAGCAGGGGCAAGAACGAAATTGTCCTAACATGTTTACTTTTGAGTATTTTACTCTAGGCTTTGGCCATTGCTTTCCTCTGGTGGTTTAGCTGGTTAGTTCTTTGCTCTCTAGTGAGAAGAAGTTCTGTGGTTGACACAACATTTTATTGTTTGGGCAGAGTAACAGGCACTAGAAGATCTTGACCAGAACAAGAAAAACAAGGAAAACAAGGGAACTTCTTAGTGTTACCGCACATAGTTGATGACCTGATGCCAATCACACCAATTCGGCAAAGTACACCAGTGATAATACGACACTAATGACGTAGTGTTTACAGGAATCGGTGGTGCTGAACACAACAATTTAACTGCATATAAAGTTATAAACTCCATGTCACCATTCACAACAATCAAAACGGTCGCCCTTCAACCCGATTTATCCGATAATAGAGAGACATCATCTTTACTCAGATTGACAACCTCGATTCTAGAATGTGAACGTCATAAACCAATCATCTCTTAGTCCATACCCAACTTGAAAGTGTTACCGATTCGTCATATTCCAAGGTAGTGAACGGGCGCAGTTAAACTCCCCAACCTTGAGGGCCACCACAATCCATAGGACATGTGCCGCTCGTGGTGGTGCTTGGCAAGTGAGCTCGAGGACACTCGGAAACAACCAGGATCCTCTGCACTCAATGTTTTGTTCACATGTCGATGGCTGCACAGCAATAGCGGCAAAGGATCTAACTTAGCAAAGACAAAATTATTTATATGCCATCCAACAAAAATTTTTATTTTTTATATGCCACTATCGAGGTCAAACTGCTTTGACCTTGTTAGTTTTTCAACAAAACAACAAAACTACCCTCGTGTGTTCTTCCGATTGTTTATGTTAAGTCGTCTTCAACATGCACACTTGAGCATGATGGTTGCATCTTACAGCCGATCTATCATTTTATCTAATCTATCCAGGGGATGTTCCCTTCTTATTGTAGTCATTTAAATAGTTATGAATTTTTAAAAAATAAATTGACAAGATAAAATAATATTTGATATATCAGTCCAAAAAATTCAAGTTCAAATTTGATCTTCACAAGTTATAATAAAAATAACAAATTTAATTGAAACTAGTATGCATGTGCCCATAGTCAAATTTGTTTTTTTTAAAAAAACTTGTACAAACTAAAATTTAAACTTACATATTTGTGGAGTGATATATCACATATTATTCTATCTTACTATTCTTTTCAAACTTTTTAAAATTATTTGGATGACATGAAAAGTAACGAGTGGATATCCTGATAAACCCTGAACTCCACTCGATACGCTCAGGAATCTGGTTGTCTCGATCTTTCGGTGAGTTGATGATAACTATGATTTGGGAGAAACGTTGACAACCCGACAACAACCGTACGAGACATTGTTGTGTTACGCCTTAGCGATCGATACACCTCTCCGTGGGTTGTCGATCTTGCCGGTATATATCAACCTCATTCCTGCAAGCAAATCGAAGAAACAAGCAAGAACAAGATAAAAGCAATCTGAATTACAAATAGGAATTGAATACAAATAATAAGATGGGGTTCCATAACGAACAAACCGGCGATCTAACTGATCACGGGATTACACGGCAAAGTAGCGAAGCTAAACTTTAATCTAAAGAAAACCCGAGAAACTCTGAAGGGGTACCTAGCTATTTAAAGGGATGGGAGGACGACCAAGGAGATTCCTAGGTCGTGCTCCACCAGGTTGGGGTGCACCTCACATGGGCCCCACCTGGGCCGGGGTCTCAGATAAAGTTACAAGCCCATAGGCCCATTATAGATAATGTAGCACCTTGTTTCTATGATTGCAGCCGACTGGGATGGAATTTGGAGATGAGGCTGGATCCATTGGAAAGAGGACACCAAGAGTTTTCCATCAAGTACTCATGGGCTCAAAACGGAGCTCTTATACATATTTGGCGGCCATTTGAAATCAGCACTGTAGCAGGTGGTCGAATTGGATTTCAGAACTTGGACAACTTAATCTTGATATCTTCCTGTTGAGATATGATGTGAGCAACGGTTATATCCATAGTAGCCATGGTCACATGATCCTCCCTTTCTTCACGGAAAACCGTCCTCGGTTTTTCCATTGGTGCTCTTCGCGTAGTCCATTTAAAACAACATGTTTCTTCCAATTAAAACTAGAGAAATTCGAAGTAGCATGATTAGTAATAACATGTCCCTATAGCTTGAAATTTTTAAACATCGATACAGAAGGTTCTAAATCTGAGCATATATAAACTTTATGCACCAAATATATTTTTCTATTATTATATTGCCCAAATATATGGAATATAGTATTATTTAGACATGGCAAATCAATAGCAAATAATTTCTCCTTCAAATTATCAAGCTCATAGAAGTCATCAAATAGAACATAGCCCAAAGTATTTAAAGAAGATAGCAATTTACGTTCCTGAACTTCATTAGCAATCTGAACAACATGCTTAAAATCAGCGCAGAAAGAATTAACAACAGGAATAACATGTTCATTCATTAGTTGCGGCATGGATATAAGTGAAACATTATCATACAACTCTTCTTTATCACAAGGAACAGTAAACAAATCAACTTGTGACAAAGGAATGTCAGCAATTGATTCTACTAATGGTTGCTCTACTATAGCATGAAAAGTAGACATATGTATCTCAGCTTGAGAATACTCACCTTCATTTATCTTAGCACCATTTAATTTACCTTGTAAAATTTCTTCAGACATCGCAGGTGCTTCATGCTTCTCCTCTTTCTTCTCATGAACATCATTCTCCTCCTTTTGGTTAATGTTTTGAACTTTCTGCAAAACGTTAGTAATAGGAGACACAAAAAATTGCTCCTCCCCTGTTTGCATATCATCATTGCGCAACAATATAGGAGATTGAGAAACAAAAGATAGATCACATTATTCATGCTTTCTCGCATTTGATATGAAATCTTGTAAAATTTGACTCTCAATGCTACGAGCAAGCATGAATAGATGTCTAATATGATTATATGTCATATTAGCAAGCATAACTTGAATTTCAGACTTAAGCCCCTTGAAAAATCTACGCATTGTGTTATTATTGCATTCTTTTAGACCACTTTAGATGATACAAACTTTAAATTCATAGATATACTCTCTAACAGTTCTATCACCTTGTTCCAGATGTTCTAATTTCTCAAGAAGAATACATTTATAATAAGAACTCACAAAATACTTTCTCATCATGGTTTTGTACTCATCCCAAGTTTCAGATTTATTACTAACATGACTCCACCAAAAGAATACAGAAGAGGTAAACTTATTACTAGCAGCCTTAATCTTTTGAGTATCAGAAAAATCATATTTATCAAATTCGTTGTCTACTGCTAACTCCCAATCAACATAAGCAACAGAATCATACTTACCATTGTGGAATGGTAACTTAGATTCAACTCGTATAAAATTATAGTCAGGTACCTCATATGAATCACGTGGAGAAGTCGTCATATCTCGTCGAAGGTGAAGAAGTCGATGTTGAACATGAACATCTCGTATCCCCTTGCGTAATCCTGCCATGGTTAGTAGCAAACAAGAAACACACACAAAGATATGCACGCTCCTATCAACTACTAGGTAGTGGAGGCTCAAATATCACACACACTCAAGCTTTTAACCAAACTCTTACAAGATCTTACCAAAGCAAGCGGAATGGTGACCACACCGACTCAATCTAGACTCAATGGAGGTTGTATGTATCGATGCCTTGACAAACACTTGCTGTATGGCAGCAATCAAATCTGTGGAGTTTTTGGTAGTCTTAAATATGTAGCAAAGGAGTAGCAAATGCTCAAATCAAAGAATGCAAAGTTGAATAATTGTTCAAAGTCAAGTACCGTGCTAGTTCTAGGCTAGAACGTATTAGAGACGCGAGCCTAGACACAAACGATACCACAAGATAGCACTAAAATCAACTCAAACACAACTTTGATATACAAAAGCAAACTCAAAGATAATAGCTGATTTTCTTTTTTCTTTCTTTCTTTCTTCATCTTTTTTCTTTTTTTCTTTTTTTTCTTGTGCGGCCTTTGATTTTTTAGCACCTTTCAGCCTTCTCTTTTCTTTTTTGTGATTTTTTTCAGCAAAAACGACTCAAGGACCTAAATGCAAGATTACATGGACTCAAATGTAAATATAAAAATTACAGGGACTCAAATATAAAAGTCCAAACCCTAAAATTCAATCTATACAAAAATGGAATGCTCTCCTCGTATCGATTCCGTTTTTGCAAACGGAACTCGAATCCGACACCGAAATTTTTTTTTACAAACAAAAACCAATCTAATCTAATCTAATCTCCTCCTTCCATCTTTCTCACGGCAACAGCATGGACACGTGACAGGGCACAACCAAATGACAGAAACCCTAGATGCAACTCCAAAACCAACTGACAGAAAATGCCCGAAACAAGAAAATTCTGTTTTCAAAGATCCCGACGACAACGAAGACATGGCGGCGACAGTGGTAATAAACGTGATCAGAACTCAAAACTCTAAACGGACTAGACGCTAAGACCAGCAATATGACACGATGATGCAACGCAAAACTCAACAATGCAAAAACTGAAAAGAACAATGCAATGGCACAAAGATAGCTAGATAAAGGATGGATTTTTTTGTATGGCTATTTTCTGGTTATAGGTAGATAAAAACTCATCGGGCAACGAAAACTCTGATACTACCTGATAAACCCTGAACTCCACTCGATATGCTCAGGGATCTAGTTGTCCCGATCTTTCAGTGAGTTGATGATAACTACGATTTGGGAGAAACGTTGACAACCCGACTACAACAGTATGAGACGTTGTTGTGTTGCGCCTTAGCGATCGATACACCTCTCTGTGGGTTGTTGATCTTACAGGTGTAGATCAACCTTATTCCTGCAAGCAAATCGAAGAAACAAGCAAGAAAAAGATAAAAGCAATCTGAATTGCAAATAGGAATTGAATGCAAATAATAAGATGGGGTTCCATAACGAGCAAACCAGTGATCTAACCAATCATGGGATTACACGACAAAGTAGCGAAGCTAAACTTTAATCTAAACAAAACCCGAGAAACCCTGAAGGGGTACCTAACTATTTAAAGGGGTGGGAGGACGACCAAGGGGATTCTTAGGTCGTACTCCACCAGGTTGTGGCGTACCCCACATGGGCCTCACCTAGGCCGGGATCTCAGATAAAGTTGCAAGCCCATAGGCCCATTATAGATGATATAGCAACTTGTTTCTGTGATTCCGGCCGACTGGGATGAAATTTGTAGGTGAGGCTGGATCCATTGGAAAGAGGACACCAAGAGTTTTCCATCAAGTACTCATGGACCCAAAACGGAGCTCCTATGCATATTTGGCGGCTATTTGAAATCAGCACTGTAGCAGGTGACCGAATTGGATTCTAGAACTTGGATAACTTGATCTTGACATCTTCCTGTTGAGATATGATGTGAGCAACGGTTATCCATAGTAGCCATGGTCGCATGATATCCTCTCGAGGAATAAAATGGTAATATTGTACTTTGTATCCCTATTACACAAGATGATGACATGGATGCCATATGAGGAAAGAAGAAGTTCAAGTGGTGGCATATAAATAAATATCAACTTTTCGATGGCATATGAGAAAACTCGTGAACTTTGATTAGCAAACAAGAAATTTTCTCATTAGTAAATTATGTAACTTGTTTGTTGTGTTACTAACTTGATATTTACGTATAAGTAAGATATTAATGTTTTCATAAGTGAGATTTACTCCCACTGACGCTAAATATGCAGTAACTTATAGTGTTTAAAATTGATTTCAAATAGATCAATTTCTTCACCTATTTTCTTGTCATGACAAATTACAATTGTATCTCACTTAATATCTTCTCTTTCTGGGTGACCGGAGGTGCATGGGGATAAAGCAGTGGAGGTGGTGCAACCGCCGGTCTGATCAACTCCGGTCTGATTGTTGTACAGCCGCCGGTCTAACAGGTCTGATGCCACCTGTTTGACCGTCAGTGTCTCGCGGGTCTGACCGCTGCCTCCTAGCTGGTCTAACTGTCGAGATCCAAAAAACACATATCGACGAAACTCTTGAGAGTAGATCAACTTTATCGCATCAATATGTGTTTACAAAGTGCATCTAAAGCACTCCTCTCTCAACTTACGAACTAGAATTAAAATCTCGAACTAAATCCTAACTTTTCTTTCCCAAAAAGTCGATTTTTTCTATTTATACCCACAACGTGGTTGTCTCTAGCCACGAATCCAACTAGAACTAGGACTCCTAATCGCATTAAAAACATACCAAATCAAAGAAACAACATCTCCATACAACTCCACACTCCAATCTTTCCAAACTTGGACTTCAATCTAAATTTGACTCCTCTTTTCATATGCACACAACACCATATGTATGCCATTAGGAAACCTTCACCTCCACGTGCATTGTTCTCTAGCCTGACCATCCCGCATGATACCTTGACGTTTTGGACCTCAAATTCTACCAAGCCTAGTCCCGACCCATCACCGGCTATACTTCCATGGCCTCAAGCAACACATGTACATGAACAACAAAGAAACTCAATATCCGAGTACAAATTTGCACCAACTTGACTCACATCAGGACACAAACAATATTACATACGTATAGAAACTATCTAGAAGTCATAAACATGAAGCAATCTAGAAATTTCATGAAAACAACCCAAAAATGACTTCCTCCCAAAGTTTGCTGGTCTAACTGGCGGGCTACCCGGTCAGACCACCCGGACACCTCCGGTCTGACTGGCGACATTGCCCGATCTGACAAGCCACCCAATGCAACCGCACTATTCATCAACAAAAAATACTATTCATCGTATTTTCAGAAACACTCACTTTTGATAATTGCTCGTCACCAAGATTAATCATCATATGATTCTATAATCTTTCTCTTGATGAACACATTGACAACATCTCCAAAATGTAAATTTTTGTTTTTGAAAAAACAAAAAACAAAAATGGATCAAAAAGCACAAACGACTCAAAAATCACAAAAGTGAAAAACAAAACTCTCCCTCTTTTTAAAAGAAATAATTTCTCCCATTTTTACAATCAAAACACAAAATCGACTATTTTTAAAATTGATGAAAAATTTCTATCTTCCCCTTTCAAGAAGCATGCATTTTGTATATTTCTTCCCATTTGACAATGATTTCATCAAGAATACAAAAGAGAAATGATAACCAATCAATCACATATGCAATGATATTATGATTGCCACTTGTAGTAACCACTTCTAAATTTTCAAATTCCTGAATTTTTATTTTCGAGAGCTTTGAAGTGTACCTAAATCAATTCAATATCATGTGTTACGAGATAAAAGAGATAGATTCATTAATTAGTTAACAAACATGCACTAGAGTATAAACATGCATCAAAGATATTACAATTAAGCTCAAATCAACAATAAAGATTCTTGTATTGAAGCAATTTATAATGCAACATATTCACAAGTACATAGGTTGAAAGAAAAACCCATACACATAGACAAATTGCATTATTACTCATTCCCAAATTAACTTCTTCTCATAAAAACAATAATCAAGAGAACTTTTTGTGCTCACTTTGACATTAAACATTGAACATAAATCTCTCAATTATGTCGGGTACGTCCTTGTCGTCAAGACTGTTTTCAAGGATTTGGCACCCATTATTTTTCTCACCACAAATACGTCCTTGTCGTCAAGACTGTTTCCAAGAATTTGATATTCATTTTTACCTTTCGTAAAAGTAAATACAAGCAAATTTTGCACTTGCGACATTTGAAATAATTAAAAAGCAATTTGAGGAATATCAATCCAACAAGCATATATATAAGCATTAGTTTCAACATTGCATATTTATTTAATTCAAGTAAAAGAATTTAAGTGTCATGCATCATCTCTTAAAAGCAATATCTAAGTCTCATTTTGCATGCGGACCCCTTGCAACCTCCTCAATGGGCTAAAGGCACCGCCTACAAAACTACAATCCGTCTGGACAAGGTGCCATTTTGCAACCGCACCTAGAAGTCTAAAAGGGGCCACCTACAAAATGGCTAGTCCCCGCTGGTCAGCCGTAAGTACAGGCCAACAACCGTTTGTCACGTCATGAAAAAGTTCTCTAGAAGAGCTTTTTTTAAAAAAAAACTTCCAGTGAGCTTGAGGAGTATAAATCTGTAAAAGTTTGAATATATATATATATATATATATATATATATATATCTAAAAAAATCTATACTATCTTAAAAGATGCTATGGTGATGGTGATTTTGCCATCCCCACCTATCTGATAAGTGGAGGCCACCACCTATCTTGTGGACCCATTATTTTTGACCAACATCTATTTGCTTCATATGCACTACACATCACATTGTTTATCCTATCATCATTAATCAGAGATTGAGAGTGATGATTTAGTTTTAACCATCTCGTCTAATATACTTAGAGCCCACTGTAATGTATGAGTATTTGCTAGTAAAAATAAAAAAAATCATCTCAAGGCATATAAGCACAATAGCTAGCCTACAGCTAATTAACTCCATTGCATGTGCGTAAGGTTCATAGTACACACCATGCACAGGGGCGGATCCAAGATTTTGAACTTGGGTATTCGAAATGGAAAAGGATAAAAAAAATTATAACCTAACCCAAAGTCTAATAGTTGTATAATATATAGTGGTATAAGCATAATTTCATAAAGTCATAGATAGATAGAATTGGCCATAAATTGAATGTGTTTAGCATATGAAAGTACTAACTACTAATTGACAAAACATACCAAATTTATAGAGGATAGAAAATGGTACAATGATAAGAAATTTTACAATTTAGAGAAGAACTTTCTGCTTCTTGATATTATGAAAATGAGTGATGATGTCTTCATCCTTAACTTGCAAGAAGAATTCCCTTTCAATGAATATAACCAAAAAATCATTCAAATATTCTTAACCCGTCTTGCTTCTTAACTTGTTTTTATGTAGTTCATTGAACAGAAAACCCTCTCAACGCCAGCAGTTGCAAAAGGGAGAACTAGCACCAATTTGAGAAGTCTATAAACAAGGTAATAGCAAAGAACCTTCTCTGTTTTGACAAGCATCATAGATAGGTCTGCTAAACTTCTCAAATTTGTGAACTTTTCATCTTTACTCACATCACTAATATAGGGGTTCAGTTAAAAGGTGAGTTGGTTCATCTCTTCAACATTGAAATCATTAGGATAGAACCAAGCAAGATTAACTAAGTTGTTAACATTAAAAGCAAGGAAGGAATTGGCTAGGCTAAATAATGCCATTCATCTAAGTAGCTATGTATTTACCTCATCGAAACTGCTATTGAGCTCTTGAAGCTGCATATAAATGATACCCAAAAACATATCAGCATGAAATCGATGGTAATTAATAGCTTTATAGAAGTTTCTTGACCTTTGTATAGGCTTATACTTTTCATCCATGTCAATGGCTTTAACTTTGTGCTTCACACAAGAAGAAGTGCCTTCTTAAGAAATTCTTGCCATCCAGAATCTTCTCTCAGAACATCGAGTTCTACCTTTCGTGAACTCAAGAAGATCCATTGCATTCACAATGTCTTGCGCCCTCCTTTACAAAGCATTGCAGAAGTCATTTGTGTATCCAAATATTTCATTCATCATATGCAACAGATAAACAAACTCAAATGACTAAAATACTTGTAGCATAGTTTGAGCTCCTATAGCCTATGCCTCTTTACTCTCTTAAGTGACCATGTCAAGCGAGCTAGATATTGAGCCTTAAACTCTACGGTGTTTGAGGCGAGGTTGCATGAACAAATTATATTTCTCTTCAGCTTCACAATGAGCACTATTGGCAGCACCAGCATGTTTACTAAATTCACTTTTCATGTTCCAATTTCTGAACCCTCCATTGACAAAAAACATCTCCACCATGATTGCTAGTGCTATCTTTGAACAAATAACAAACAAAGAAATATGCAGCATCTCTATGCACACTATATGCAAGCCGCTTGAACTTCTCAGGCTAAGCTTGATATATCACTAATTGCATCTAACTGTCAATGCAAGAAGGCTGACTTAGACCAGTTGGTTCTTGCGTTCTCTTATTTGTAGCAGCTCTTTCCAGAAAAGCCTTTAAATTAATCGTGTGAACATTCTTCCTCTTCATGTTTTACACATACAAAACAACAATATGGTCTTCCAATTTAAGTACTAAGCACTAACAATGCTAACTCTGCATATGTGCACTGCACTGCAATTTAAGTACTAACTCTGCTACAAAGCTTCACAAATAAGTGAATCACAAGTTTCAAAGTTCAATTGTTCAAATATATGAAATAAATCAACCATCCATGCAAACATATGCCATAGTGGCAAACAGAGTTTTAAACTATGATCGAGAGGTGAATACTACTCCGCAGTGGTTTCATTGGTAACGTTATAATTGAGCGATTATAGATGGAAACCGACAAAATTCAGATAATTTTTGCCAAAATGTTAAGTTTTAGTTTGAATCTTTTTAACTTGCTTGGTTTATCAAGTGGGTTCTAAATATGAATCGTCTTGTAATAACCGAGCTATTATCAACTATCTCAAACGAGGACTAGTTTATGGGTAATCTATGGTTGAAGTATTTCACTTAGTTTGCCCCTAATGACCCCACCACCCACCCCCTTCCCCCGGCGTCCTGTATTAAAATGGTTCAACTTAATAACATTTATCATTTTAGGTTGTGTTCTATACTTTCATTTTTCAACTTCTACTCACTCGTTTTTCACCTGCATACTTCCCAAGCTGCTAAATAGTGTGTTTTGTTGGAAAAAGAGAGTAAGTCTACAAAAAAGTTGCTTTAGTTTTTTTTTTATATTTTTAGCTAATACTTAATTAATCATACTATAATCAGCTACCTTGTTATCCATGCGAAGGGAATAGTCCTAAACCAGGATGTTCGAACTTGCCCTTATTTTCTTCTTATACACATCATGTTTTAAGTTGCAATTTTTAGGTCAATGACACCATTACCAAAATTTCCAAAAAAAATTCAGATTTTTTCATGACTATTTTATTGAAATTGAAAATATCAATATTTAAATCGATCTTAGGTGCTTCCAACATATATAAATAGCGTAAAAAATCCTTAGGAAATGTAAATATAACGCGCGTGTCTATTAATCCTACGAAATTCAATACAAAATACTCCTCCGACCCATAATACTTGTCATTCTAGGTTGTTTAGGATAGATTAAGGTTTAATACAAAAGACTATAATACCCCTTATTAAATAATATAATGTACTATGGTTGGAAGTGGAATTGTGATTGAAGGTGACAACTATTTTAAAATAAAATTTGAATCATAAAGAGATAAGTATTTTGAAATGGAGAGACAAAATTTGATGAGACAAGTATTTTGGGACGGAGTTAGTATGACTTTTATATAAAGAGGAACATAGAGCAGATTTTTCACCTTTTCATCCTTTTGAAAAACTTATTCTACAAATACACCACTAAAAAAACTTATTCAAGAATGGACCCTTTTCATGGCGCCAACGTCATTAGCATCGTGATCCAATATGACGGCGCCAATGATGTTGGCGCCGTCCCTCTCGTCCACAATGAAAACTAAGTTACTAATTTGAAGGGGAATGACACCAATGTAATTGGCGCCAAGGACCTATTTGTAAAAAAAATTAAAAATGACCTATCTATAACAGAAAAGGACTTATCTGTAATAAAAAAAGTATTTACAAATAGGTCCTCAACATCAATGTCACTTCCATCGAGGACCTATTTGTAAATAATTTTATTACAAATAGGTCCTTTTCTGTTACAAATAGGTCCTTTTTCAAAACAAAATACAAATAGATCCTCGGCACGAATGATATTGGTGTTCAAATTAGTGATTTAGCTTCCACCAGGAGGCGAGGGGGACAACACCAACATCATTAGCTCTGTCATGTTGGACCACGGTGCCAATAACGTTAGCGTTGTGAAAAGAGTCTATTTCTAGAATAAGTTTTTTCACAACCTATTTATAGAATAAGTTTTCTAAAAGAACCAAAAGGTGAAAAATCTAGAGAAATAGGAGCGAGGACCTTAATTCCTATAAGGTCATTCACAGTGCGTTTAGTTGTCGTGTGGACTTGATGCGCCACGTCGGATGTCTGCCGCTGTGGAGGAGAGAGGAGGTTGGGACCAGTGGTTCTGCAAAGCTTTTCATTCTTGGTTGAGCCACGAGTTTCTTAGGAGAGTGAAGCGCAGAAGTGGTCCAAAACAGACAAAAGGAGGAAGGAGAGAAAGATGGTAGTCCAAAAGGGCAAAAGAATGATGGAGAATAAGATGGGAGTGGCACCTCGTAGACTCGGGCGAGCAGATCGAGGCCATCGCGGAGCTCACAGGCTCGAGCCGCAACGCTTCTCGGAGCAACAAGGAGGAGACCGGCCACCGAGATCGCTTCAGGCGACAAGGAGGGGACGGCAATGGCCTCGAAGATCGCCGGCCAGATCTGGGAGCACCGCATTCATCTCAGCGGTGCAGAGCTTGTTATCCTCCTCTCCACGCCGCAGGGCCGTCGTCGTCACCCTCTCCATGCCGTAGACGGCAAAAGATGAAGCGATGGCTCTGCTGCTCTACCAATGGGGAAGACATGAAAGAGAGAAAGATGAAAAGTGATTTGTGAGACCCACAAAATAGTCTGCAATATAAAATAAGTTGTTTTATAGAAGTTTTATCCAATGTGGCATCTCAGGTTCATCAAATAGGAGGCCCGCACTGTGAATGGCCAAAGATTTCTCCAACAACGCTGGACTGAGAAGACGATTGAAAAAGTTATGGCTCGGTCGCAAAGCCTGACGACAAAACTGATTAATGACACGCGCACAGAGCCACATCCGTCCGTCCATCCAAACCCCACACTACTCCGAATCTCCCTGTACACCGACAAAAGATGTTCCCAGTTCATGCCCTGCTGTCCCACACATACAAAGAGCATGGCCCCACATGTCAGCCTCTCTACAAAAGCCCCTACGCTACCGTCCAAAAGCTAGCCCTAGCTACTTCCTACTACTACGAGTAGCAACAGTACTACTTGTTCCTACTCACTGGACATTGTACTCTACTACTCCATGGCGGGCCCATCTGTCAGTAGCTGGTCCACCCACTCGTCGTCGTCCACCGCCTCCTCCGCCTCCGCCGCCGCCGCCGCCGCCGTGGCCCCTCCGACGTGATCGGGGAGCGGCCACGGCAGGGGCGGAGGGGCCGGCGTGCCGGCGCGGAGGTCCACGGACGCCATCACCGTCGACGCCGACACCGAGAACGACGCGCCGCAGCTCCCCTCCATGTTGTTGGTGTTCCCCTTTGCCGCCTGCAGGTACCCGCCGCAGCCCGTCGCCGCCATCGCCGTCGCCGGCGGAGGAGGGGCGAACGGTGCGGGCGTGGCGCCGCCGGCGGCGGAGGAGGCGAGCTTGATCTCCAGCTCCAGCCAGCTCATCACCTGAGCGATGGACTCCTCCGTGATACCTTCCACGTAGTCTTCTTCTTCCTCCTCCACCAGCCCAGGCTCCGCCACCTTCTCCACCGCCGCCGCCGCCGCCGCCGCCGCCGCCGCGGCCTTCCCCTTCAGCTTGGCCTTGCTGCCGCCCTTCGTCGCCTTCGGCCTCGGCTTCCCCTCGGCGCGCCGCTTCCGCTTCCGCGCCGCGCCGGCGTCGTCCTCCATTGCTGCTAGCTACCGGCTCACCTCGACGTCGCGTCGCGCGGCGAGGCGAGAGACGAGAGCGCACGTATATGTAGCACCGCCCCGACGAGACGAGACGCGGAGGGATGACGTCGGTCGATGGGGAGCCTCGAGATTCGTGCGGCCAGGCCGGATATGCACGTAGTACGGTCGATGGACCGTGCGACGAATTGACGGGCTCGCCCCTATTGTAGCGTATCAGAAGTCTCATCCGTTGGCCACGACTAATTATAAATCAAGACGACTTATTAATAATAAAAGATAATTTACAGATAAAATTTATGCATGTATATGTTAACTTCTTAAAAATCAATGTAAAAAGATTATGTTGAAGAGCATCAAAATTAACTTTGAAATTAATTCAAAAATTTAAATTTTACTACGGCTTATAAATCATACTACTAGGACAAAAGGCAAATAATAGACACTACACTACTACAGGTAGCAGCAGCAGGAGTAGGGGGTCTGGGTTTTGTGTTTGCTTTTTGGGGTGATGGTTTGGAGCGGTGTGTGCTTCGGGAAACTGCGCTTTTTATGGGAGGGAGACAGAGAGCTATGGATAGCCACTACTGGTAGCTTGTCAGTTGTCAGCTTGACCTGACCGGCTTCTGGCTCTGCCCGGCTTTGGGGCAGATGGGTGTCAGGCGGTGGGGGCCATCTCTGTTCATCCGTCATCACAAAGATGTTTGCCGCTGAATGCTGCTGATCAACTCTGGCGGACCAAACTCACCATGGCATAAAGGTTTTTCTGTTTTGGTGGTAATTCATGAAATTAAGGGGTCATTTAGTTCACTATCATAATTTTGTCTAGCCATGTTAGTAGTACATCTCAATTTACACAGGGATGACCGAGTTAGTTGTTTATTTATTTGATTCGTCCAACAATTCTGATAAAATTCCTTGTCATTATATAGGTCTCATATGTCATTGCTAATACATGGTATGATTGTTCTCTTTTAGCTCAAAGGTTGCTTCAGTTTTGTCAGTCACATGTTAAGCTTACTTACTAGCTGAAAAAGTATGGCAAGCCTTACAGTTTGATTATACCAACCAAACCAACCCTAAAACATAGAATTAAGAAAAAAAACAACACAAAAACTTAATATTACCCCCACATATAATCCTACTGGAATTAAAATTACTGAAATTCGTCAAATTATTCGTTTGAATACTCAATAAGAACCACATAATAATTTGAAAAAAAAAGCAGCTTTACTGTGCTATTCACCAATGTTTTATAGTTGATTTAAAAGGGTGTAATAGTATTTTTCATTTCTATAGTTGTGTATATTTCACTACTAAGAAAGTAGTTTGTTTTTCATGGAGATACTACGAAAAGTAGTTTGTATATGCAGCCAAAATCTATTTCGATATACAGCTAAGCCACCCGTCTTATCAACTATGAAATTTGGATTTTCACAATCGGATCAATGTTCAAATGGTCCGTCAACATCGGATCTGACTTAGACAAGCCTGTAGGAAGCCAATGACGCCGTCGTCGCCTGCCAAGACATGCCGATGCCAAATACTCCACTTGACTTGGGGCTCTCAATGGCATTTGTTTGATGGAGCGATGAAGCTCGACAGCAATGACGTTGGCTTTAGCAGTGAGAGGGAGCTGAGGGGAGAGAGGGCAAATTGGTGAGGTGGAGGAAGCGAGACTAGGACTACTTAGCCGCCTGCTTGGTTGGTGTCTCGGCCTTTAAACGCTCACGTGATTTTCACAAGCGTTGCTGGTAAGAGAATTACTACATGTAGAAATAACCATATATCCATAGGCAATCCTCTTAAGCATTTGCGTATAATAATTATTGATGTAGAATTTGCGAAATTGCTAAACCACATTCGACAGAAAAATGAGAGCAAAATCTTGCAAATTTCTACCCTTTAAATTGGCTTCATGATTCATGCTCCAGTAAACTTCCGCTCCAACTTCGGCAACCTCGTTGAACTCCATTGAACGGTGGCAACGCCCCTGACCATTTCGAGTCCTTGGTTAGAGTCAGGGTGGTAAGAGATGGGGAAGGGGGAGGAAGGAGGAGTTCACCTGCTTTAGAGGGATGGTCGTGAGCGGTGCAGGACTGGCGGTGGGTGGTGGACTCGGGCGGATAGTGGCGATGAGGAAAAAACAAAACAGCTGGTTAGGAGGTGGTGACAAATTTGATGGTGAGGAGCCAATGGAGATGGGAAATATGGCAGGGTAAAGGCACCTCGCTGCCGCTACCTTTAGGAGGAGGAAAGGAAAAAGGGGGAAGGAGAGGAAGTTGGCCATGGTGTCCTTATTGGTGTCGTTCTCACCTTTCAGCCAGCCAGCGAGACCGAGCGGTGGCGTGGGGTGATAGTGACGACGGCGGTGGCACGCTCCAGGAAGCGAGCAGACGAGCTTGCATCGCGCTCATGCTGCGTGTGGCTAGGGGAAGAAGGGGAAGGAGAGAAAAAGGGTAAGATCATTGTTGCGCGTGAATCAAGCATATCTAATAGTCCAAAATTCAAAAGATAAGAACAATGATTTTTTGTAACAAGACGTGTGGCTAGGGGAAGAAGGGGAAGGAGAGAAAAAGGGTAAGATCATTGTTGCGCGTGAATCAAGCATATCTAATGGTTCAAAATTCAAAAGATAAGAACAATGATTTTTTGTAACAAGATATATAGACCGTCCCTATAAGTTATATTTGTGTATTTTTTCTACGTGTTATAATTCTTTTTTGTTTTTATACATACATTTGTACCAAAAATTGTAATATGTTTTTCAATATTCCTTTGCCGCTCCGCTCACGCATTTTACGAAGGATGATTCCAAAGGACAGCAGCACTCCTACAAGATACAGTACAAGACTGAGTACAGGTGGGAGTAAATATAAATTGGAAGTACGGACGTGACGATACATCCATCTCCATGTCTCGATGAGATGAGACGATGACCGGCAGAGGATCTCGACCCGACCGTACGGTGGATGCATCCCTCTTCCTGGTTGCTGGTGCGTTTATGGCGTAGCGAATCGAATCCGGCGCATTGAATTAATAATGGATCACGGGATGCTCCTATGCATGCAGCCGCAGCTCTAGGCAGCGGCAGCAAAGCAACCAATGGCAGCAGCTGGAGTAGCTAGTATTAGCAGAGCAGAGACCAGAGAGAGCATGCGCCATTGCTGCTGTACAGCAAGCAAGCAAGCAAGCAGAAAAGAGGGGATAATAGAGTGAGAGAGAGAGAGAGAGAGAGGGAGGGAGAGAGAGGTCTATCGCCATTGTCGTCACCTGGATCGCCTCCGGCGCGACCTCATCTCTCTCGCAAACTCACAAAATAATTTCTTTACTAACTTACATTCGACTAGCTAAATTGATCATAGTTACACATTGGGCCACGGATATGATCATCTTTTTACATAACACCGGGTATTTTGCCATAGTTTACACATTAACTAGGTTCACTGATTTGGACAAGCGTCCTTTGTCAGGATGTGTTGACCTTATTACTTGATTTTCCTCATCCCTTTTTTTTAAGATAAGCCAGAGCATAATAGGTTATAAAGATGACATGAACATGTGTTTCAGCCATTGTAGGTCCTATTTTTCTACTTTCTAGATAAAACCAAACAACTGCTTCCATTGGTCATTCTTTTTCTCGGACTAAGACAGAGCGCTGCCACCATTAATTTCTGGTTAATAGCTTGCTAGGCCATCCATATATCTTGTGTTTCGTCGTAACTCTAGTCATAGCTAATCGCTCGTAATTCGTTTTATCATGAGGATGGCTAGAGAAGAGATAGAAGTAGATTGGATTAATTTCTCCCTGTTCTGACTTGGATTGAGGACCTTGATACTGAAGTGGAGGTAGCTGCGTTGGAATGAACCTGGGAAGCAGAGGTGGAGGTCCCAATCACTAGTCACCTACTTCTATGGGTGAGCCAAAGCATGGTGACAGATAATGCTTGAACCTTAAAGCAATGTAAAGAAAGCTGGTGTTATGCGAGAAGATAGCCATAACTCTGGTCCAATATATAACTATGGTTAATTTACCTAGCCCAATGTGAAATTTACTTCAAAATATATAACATCATCGACTTTTCACATAACATGTGATCATTCATTTTATTTAAAAATTTAGTATAAATATATAAATGTATAAGTTAAGATTATAGTTTCTTTGATAATAAAAAAGCTACAACAAAATAAATAATATTTATATATTTTTTAATAAGACGAATGATCTAACGTTATATGAAAAGTCAATAACATCGTATATCTTGAGACAAAAGAAGTTTATTTTTTACTCATATCACATATACTAATAAAAAAGGAACTATAATACCTTTTGATAATCTCCATTTTATTTATCTCCTACTTTTGTAAGTTTCGATCAAATAATTATTTAAAAATAGAATTATTTTAGGTTAAATAAGAGGAGCTTAAAAAACAAACTTAACTATTATGGTAAATAAGCTTAATTATTCTGATAAAGGGAGTAGTACACTGTGGCACAGACGGCAGCGAGGTTGCTTTGCTTTGCTGCACCATTGGAGTGGAGAGAGAGGTGGCCGAGGCTGGCTACTAGATGGTCAGGGTCGTAGAGTCACGTCGGAAACACAGCTGCTGCCGCGCTAGTAGGAGTCGTAGGAGACTACAATGTGCAAACGTATCCACGGCGGTATGTGGTCTGTCTCCGTCTGTCCGGCCTACTGTACACTATACCCGGCACGTCAGGACTCAGAAGCAGCAACCACAGGGGTATTTCCGGAAACCCTCGTTTTAATTGTCATTGATTCTTAACGCGGGAATCAAATTATGAATGGAATTTTGACACTTTAATGTAGTGTTTGACAGGAGCGAAACAAGAAAAGTAAGAAATACGTAAAAACCTTTTAGGCATTTTTTACAGAGGCGTGGAAACGTATGATTAATTAATTGAGTATTAACTATTTTTTAATTTAAAAATAGATTAATATAAGTTTTAAAGTAATATTTTTTTATTTTTCTAAAGAAGTCATATAGTTTAGTGACTCGAGAAACATGTGGCTGTATGCGTAAAAAATGAGAGAGTTTTTATTCCAATCTACTATTGCCAAGTACAGCCTAAATCATTTTAGAGAACTTATTTCATCCATAAACTTCGATAAAAACTACTTTGAAGAAAAACAAACCTAATCTCAGTGCTAGGGCCAACTCGATGGGGCCCAATATCTCTCGCACCAGAACCTCTGGCATCGAGTATAATGCAATGTTAAGAGGTGTAGTAAAAAAAATACAGGGTAAATAAATGAGGATATGAAATATCCATGATCGATGCATCGGATAGACGCCAAGTAATTGATCTTATACCTCTCTCGGTCCAGATCTTCTAGTTTCAAAGGGGAATCGATTCCTTTGATCAACCATTAACAAGCAATCCTAAAGCATAAGGGTTTGGTCAGAGGATGCCTAAATAGTGTTTAATGAAGGCTAGGACGGGCATATTAACGTTGACCCCAGTACACATCAACAATGGGGGGAACTCTATATAAAATCTAGATATCAAAGTGATCTGGTGATTAGGCCCGTTTGAGTTCACTCAAGATGATCACACATAAAATAATTAAAAAACCATTAAAATATGATTAATTAAGTCTTAATTACTTTTCAACCCAGAAAAAGTTTTAATTACTTTAAACTTAAAAAATAGATTTATCTAATATTTTAAAACAGCTTCTACATAAAAAGTTTTTCATGAAGTATACCGTTAATCAGTTTGAAAAATGTGCTAATGAAAACCAACATAAAAACTATATATCTAAAATGAATGGGGCCTAAGTTCATCCCTTCCTTTTCCAATGGTCACGTGTTTGAATTATCTCACCCACTTTGTGTTTTCCTCGTTAGTGTAGTCAATGGAGTGGAACCGGATCCTGTGACGTAGTGGTTTCTACGTCAGAGGGACGTCCGGCTACGCTGCTCTGTTCGACCGGCATCGGACGGGAGCGATCGAACAAGCTAGCTCTCGCGGCCCACATGAAGAGGCTTGACAGCTATCCCACTCACTCCCAACACAACTGGAGCGCCGCCGGCGAGGACGAACAAGCTAGAGCGGCGCCTACTGCCGGCAAAAATCAGCCCACGAACAGCAGGCGCCCACGACTCCATTCGGGAACATACGGTCTAAACAAAGCGTGTGAATAATCTCGTGCTTGCTTTTGCTGCAGAAGCCACGAGCTTGCCGTTAAACAAAAATCATTCCTGACCAAATTAATTAAAAAGAAACACTAGCATCGTGCACTGATTGTGGATAATTTTCACCATAGAATTGATCACTAACACCCCAAAAAAAAAGAGAAGCACAGACATGAGTCCTTCCTTTCTTGGAACTGGACAGCTGGAGATCACGCCGCCGCCGCCGCCGCCAGCGCAAGTGCCACGGAGGCACAAACTGGAGCTTTGCCATGGAACACACCTGCATCTCCAGCGCCGCAATGTAATCCGACGCCTCCACCAGCAGCGTTGGGAACACAAGCTTTCGGGACTTGGGCACCAGATGTCCAGTCACGCCGGCACCTTCGCCTTGCTCACCACATGCGGCCGTGCGCGCGAGCCCTACCGGGGAGCGCAGGGAAGATCCGGACAAAGCCAAGGCCACCTCAACCTGGCTCTCCTGCGACCTCCTGACACCGTAGCTCGAGAGAGATGAAGATCACGTCAGCCGACTTTTCCCATTGGCGACGCCGGCGCTTGCCTTCGGTTGAGCACGCTAAATTTATACTGTCTAGTGTTATTTATGATCATCACATGATTTTGAATGAGTGGGATTTATACACGCATAAATAGCCACTTAAACCTCGATGTGTTCATGATCACAAAGTAACACCATTCAATATAAACTCTGCAGTGTCGAATAATGAGCAAAGGAGATATTGCTGGGACTCAGTGTGCCAGTCAACTTCAGCCTGAGACATGCCCATCAAACCACTCGAAGATGGCGACCAGATGTGTTACACATCTCAGGAGACTTGACTCAAATTGCTGAGCTCTACAACATCTCAATTGCTCAAAATCCTTACTTATGCGTAGCTAGTCCCAAGAAGTTGCTAGCTTTGCACTTTCATCTAAGCCATGATATTAACTCAAATACATAAAGGGTGACTTAGACATAACTAGATACAAATAACAAAGTTACTTACGTATAGTCATCCGGCTAAATAGTTAATGTTCTTCGGAAGCATGTCTACCCAAAATTCCCACAAGCAACCTACTAGAGGTAGACCCCTAGATAGGAGTAGTCCTGAAGAAACAACGATTCCCGTAACACTCAACTACCTGCAACAAATTCTAAACAACAACATATACATAAGGCAAGAGTCAGTGCGTTAATCAAGTTAATGTACTGGCAAGCGCACAATCAAACATATATACATGAAAGCTATATTCAATGAAAGGCTTATATGTAGTCGAGGTTTTCAGCATAAAGCAAGTTTTAGTTCACAACCCATTTGCAACGCAATTGAACAAAGCATTTTAACAATATGTAAAGTGAAATAATCATGGCATGATACCAACATAAATAGATAGTAGCATTCCATTACGATCCAACCGAAAATAGGGCAATCATAACACATATATCAATCTCATTATCATTCCAAAACATTTAGTTAAAAAAGCATTTGGGAAAACACAAAAGTATACCCACATCACATCACTATGCCACTCATGATCGTGAGCACGGCTAATCGATTAGTTTTTAGAACTCTGCAGAGTTTGTACAGCTTTACCCACATGGCATGAACTCTCTAGTTTGTCTTGTGCCGGCCAAAGCACTACCACCCTCTACATGTTGAGTGCGGTCTAGAGGTCATAACGAGGCTTTTACATTAAGCATTGTCTAACCTTGCATGAGCACGATAAGTGTGAATCCACCCTAGTCTTAAGTCCTAGAGCCGTTAGGTAGCGGGCCCACGCCTTAAACCTAACGCCGTGACGGCGAACATATTCGTTCCCCCACGAGACACGTTATCGTTGTATTGGACAGACTTAGACGCCCATGCTGTGAGGCGGAACATTACACTCGTCCCCTTATGGTAAACACACGTAGTTAGTAATATTCGCTAGCCTTAAATTCAACACAATCATTAACACATACATGGGTAGTTCCTATAGATAGCCCACAGTACACTCGTGACCACTACCTCTACTACAACGGCCTCCCGAATGCAAGATCAGACAAATGCTTAACTTAATAGGCCAAGGTTACCTCATAAATAACGCATGTGGATGTACGGTAAACATAAGTGAGTGATATGTAGTTCGGTCCTTAAACGACTCAGGCGAACACTCCCCTTATCGATATGCAACTACCACCATATGCATACCACTTGCCGCCTAAGTCTGAAATTCACATTCATTTCTTTTTAGTTCGTAAATAAGTAGAGAAATCATCTCTGTTCATATGTTTTGAAATGATTCAAAAATCATAGTAAGTGATCCATAACCATGATTTATCTGTTGCTAAGCAAGGCTAAGCATTTGCACTTTATAGAAGCGTAGGTGTTTTCATGTGAGTACAATTAGGGTACTCTAATTAATCTTAAGGTTTCAAACAGCAAGATGGAGTTTTTAGAAGGATATATGCAATTTTTAGGATATAACTACCATGTACATCTTTGGAAATACCAATAGTTAGAATTATGCGTGCAAATTTATAAAATAACACATTTAGCGCGAAAAACAAGGGATTCAATATGTTCAAAGGGTGAGGGCAAACTTGCCTTGATTGATGTCCTTACTGGGGTCAGCAATAGGTCAAATCTCCTCACCAACAACGAATTCGTCTTCTAAAAGAAATAACGATAATCGAATAAATACCGAAACATACAAATATTCTAAATGCTCTAAAATGCATGAATTCACTAGTGTGGTTAGATACTGGGTGCATATAATTTGTGGTGAAGGAATTTCTATTTTATCACATTGCATTTGTGAGTTATTAATTTTTACAGTTCAATATTAGTAATAGATTAATTAAGCTCTATTAGGCTCTAAGTGCATTTTAGGTCTAAGACTTGTGAAGTTTTAGGTTACTGCGGTGATGGCTATGTTCTTAGGAGTTCAACAAAATTTAGTTTCAACATATATGGAGTTCTCATGATTTTATTATGAATTTTACAAGTTACATGGCATATTATAAGTCTTATTTATTATACAAATTTTAGATATGTTTCTGGTACTATATGTGCCACATTTCAATTTATAGAAACCAAGTCTATGAGATTAACAACCTAACCCATCTGGAATTACATTATTTGGAGTTAGAATGAATCTTGCATGGATTTTATAGTTTGTAGTTTACTTTATAGTAATTATTTTACTACACCATTATTTAGTGATGATTTCTTACTGAAGGTGTCAAGTTTTAGTTCATGACATTTGAGAACATGCCTCTATGAGTATTCTAAAACTTAATTCACCTCTAAGTGAGTTAATGTAAATTTTATATGGATTTTATGAATTGGTGAATGCTATATGTCTATTATTCCATATACTAATTATATGTATTTTACAAGTTCACTCATTTTTCTGTTGTATAATTATTGATTTGAGTATTTTCTTTAATATTTCCAGACATTAAACATGAGGGGTCCACTGGTCAGTCTCTGTGACTTTTGCAGAAAGGTCCCTGGGTTTCTAAAGATTCAACTCGAAGTCTCTAGCACATGTTCAAATACATCTTCATAAGAGTACTCAAGTTTTTACATATTTACAAGGAAGTCCTATGGTCCACATGTCATGCAGAGAAGATTTATAAATAAAACCCTACGAGATTTAAACTTTCTCTAATCAAGTCCTAAGCGTCCTAATCATTGTGGCCCACATGTCAGTGGCTCGGTGAGGGAGAAACCGGAGGTAGCGGCTGGGCATGGCGGTCGCCGAGCTTGTCGTCGACGCCGGTGGCAAACGGCGGGGTTTCGCGAGACGCGGCCAAAAGAGAAAAGGTGGAGGGAAAGCTGGCGAACCCGTCGGTGGTTGGCTTGTTGGCTGTGGTGGTCGGAATCAACGCCGGCAACGATGTGAGCAGCGGAGTGCCTCGGCATGCTAGCGTATCCCAAGCTCTAGCTCAATTTAGTGCAATTTCATGCATGCACGTGCACCTATGGGGTTCGTGGGTGCTCACTTGAGGTCGCGCTTGGCTTGGCGAAGCTTGGATAGCGGTGGCACTGTGAAGAACTCTCCGGCGGCGGCGAAAAGGGCAGGGCGACGGCGACAGCGAGAAGCGGCCAACCTACTGACAAGGAGACATATGCATAAGGTTAGTGATTCCCTAGGGTTTCTACACGTGAGAGGAATCGGTCGGGGACCTACCATTGCGATCGGAATCACAAAGGGGGTGATGGCCGGAGTGGAGGAAGATGATGCTCGATCTCGCGATTGGAAGCTCCTCGGCTTGATGTGCAACGGCCACAGGGTCCTGGTGAGGAGGCGACGATGATGGTCAAACGGCTTGGCGGGATTCGCACAGTGTGTCGAGAACGTGGCTTGTGCAGTGATAGTGCCGGCGGAGTTCGAGAAGGTGAACTCGGTGGCGCGGTGAACTCGATCTGCACGATAAGAAAAAAAGTTGGAGATGGCTGTGTTAGGCATCGATAGGGGATCATGTTCCCACGGTTGGTCTGCGGCGAAGCTCACCAGAGAAGGATGGCGACGACGATGGATCTTGACATCGCCGAAGAAGATGGCTCGTTCTTGGAGCTCTCAAGGATGTCTCCCTAGGGTTTTGGGTGGAACGCGGCGAGTGAGAGGAGATTAATCACGGGGTAAGGCGGTGCGTCACATGATGGAGGTTGGGAAGGTGGCAGATGGCGAGGTGGCGCTCTGGCGTTCTGGCGCGTGTCCGCGACGTGGCAGCCGTTCTTGGGCTTGGAGGAGGAGGTGGCAAGTTTGTGTGTCCGACAGGTGGGTCCCACAAGGGCTGGGCCCCACATGGTAGAGAGAGAAATGGAGTGGGAGGCCTAGAAGCTTCAATTTTTTCTAAGTGTTGGCACTATTCCAATGTATTGATTTATTCTCTTCATCTCCTCTAATTATGTTGAGATTTAGTGGGAGACGAAATTACAGAGGGTAGACAAGAATGTCATCCTATTAATAATTCAAGTCCCAAGGTTAGACCACTTTTAGCTTTACCATAGTAATTTTATAAAGTAACCTAAGTTACTAGGTTGACTGCAGTCCAAAACTGTTTAAGTAACTTGTGGCTCTCATTTCATGTGGTTATATTTCGAATTAGGATTAAGCTGAGACACCTGTTATTAGAGTACAATTTGGTTAACATGCTGACCCAAAGGGTTTTGCTAAATAAATTATGGTTTAATTTTGGTGAAGGTGCAAATTAGGCCGAGTGATATCTGGACTTAGCTGATTTTGCTGAGTTGGAGGATTTATTTGAGACACCAAATTATTTGATAAATTCAAGCCAATATTACTGTAAGGTCATGGTGTTGAATAGTATTTATGAGAATTTTTGTAGGGTTTAAAATTGCACCATTAATTTTTAATATTTTCCCCTAACCATTTCATACTAATGAGTCCTATTATGAGATGCACGATAAAATCCAAAAACAATCCCAAAATAATAAAATGCACATATGACCAAGTGTATCTTATAATAATTTGGGTTTACATATTTATAAAACCTACATTCACATTTGTTTGTATTTAATTTAAATATGATGATCAAGTCCAAAGTAAAAATCAAGATAATTGAAATTTAAATTAAGGTTAAACTTATTTTATTTGAATTGGATTATGTCAACACATGATTTATAAATTATGTTTTGGTCTTACTTCTGACTTGACCCAAGAAAATCTATATGTTTTACTTTTATTAAATGAGTTAGGCCCTAGAATGAGCTTTAATGTTTTCGAAAATTTTAGTACTCAAAAAGTTTTAAATTTTCCATGTGAATTCTTCCTAGATGAATTTTTTCGGTATGTTACACCTTCTCTTCCCCTCACCGGCGGCGCTCTAGTTGTCGGGAGTGGGGACAGCGGTGGAGCCTCTTCGTGGGCCGACTTTTCTTGTGTGCGCCGTGAGAGCTAGCTTGTTCGATCGCTCCCGTCCGATGCCGATCAAATAGAGCAGCGTAGCCGGACATCCCTCTGACGTAGAAACCACTAAGTCAGAGGATCCGGTTCCCAATGGAGTACAGGTGTGTTCGAGAGGAGTTGGGTTGAGAACTTTCTGCTCCGACACGCAAAACGAAACACACATTAGATTAATTAAGTATTAGTTTTTTTAAAAAAATTAATATGATTTTTTAAAACTAACTTTTCTATAGAAAATTATTTTAAAAAACATACCGTTTAACAGTTTGAAAATTATGCACACCAAAAACGAGGGGTTGGAGTTGGAAAGATTAACTTAAGAACAAAGCGGTCCATCTATCAGAAATCTCTAGTGCTGGGATGTTGCACCTTTGAGCTGAGGTCTATGTTTATTTTTCAATAGTTTTTATTGTTTTCCATTCATAAAATAAGTTCATTGAAAGGGCTATAAAGTGTAAAAAATGCAGCAAAATATGAGGATTTCCGCCTCTGTTATGCGATATTTTTCGTTTCGATTGAAGGGGGTATAGTACCTGTTTTTCTTACCTCCAGATTGATTTGATCAAGTCAACAGTTTGGGGGTTCAACACTCGTAGTTGGGCTAGGCCAAGGCACACATGCTACAATCATCACTCACTTTAAAGAAAAAGTCTACTTTAGGTCCCTCAAATATGGGTCGAGTTTTCGCGCCCTTCAACCGTAAAACCAGTAAAACTAGGTATAGGACGTCCTCCAACTACTAAAACCAGAACAAATCGAGTACTGCAGCAGTATTTAAGAGTAGTTTATGCTATGTGTCATCCAAGACAGCAAAAAACAAAATTAAAAAACACACTGAGGGAATGTGGGACCCACCATCTCTCTCCACTCTCTTGCATCTTAGAGTCCCATTGGTTGCCCTAATAAGTCAAAGTAAAGCCAAAATTTGAATTTTTAAATTTAATTTTGAAGTTAATTTTAAGATATTTTCAATGTAATTTTTCTAGCATTGGTTTTTAAGTCGTTAAAAACACAACTATACAAGTTTTACCTCTAAATTAATTTTTTTCCTAATAAACCGTCTTGGTTTATTAGAGAATATGGGCAAACTGATGAGGACTTCAATCCCTACGCTTCCCCGCTCCTCGGTCCTCCCTGTCGACGACCCTGATGCCGCCCGCGCCCATCAAAACCATCGTCGCCGGTGACGGGGCGCTCGACCATGAGCTGTCCCGAGCCTACCACCACCCTCGTCCCCGTCGCAGCCTCGAGAGGCACCCTTCTTCGCCTCCTCCATCTTTGCGCCGCCTTCGTCAAAG
The DNA here is from genome assembly GCA_008326285.1 of Oryza officinalis. Lineage (NCBI taxonomy): Eukaryota > Viridiplantae > Streptophyta > Magnoliopsida > Poales > Poaceae > Oryza > Oryza officinalis. Next base: position 8,056,242 of record BDMV01000005.1, read on the forward strand.
AAACAAATCAAGAAAGAGAAGCGCTCTTGCGCATCTCTTCGTGCCATGCCGCCGTCGGTGACGAGGAGCCCGACCAAGAGCCACCCCTGTTGCCGCCTCGACTGGCGCCCTCCTTCGCCTCTATCGTCTTCGTGCCGCCGCTATTGGAGAAAGAAATCAAGAAAGAGAAGAGCTCTTGCGCCCCTTTTCGCGCCGCTACCAGTGACAGGGCACCTGACCAAGAGTTGCTCCCGAGCCTACCACAACCCTCATCCCCACCACCGCCTCAACCTACGCCCTCCTTCTCCTTTGCCGTCTTGACCCCCTCCCTCTTCGTGCCGCTGCCATCAGAGATCGAGTGTTAGGTAGCAGACGCCAGGGGTCGCCATTGGTCCCCTCCTCCGTTGTGGCAGCCATCCGCGGCTTCACGCGCACTGCTGTTTGTCGTCGCTAGCATCCACCTCAAGGCTACCTAGCGACAAAGGAGTGCCCTGGCCTCCGCTGTCGCCGCCTCCCACCCTCGTCGCCGTCACCTTTCGCCCTCCTCATTTTGCCACCATTGCAGCCACAGGGAGAGAAGAGAGAGGAGATTGGACTACTGGAAAGGGTGAAGAGAGAAAGGGTAGTAGTAAAGATTGAAGGAAGAAGGTGGATAGCCTCTTACATATGGGTCCCACATGCCCTTAGTGTATTTTTTAAATTTTTTTTGTGATTAGGATGTTACATAGGTCAAAACCATTCTTAATACTATCGAAGATATAATTTACACTGGTTACATATATTGGAGGTAACTATGTATCCGAACCTAAAGTAGACTTTTTCCTTACTTTAACAGGCCCGAAGGACAAGGTTGTCATGACTCGTTGTGTGGCCTGCTTAATTAACATGGACCTGGTTACTGGTTGTCTCTTTGTTCCGTCTGTTTTTGTGATCGCTCTATGTAAGGAGAAACTTATTTGCCGCAGCTGCGCACCGAAATCGCTAATAAGCGACTAGCCGCGCGCGACCTCTCCCACGCGACGCGTCCCTCTGCTGTATTTCCGTACGCGTCCATACATGTATACATATGCAAATTTTGTATTTATATATAAAAAGTATGTATATATATAATTTTTTAATATATCAAAAATGTATACGTATACATGTAAATTTATAAATATAAAAAACATTATAGAGGTATGTACACTAAGTTTATTTGTAAATATTTTATATATACGCATATATACATCAATTATATACATATGTATATAATTTATATACATACGTATAAATTATATATATATATATATATAAATTTGTATGTATGTATACATACATACATATATACGTATACGTGTAGAGGAGATGACTAGAAGGGGGGGAGCTAGCTGATCGTGCGGGTGGGGCTACACGCAATTAGTCGCGGATCAGAGCCCCCCTCACCCCCCACCCACACAGAATTTTTAGCATTTTTAATTTTTATTTTTTAAAGATTTGTAAAAATAATTTTAGGTTTGAAAAATTTGCAAAACTAATCCTCAATCGCCCTTTCAGAGGACGATTTTTAAAAATCGCCCTCCCCGAGGGCGATAAGGGGTCTAACTATAAATTTTCAAACCCTTTGCATCGGTTTTAATTGATTAAAAACTAATAATGTTTATTCGACACTTTAAATGATTTTAAATAAAAAAGTTGTTAATAACAAAGTTGTAGATCTTTGTGAGATCTATAACTTTCATATAAAGTTTATCTCCATCCGATATCGTTTAAAATATAGATCTGAGATTCTTTTAAATAGGTTTTAGATTTTGTAACGAATATTTGGATATCTAAACGATCTTAAATGAAAAAGTTGTTAACTATAAAGTTGTAGATCTCTGTGAGATCTACAACTTTATAGTTAACAACTTTTTCATTTAAGATCGTTTTGAGTGTCGAATAAGTATTATTAGTTTTTAAGCAATCAAAGGGTTTGAAAATTTGCAGTTAGGCACCTTGTCGCTTTCTGGGAGGGCGATTCGGGATTAGTTTTGCAAATTTTTCAAACCTAAAATTATTTTTGCAAATCTTTAAAAAATAAAAATTAAAAATGCTAAAAATTCCACCCACACACGTGCTGCGCCTCGCTTGATCTTGCATTGTCATCTATGGGCCTATAGGCCCAAACAGGAATGATGTTTTTTTCTTTTTCTTGAACTAAAATTGATTGGAAGTTTATTTAAATTTCATATTGAAAGTTTTCTATAGATTCAACCCAATTTTTCTTAAAGAAACACATAAATTTTAGAGCCATTCAACTTAAATTATAAAAAAATAATTTAAATTTAAAACTTTCAATTTCAATTTTTGAAACTTTCAAGTCCAAATTTAAAACTTTTAACTCCAATTAGAACTTTCAACTCATATTTTATTTTGAAACTTTTGACTCAATATATGAAAACCTCTACCCAAATTTGGAAAGCCTTCAAATCAAGTTCAAAACTTTCAAAATTCAACTTTTAGAACTTTCCACTTCACATTTAAAACTTTCATCCTCAAATTCAAAACTTTCAAATCAATTATTTTTATTATTTCATTAAAAATTACTGTACTGCAATTAGCAATGGTAGGGTATGCGTGCACCAGGGGTGCGCGACTTATTCCCCTGACGCACATACGCTAATTAGCATCCGCTCCATGTAACGTTCTATTAGGATAGTTTTATAGGTATTTCTTTTTTCTAAAAAAAGACTTGCGAGACGGTTTTGTCACCAGAGTAAACCCCCTTTGTCCTAAAATAATTTAAATCTTTACTATGAACCTGAACAATCATAATCATTTGTTTAAATTCATAGTTACGATTGGTTTTTTTAGACGGAGTAGTACTTATTGGGTATGGTAGATCTTTTTTTTAGCATGAAAGCTAAGCTGCCGTACGTGTCGAATGTAGGATCCGAAAATATACTCCTAAGCATATACAGGAAATACATACTAGTTAAATACTGAAAATGTACTGGAAAATTTTAGAGCTCAAGTAAACCTACAAGTTCGGCGCGGAGCAGAAAGTAGACATGCACGGAGTATAGGATTGAGGATGTGTCGCACCGCTGATAATCAACTATTCTTTCATGAAAATTGCTTTGGATCTTTGATTGGCATTTGGTTCTTGCGGTATGAGCTTCCCTTGCCTTTGTGACTCCTTTCAAACAAAGGAAAAGTGGAAATGTTTTGGAGGATTTTAATTCACTGAAAAATGCCTCCTTTGAAACAATTTTTTTTAGAAGAGTATTTTTTTATCCGGCCTCTACATCTAATCGGATATATGCAGTCTTTTAAATTAAAAACTTAATCCCTCAAACAATTCAATCTGAAATTCGCTCTTACGAAAATTTGAACTTAGCACCTTAGTATGCTAATCAGGTCACTGCAACTACTATACTACGTGCCCTTTCATACTGTCCTTTGAAACAAATGAACTACTCCCATGAAATACTTTGAAATTCCTATGAATAATTCATCCCATAAGAATTTTGGAGTACTTGATATAATAGTAGACCCCATATCCCCTCTTCCTTGTAACTCACAATTCCAATACTTTTCTAATGGTGCTACCCAAAAAGTAAATACTTTTTTTTTAAAAAAATTCGTGGATTTATTTTCTATAGAATTTAGTATGGATTGACATTCTATTGCTATGTTTTTTTTAATAAAAAAACTTGTACTCGAAAGGAGCTCTGCACATGTTTTTCCTCTATCACAATGCTTTTGTTTAGATTTTTGGGGGTCTAAAATTTGGGAGTTTTTCTTTAACTCCTATATTTCTTTCAAAACACGACCTGAAAGTACCAGAGGCCAGTGATAATGGAGTAGAGGCTGTTTGTGTGTTTGGCCACAAAGTATAGCAAAGTTTCGTAAGAATATGTATGTATGACGCGTGAATCTGAGTAAGTATGACATGTTGTTGATGCAAAAAAACACACACTGGCCTGGGAGATCTGCTTAGCTCCAGTGCAGGTCCAAATCTTGGTGAGATGCGGGCGTGCCAGTCAGTTTGATCCTGCAACTGACAAGATATACAAACGACAGATCAAAGAACCGATCGGCCAACATAGCCGATGTTGATATTCCAGCCGATCCTGATAACAGCCGATAGCGATAGGGTTTTGAGCTATCGGCTATGTGTTCAATGTAGATTCTGACACTTGACAAAGAGACAATCGGCTGATGATAATATGCATTAGATCGGCAATGACTTGATAAAGCGAAACGAAAGTTAGACATACTCGATCGGCTGTAGATATCAATGATACATAATCTAAATCTCAAAATATATTTAAACCAAGTGATTGGGATAGATCGGACAGGGCGCCGAGACAGTATAAATCACTTATGTCTAAAAACACCTCAAGAGAGAGATTATATATATTCATAGCATAGCCAATGAAGTAAATCTAACATAGATCCAATGCAATAAAATCCACAAGATTAGATTAAACAGTGAAACCTTTATTGTCATCGGCTAAATTCAACTTATATGCAATCCTTATAAGCCGATGCAACGTCCAGATAACTCATCGGCTGAAACCCCGATGAAACCCTTATCAGCAATCAAAAAGCAGGCTAGAGATTCATGGTTCTAAGCACGACTTAGTAGGTCAAACTCAACTGATGCAGCACTAAGTATGTAAAGAAACACGGTATCTAGATGATCAAGCCCTTGACTGATTTTCAGGGTGGTAGATGCCTAAGCTAATCTAATCTAGCAAGATGATTTAGTCGATACCGGCAGAAACCCTAAAACGAGAAGCAGCCGATAAAGCTAAATCGAGATGCTAATACTAGATTAACAGAAGACATATGATAAATAGCCAGGCAAATATATTATCCAAACCAGAGTAATCCAAGAGGTCGAATGTACTGATGCAGCCTTGAACGACGCCGGCGTAGATGATACAATTGCCTGAACCGACGGAACATTGGACTTACCCCTTCGCCGGAGATCGACAGCCGATGCAGCCCCGCGTCAGGTGCCAAATTCCGCCGGTTGATAAATAAACCGTAACAGAGTAAAAGGTGGCGATGCGCCGAATTGTATTGATCGAGAGTTGATATCTTACAATAACCCCGGGTGTACATATTTATACCCATGGGGAGATGCTAGTCCTTGTAGGACAAGAAAGAAACTTTCCTAAAGATAAAAGGAAACTAACAAATATTCTAATTAATAGATACAATTGCCTTCTTCGGACTCAATCCGCACGTGGCAATCCTCATGAAGCACACCAACCGAACCCGACAATGATCCTGCCATCTCCTTATCGGAATCGGCTACATCGGCTATCCTTGTCCGATTCTGTTTCAGCCGATGCACACCGTAGCCGATTTGGCTTGCAGCCGATTCATACTCCGTTTTCTGTAATCGCTTATCTCCTCCAATCGGCTTCGGCTTTAACCCTGAATCCAATGCATGATTTACCAAATTTCGTCGTTAACACATGCCCCCCAGTTTTGGAGTATGGGAACTCATGCTTCAAAATTATCTTCTGTGACTCCAAAATTGATCCTCTTTTGCTTCTTGCAATCGGCCTTCATGAGCCGATACCGTCTGCATTAGATGAGCTAGGCTGTCAAACTTGTGGCAAAAGAATTCATCTTTGATAGGTGCTGATAACCCTTGGAATACAAGATCTGCTAGCTGCTCATCGCTTAGATTTAAACTATAACATCGGCTGCGGACATCACGAAATCTTTGTATATATTGCATAGCCGATTCTCCTTCTTGCTGCTGCACTGATATCAAATTTTAAAGTTTCATCTCACTGACGCCAGCAAAGAAATAGCCATGAAACTGCTTTTCAAGATCGGCCCACCTTCTAATGGAATTTGATGGTAGTGATGAAAACCATGTGAAGGCCGATCCAGTCAAAGACAGAGGAAAAAATCTAACTCTCAGAGCTTCCTCAGCCGATGCTTCCCCACATTGCACTAAGAATCGGCTGATGTGTTCCATTGTAGATATATCATCTTGCCCTGAAAACTTGGAGAAATCTGGAACCTTGTATCGATGTGGCAATGACACCCTATCAAACCACTCAGGATATGGCAGCCAATACATAGAAGTCTGATCCTTAGGTTTAATTCCAAACTGTTCCTCTATTACTTTTGCAATCATATCGGCCCAATCTTCGTTAGACTGATATCTTTGAGCTTCTTCTGGCCGATATTGTTGATGTGGCTCTCCAGGCTGATGCTGATCTATTTGCCCCCCAAGCCAATGTCGCTGTTGCCGATGATGCTGAAATCGTTCGTCGATTTGCCCCCCAATCTGATTTGTTAAGGCAATCACTCTGGGAACTATCTTCTCGATCAAACCATATAATGTACTCACCAAAACTCCAGATCGATCAAACACAGCGCGACGAACGATTTCATCGACTATCTTTTGAAGCATCTCATCATCCATCGGCTCTTCTTCTTCCTTTATCAGTTTGAGAGATTGTTCTTCCTTGGCCTTGACTTCTTGATCAGACATATTGTTGCGATTGTGAGTTCCACGAGCCGCGTAAAAATCTGTTGTCAAAAACACGGTCCCACCGGGCGTGCCAAAAGCGTGTTGATGCAAAAAAACACACACTGGCCTGGGAGATCTGCTTAGCTCCAGTGCAGGTCCAAATCTTGGTGAGATGCGGGCGTGCCAGTCAGTTTGATCCTGCAACTGACAAGATATACAAACGACAGATCAAAGAACCGATCGGCCAACATAGCCGATGTTGATATTCCAGCCGATCCTGATAACAGCCGATAGCGATAGGGTTTTGAGCTATCGGCTATGTGTTCAATGTAGATTCTGACACTTGACAAAGAGACAATCGGCTGATGATAATATGCATTAGATCGGCAATGACTTGATAAAGCGAAACGAAAGTTAGACATACTCGATCGGCTGTAGATATCAATGATACATAATCTAAATCTCAAAATATATTTAAACCAAGTGATTGGGATAGATCGGACAGGGCGCCGAGACAGTATAAATCACTTATGTCTAAAAACACCTCAAGAGAGAGATTATATATATTCATAGCATAGCCAATGAAGTAAATCTAACATAGATCCAATGCAATAAAATCCACAAGATTAGATTAAACAGTGAAACCTTTATTGTCATCGGCTAAATTCAACTTATATGCAATCCTTATAAGCCGATGCAACGTCCAGATAACTCATCGGCTGAAACCCCGATGAAACCCTTATCAGCAATCAAAAAGCAGGCTAGAGATTCATGGTTCTAAGCACGACTTAGTAGGTCAAACTCAACTGATGCAGCACTAAGTATGTAAAGAAACACGGTATCTAGATGATCAAGCCCTTGACTGATTTTCAGGGTGGTAGATGCCTAAGCTAATCTAATCTAGCAAGATGATTTAGTCGATACCGGCAGAAACCCTAAAACGAGAAGCAGCCGATAAAGCTAAATCGAGATGCTAATACTAGATTAACAGAAGACATATGATAAATAGCCAGGCAAATATATTATCCAAACCAGAGTAATCCAAGAGGTCGAATGTACTGATGCAGCCTTGAACGACGCCGGCGTAGATGATACAATTGCCTGAACCGACGGAACATTGGACTTACCCCTTCGCCGGAGATCGACAGCCGATGCAGCCCCGCGTCAGGTGCCAAATTCCGCCGGTTGATAAATAAACCGTAACAGAGTAAAAGGTGGCGATGCGCCGAATTGTATTGATCGAGAGTTGATATCTTACAATAACCCCGGGTGTACATATTTATACCCATGGGGAGATGCTAGTCCTTGTAGGACAAGAAAGAAACTTTCCTAAAGATAAAAGGAAACTAACAAATATTCTAATTAATAGATACAATTGCCTTCTTCGGACTCAATCCGCACGTGGCAATCCTCATGAAGCACACCAACCGAACCCGACAATGATCCTGCCATCTCCTTATCGGAATCGGCTACATCGGCTATCCTTGTCCGATTCTGTTTCAGCCGATGCACACCGTAGCCGATTTGGCTTGCAGCCGATTCATACTCCGTTTTCTGTAATCGCTTATCTCCTCCAATCGGCTTCGGCTTTAACCCTGAATCCAATGCATGATTTACCAAATTTCGTCGTTAACACATGTTATATTTGTAGCAATTAACCAAACCAAACACTAGGCTAATTAATAAGTTGTGGCACATTCGAAGTTTAGCGTACCGATTTATGGTTGCTAACTAAACAGGCCCTCAAATTTCGTGTTGGAAGTTTGTTGATCATAACATCAATAGAGTTTTTAGTAGAGTAAAAGGTCTCATCCACTACGGTTTCAAACTTCCGAAGTTTCATTAGTTTCTCAATGTTGCTATCAAATTCGACGTAGGAAAGCCAAAGCACCCAAAATGTTTGCAATCAATTTGTAAAATTTGTGCGAATTGAGCGTAACTTAGGTGGTTAGATTATTTGTGGTAAAACCAGTCCATTCGAGTTTAAATCCTAGATTTAACACAGATTCTCGCATTTACGGCTAATTGTTCTTTCAGTGATAGACGACGTACCCGTCGACAACGAGACGCCTGTGATGACTTCGTCAATCTCAAAATATACCGATCTAGTTTTTCTCGAATGTACTAATAGGGATAAGGTGTACGTGTGTACATTTATAGAGATGATTGCACGCATTGTGAGAGCTTGCTTTTGTAATGTGTTTCTAACCAAATTTGGCAACCAGATTCCAAAAGATGCTCACAAATTGATGCCAATCTAGTGCACAGACGGAGCAATCTGGGCGGTCGATTCCCAGATCCGACGGCCCACAGCTCGGCACGGCATCCCTACACGTGTACCTCGGAGAAAGTTCTTGTTGGCGGGAAAAAGCCAGGGCGCCACCACGCCACTCAATGATGGTGTTGACCTTTAATGACATGTTGCCTTCCTCCTACTGTTGCTGCTAATTGTACTGTTACTTGACCAGCTAGCACGGTTAATTGAACTAAACTAATCTAAATTAATAAATACTAGTCGTTAAACTAACCAATCTCCTGCGCTCAAGTACAAGGCGTTACAGCTGTGTGCACCGCTATCCACACGTCACGTAGCAACCCTTCCTCGCTGTCCTTCACATGTCTCAAGCTTCTCCCTGTCTCACTCATGCCATGCTCTTCCATGACTTGATTTTAATTACATTATTTATTTACTTATTTAATCTCGTCAGTTAAATAATTAATTCTAATTATATGGACTGCTAGTATTATACTACTAGTAATAACTTCATGATTAGCCCACCTTACCGACACTCACTTGGCAATTGGTGGCATACACTACCAAATTCCACAAAATTGTACGACTAGTACTAGACTACTAGCAACAGCTGGTAAGTAGAAAACTTAAATATAAAATTCGAATTATAATGTTACAAATAATAAATCACAAAATTATACAGTACATTCGCTACAAAGAGGAGGAAAAAGAAAAGGTATTTAAGATACGAAAGGCAAAAAAAAAATAAACAAATGTTTCAGAGAATTTACACCCCACCGACGCATGGCTTGTCTACTCCAATATATAAATCATAAAGTGAAAAAAAATTTCCTGAAAATTTTGCACCGGAGCCCCTAAACTTTCGCGTATTTCTGTACCTAAAAGGTCCACTTCCAGATCTTGACACGGACTCTGACCTTGCACGAGTGCGCCGCGGTGCTCACCGTCGCGGTGGTCGCCGCCGTGTCGGAGTCCACCGGCGCCGGCGCCGGAGCCAGGACGGTGCCGTTCTTCCCCTTCACGGCCTTCGGGCGCGGCGGCGCAGCGCGCGGCGGCGTCACCTTGATGCCCTCGCAGTGCACCAGGATGCCAATCTTCTTCGTCTTGAGGCTGCCCACCTTGACGCCGGCGCGCGTCTCGGCGTCGACGGCGACGGAGAAGGTTCCGGACTTCTTGATGTCGGAGGCGGCGGCGGTGGGGTCGACGGTGACGGCGTTGGCGGCGATGGTGGCGGTGAAGACGGTTGTGTTGCCCGCCTCGTGGGTGAACCCCGGCGACGTGGCGGCGCCGAGCGGGACGGCGTTGGCGGCGGTGGCGGCGGAGAAGGAGAAGTCGTCGTAGAGGTAGACGACCTTCTTGTTGGGGTTCTTGGCGGTGACGGTGAGCTGGATGGAGTCGGTGAGCACCGGCGCGGTGGGCGATGACGAGAGGTTGAGCGCGGTGAGCTTGACGGACGAGACGGTGAAGCTAGGGCGGTGCGGGCGGTAGAGCAGGTAGAACGCGCCACCGGCGACGGCGGCGACAAGCGCGAGGAGGATGACGACCAGCAGCGCCCAGCAGAAGCAGCAGCAGAAGCTGCACCGGCAAGACCGCCCGCGCCGCCGCTTCGCCGGAGCCTGCGGCCGGTAGATTGGCCGCTGGTACATCTGCGACTTGGGCGCCGGGAACGACGCCGTCGCGCCGCCGCCGCCCGCGTTCGCCATTGCCGGCGGCGGGTTGGGCTTCGCGGCAGGGTAGACGCGGTCGGCCATTGGCGCCGCCGTGGCCGAGAACGCGTGGAGGCGAGCGCGCGGCGCGGCGCGGCGAGGCTTGTCGCGGCGGTGGAATGGAAGCGGTGGCGTGGAGTTCTTGGAGTGAGAGAGAGATCTCTTGATAATTAAAGGGAGAAGAAGAAGAGAGAGAAAAGAGACGCGTCACCAAATTCTACACGCGAATTGGGTTGATGGCTCGACGCCTCACCTAATGATTTTGGTGCTTTGCTAATTGGCCCAAGCTTTTGCTCTAAACAAACCTATAGGAGAGTTGATTACTTAGTTCCCTTAATTAGGGTCTCTTTGTATAAAAAAATAAAAAAAATTATAAAGACCTTTAAAACAAAAGATTCAATTATATCTCATCCTTTGAAATTTTTATATAATAGACAATCCTATAAAGATTTTGGAGAAAACTTAGCAAGAGCTTTAATATCTTGAATTTTTTTAGTCTATATCTCTCATCCGATTATTGTATTTTTCATGTAATCTAATCAAATGATTCTTTCTGTGTTTTTTTTTACATTTTGCAATTCCTCCCGTGTTTTTTTCTATTTCTCTGTTTTGCCATTCCTGTTATTCAAAAACACCCTTAATTTGTTAGTTTAATGCATTACATTAAATTCTACGGTTTCTATCATTTTATAAACTTTCTTACATTTTGCGAGACAATTACATTAAAATTTCATATGAAACAGTTCGATTCCTCATGGGTGGGAAAATGAAAATTACGTCGTTCCAAACACGACCTGAATGTATGAACCGTTGCATCACCTTGTTAAAGAACCGCAAGTTGGCATGTATCAGTCAATAAGCCATCCATGTGTGTCACATTTTAATTAACCATCATTAGAGCAAGAGTGTGAGTAATTACACATGGGGTTTGACTTTAGTGGCTGGAGTTGCTATCAACAGGTTACTAACAAATTGGCAGCTACTGACCCTGATGCTTAAGGTCACTAATCCCATCTCATCTGTAGTAATTAATCTCCAATGGCAGGGAGGGACCTCCAATAGAGAAACTAAAAGAGATGGAAACTATCTCCAAAAACTAAACTACTCAGCAAAATTAAGAGGAATGTTCAGTGATAGTGGTGAGGTGAACACAACATGTGGTTGATTTTTATTTCTCATTTCAGATGCAATAGCACTAAAAATGGATTGATTAGAAGGATCAGTAGCTGTCATTAGGAGGGGGAAGAGGATGCAATGCATGTTCGAACAGGCCGTCAGGGAAATAGGGAGAGAGAAATAATTGGAGGGCACGAGGGGGGAGGGGGGGGGGGGGGGGGTGTGCTGAGCTGGCGGCGTCGTGCCTCTCCGGGAATGAACGGTCGTCTCCCCTGCCTGGAAACAGGCCGAATCCAACCGTCCCCGTGGGGTGGGGCCCATTGGTCAGAACAGCCAGCCGCTGCTCTTTGCTTTCGGTGGGCGTGTGATTATCATACGGTTATAGTAGTTATTACATGTGATAATTTTTGTAGTTTTTTAAATCATGATAGACCATACAATAACTATACGTTTTTTGTGATAATTTTTGTAGTCTTTTAAATCACGATATACCATACAGTAAATGTACGATTTTTATGATAACCACACGGTTACAGCGATAACTGTCAAACCATAAAGTGATAGTAACCTTATCCAAAACAATTTGGTGAACTCTGCTCCTCCATCGTTATCATGTTTCTAAATTGAGATAATTCCCCACAATTTTTTACATAATTTTTTCTATGTTTCTGAATTTAGCTTTATTTTCTATATATCCCTTAGTTTTTATTTTTATCTTTTTTATGCCTATTCAGCGAGTTGACGGTTCATTGATAGTTAAATTTTTTCAAAAATATCTGTATTATTCTTATCTCTTATTTTCTTCCGTCTTAAAATATAAGAGATTTTGGTTGGATGAAACATATCTTAGTACTACGAATCTGGACAGACAGCCTGTCCAGATTCGTAGTACTAGGATATGTCTCATCCAACTAAAATTTTTTATATTTGGGGACAGAGAGAGTACTTTAGTGCTAGTTGATTGAAAGAAAAACATGGTCCTTAACGTCAAAATTGATTTATTTATAAAAAAAATGAGACATAATTATTTGATCATAAATTTGAAAACTAAAATTTAATTTTTTCTTAAAAAATTTCAAATCAAATATGATATGATTTTTTTCAAAATTTTCTTTGAAATTTAAACCCAACTAAAAAACAGTTTTGGTTCTTCGATTCTCGAGTGAAACCTATGTATGGATGTCAAATAATTATGTCCTTTTGATTATATTATAGAGTAAGACTTTTTTCACATTGAGTTTTATGTTTTTAAAGTAGGTAGCATAAAGTACAAGTGAAGGATGAAATGTTACCTTTTGGTGGATGAAATATGATTTCCTAATCCCATTTGCCAAACGAGATCTCACGAGATCATGCATTGCAATCATACTTCAACAAGATAGGAAGGTCTAACACGTCTTGACCATTAATTTCTTCATAGTTCAAGTAGATTAAACTCCAACCTTTTCAATAGGAACACCTTGTTTGAGCCGTAGGTGACTTGGAATTTTCTATTTTAGATTTGATTTATGAACTTCTTTCACTCCCCATCTTTCAATTCTGCTTTTTGACAAAAACAAAGATAAATGTTTTATTCCAAAATTATTTTCCATTGCTCAACCACATGTACGGCCTATGGATTATAAGCTACGTACATTGATAAAAATACCTTCTAAACCGTCAGGGACGAATCCAGAACAAAATTACCCGGTGTCCCATATATAACACACTACCTGATGTATCACAACCAAATCTATACAATATTCAAAATAAAAAAGCAACGTTGTTTTTAACAATAATCAATGTTAGTTACAATGTTTCTAGCAAAATATAAGTATCAGACTACAATAGCCCATAAAAAAACATACGAAGCTGTTATTTTGTTGCTTGCAGTATGATTCCTATTTTGTTGCTTGCAGGCAGACTAGCTTGGGCTCCGGGTGTCCTATGTATTAGGCTAGGGATGTCCCAATGCACGTACATAGGTTATTACAAGTAAAAATGAATAATTCAACCTGTGTCCTGTGCATCATGTTGGACTAACATGGATTCGCCCCTGTAAACCGTTAAAATAAAATATATGAATAGTAATTGAGGATAGGAGTTACCTAAGGCTTTCACGTAGGTGCACATGTGGCGGTAGCATGCATAGAAATATTAAAGTCAATGCTAAACGAATTGAATTAAGTAATTGTATAAATATATTTTACCATGTTTTGTCAATAAATATAATGATCTTACCGTTACACAACAACTGGAAGTGACCGGTGGTATGTCTTTGTTCATGTGTCCGCTCCAAGTATAAAATTAAAGCGAGATTTTTCTCTAATTAACCTGGTAATTAAATATGTGTTTGGTTTTCTCTTATCGACACATCCCGGAAGATCGGGAAGGTTGCTGGAAAAACATTGCAGGAACATGGTAGGTGCACGTGCACCCCCTCGTTTGGTTTTGGAACCCTGTTAAGGGTGTGTTCGGCTAGCTGTGTTTTCAACTTCACTTCCTCGTGTTTCACGCGTACTCATTTCAAACTGTTAAATGATATATTTTTTTAAAAAAATTTTATACGAAAAGTTGCTTTAAAAAGTCATATTAATCCATTTTCAAAAAAAAGTAAATACTTAATTAATCATGTACTAATGAGTCGTTCCGTTTTTTTACGAAGGAAATGAGTTACCAACTTACCCAAACAAACACAACCGTGATTTTCATTATATTCTTTTGAAACTAAACCATGAGAAGAACTGCTGATTATAATTCAATTAAGCAGAACTGCTGATTATAATTCAATTAAGCAGAGTAAAAACCTAAATAGGTTACAACAAAAAAACACAATCTCTCAGCAAGAATAGACTCACCGAACATCTCAACCACAGCCGGAACCACCACACTATAAGTAGAACAACACTCAACTCTAATCAACTATCAACTAAACAATAGCGGAGCTTAAAGCAGACAACGATAATGAGCATGTTGTAAGGTGACACAAAAAACTCTGATTTCACAAGATGTGTCATCGTTGCCGAGCTTGTCGCCTAGCGACATAGTAACTCTAACTCCACAGCTATCACATCACCGTTGCCTAAGGCATTGTCAAAATGAACAAAAACAACACCAACTATCCACGTTAGACATCAGACCAAACCACCAAAGCGTCATAAAAGGAGAGTTAGGGAATATTTGTTATCCATCACTCAACTTCAGTACATATATTTTTTCAAAAACATTTGAGATTTACAATGTTTAAATGTGCCTTTATGTTTGTGTGTCACAGGATCTATACATTGAATAGTTTTCACCTTGTATTATGCTTATCTTGTTGTTCTTTTCTCTAACACCGTATGTTGTTTCTCATCACCATGTTGGGGATGGTGATATGACAATCTGGGTTAGGTTCATCATATTCCTAAGAATGATGTTGTTCATAAATGTTAATAGGATTATATTGATAGGGGCAATAATCCATATTTCTCATTAGCAGCTACAAACTCAGCTCACTAAATCTCAAATTATTAAAATTAATCTTTTTATGCATACTATTTTACTACCTTTAATTTTAACGTGGCACATTTATTATTATTTTTACTTTTCTCCAAACGTAAATCACCATAGAATTTCTAACAATTGTCTATCATTTTTACCTAATGCATGTTTTACTAACTGAATACTACCACACTTAGGTGTGTAAGGAAGAACTCCATATTTAATCCGTCAACTATAAAGATAGTAGGACATAAACTGTAGGATTGAACGTAACTAACCAAGCCTATCAGAGAGGTGGATAGTAGAAACACCCAAAAACCAAACTTTTTGTGGAATTAAAAGATACCTCTGATTTGATGAAATTTGGATCGGCTGGCCTGACATTACCAGTCCGTCTGCCCTGGTGCCGTCGGTTTGTCCGATGTTGAGTCGTTGGACCATCCACATTGCTGTACTGTCACCGAACAAATCCTGTGCATCGTGGTCCGTCTGCCTTGCCACCTCTGGTCAGTTCGATCCGCCGGACCGTCTAAACCCTAGATGCTGGACCGACCACCAAAACCCAAAAAAAACACAAATCAAAGAACTTCTTGAAAGTAGATCAACTTTATTACTTCTAATTATGTATATAAAGTGCAACTACAACATTGATTCCTCTCTCAACTTTCGAACTCAAATCAAAATCTAGGCTAAAACCCTAATTTTTCTCAAAACTATTCTCTCTCACCAATTGATACTGAGAGGCGAGGGCCTCAACCTCTCTTCTATTTAAACCCTGAGGTGGATGCACAAAGCCACGGATGCAACATGAATAAATGAATAAGTAGTTCTAATCCCTTAGAAAAACAACCCATACAAGTATCCAACTTATCCTTTCACAACTCAAACTTAATTTTTTCTAAATTTGGACTCTTTCTAAATTTGACTCTGCTTCCCATATGCACATGTTCCCTCTTGTATACCATATGAAATCTTCACTACCACATTGCCTTAACATTAGCACACAAAAGTATTAATTATTATATGTATAGAAACTTTCTATAAGTCATAAACATGAAACAATTACGAGAATTCAAACACAGAGTCAACCAATCCATCTGGATCCGGCAACCCAGTCCGTCCGGTCCTCAAGCCCTGTTTGATCGGCTCCAAACAGGAAACAACACCCACCTGTTCCAACTAAACACTATCTCATCAAAACCAATATTAACAACTCATGTTCCAATTGTACTTCATCACAAAAGCAATAATTAAGACATTGATTTCACAACAACGTCATTTAACAATTTTAAATTATGCGTAACTCCAAAACAACGACCTACGTCTAAAATAAAAAGGAATATTAAACGAAATTAAAATTTTGAAATAAATAAATCCTCCATCCAAACTCCATCTTAGAGTATAGCTTTATGTTCCTAGAAGGAAAAGCGAATCATTCATGTGGGCACCATATATACAGGAACAACGTTGGCGACCTTATTGGTCGGCTGTTACAACTAGAAAAATGCAGGTACATGTGTGCGTAATATGGTAGCGACCACCCAACTGAACATGACTGTGCATGTTCAGATCAGCTGAGGTCTTCCAAGTTCCAACCAACCATAGCTTATTCCACTAATCCGGTAGGGCAGTGCATGGTACATGTTGTACTACTAGAAGGGGTTATGTTATATAATGAGGGGTCGTTGAGGTTTTAATTTTGGGAAACCCCATGTTTCTCATATGAACAAACTTTTATGAAAGTACACATAATAATTAAATCTGATGTGGCTCCGGACTGATGCAACAATTTTGGCCTACCCACCAGATCATCGAATAAATCACAAAGCAGATGTTTGAATTTGCAACACTATTTGGGGAATTTTTGGGCCACATTTTACCTAACATCATGCGAGGTGTCCGAAAAGAGATATGCTGACATTGAGCTTTTACTTTGGGATTTATTCAGCACTAAGTTCCTAACTTCTTCTAATTTTTTCCCTATTTTTGATCTTACAATATATATTTTTAATCATCCATCACAACTCACAGGTACTATGCTAATTCCAAAAAAACAAAAAAGTAAATGTAACGCCCGTTTCGTCGTGGCGTTAGTCGGAAAATCTAATCTCTGAAAACTCTATTTGCGAAAGCTTGCTCTTTGGTTGTGCTTCGTTTTGTGTGCCTAGGTCTCAGTCTCTCCCTCAGTGCCCAACTCAAATCTTGGAGAAAATCCCGAATCCAAATTCAAATCCAACTCCAAATTCTCACCAAATCAAATCTCTCGGCAAAAGTCTATTTGTCCTCCCTCATTTTCCACGCGCGTCTCCTCTCTCTCGTTTTCGTGCGCGCTCTCTCTCTCCCGCGCTGCCACCGCCAGCGCCGATTTCAAACCGCACCCGCCCGGTGGTTCCCGTGCGTGCCTGCCGTCGTGGCCAACCAGAAGAAGTGCCACTGTCATCCCCCTGGCCCGCAGCCTACACCGACCACCGCCGTGTCACCGCTCGGCTCAAAAACCGCAACCGCCGTCACTGTCATCGTCGTCCCCGAGCCCAGCCTCCTCCACGCCGCTAGCTTCCAAAGCGGAGATCCCCTGCTCGCTCTCTTCCTTTTTCCCATCCCGAAGCGGCAAGAACCAAACTCCCATTTTTCCCCTCTTCCCTTTTCTTTTTCTTCTTCCGACGAAGCACCCTCCCCTGCTACCTCTTGGCTTCTAGCGGTGGGGACAGCGAGCCGTTGACGCTGCGTGCCAACTCACCGTCGCCTCTTTGACCGCGTCCATGCTTCCTTCTCCTCGAAGCTCCATCCAGCGCCTATAAATCCTCCCTTTCTCCTTCATTTGGTTTCCTCCATTTTCGAAGCCGCAACTGAGCTCCCACCGCCGCACCGTCATTTCGCCATCATCGTCCGTGGAGCACGTCGGAGGAGCCGGTGCTCCCTAGGACACGCGGCGTGGACTTCGGCCCGCCCGCATCTTCCTCTTCCTCGGCCCGAGACCGAAACGATTACATTTCGCGCTGCCGGTCATCCTTCACAGCGCCTCTCCCCCTCGCGGTACTCCCTTCGTTCCTTCCCTTTCCGTCCATCCCTAGACCGTTAGCTGGCTCGCCGTCGCTCTCCCATGCGAGTAGATGCTGTGTTAGACTCGCCATTGCTCGCTGTAGCTCGCTGTCACGCTATTGCTCCGTGCCGAGCAATGTTCACAGCCGTTCTCATTCTCCGGTGCCGCTCGTGCTCTCTCATCATTCAGATTGGACTCGTGGACCCGCGTAGAATCTCCCGTCCCGGCGAATCGAGTCGTCGCCGCTCTAGCGAGGAACCACTCTTTGCTCGCTGCCGGTAGCCGTCGCCGCAATTCGCTGCCACCGATTGCTCTCCAGCGAATCCGAGCCATTGGCTCATCTCCTCTTGCGCCGCCCGTCGCTCCGGTGTGCTCCTCGTCCATTGAAGCGTCGTGCACCGTCTCGATAAACGTCGTCGTCGCCCGTTGTCGGATGTCGTCCCAGTCGTCTTCAACCTCCCGCCGTCCGACGTGGCGCTGTGTTAGCGCCGCGTCGCCACCACCCAATTTCTCCCGTGCGCGTGGTCCATGGAGAGCCGAGAGGCTGCGCGTGGGCCTGCCTCACACGAGTCCACACCGGTGCACTGAATCAAAACCCCGTCTACCGAACCCTAGCGTGTGGTCGGTCCATGTGGACGTGTCGCTGACAGGTGAGCCCCGCTTGGGACCCCGCACGATGGACCGCCGTCCACTGGTCTGCCTTGTGCGCGCGTCCCGTGGGCCGCGTCCTTGCGCGGCCCACTCGACCTCCTCTCCCGCGGCTGTTTCGCTCGCGTGGGTTGTGCCTCGCTGCTGGCCCAACCCGCCTTCGCTCACACGTCTGCTTGGCCGTGGGCCGTCTACACTCGCGTGCTGGCCCGCTTCACTCGGCCGTGCTCGCGCCTCACTTGGGCTGCGCCTCGCGCTTGGCCAAGAAGTCTGAAAAGTGTCCCTCCTTCCTTTTTTCTTTTCCAAAAATTTCTTTAAACCTTTTTTCCTTTAGGCAGAAAATAAATAAATCTGAGAAAATCCATATCTCAACCGTTCGTTCGATTGAATCCGTTCAACTTCCAAAACTTCTCAAAACTCGAGATCTATCCAATGGCACATTTTGTGATCACTAATAGAATCTTTTCTTTGGCCGTTTTGTTGAGTTGTCTCGTTCCGCGTGTAGCTTTGGAGCTCGAGGAGACCTAGTGCACGGAGTACGAGGAAGAAGCTCAAGATCTCGAGCAAGACAAGTCACCTTTGATCAATTGAGCCCATAATTTTAAATTGAGTAATTCATTTTTCAAAATATGCATCTCTAGGTTACACTTATAATTTTGGCTGCGGTTCGCAATATAACCGGCAGGACTTACCTATAATTGCTGCATTTAACTTCCTTGATAATTGAATTACTCGTAACTCCCGTATCGCCTATTGTGTTAGGTCTCGGTATTCGTGCCCTCGAGCATGAGTACCGATGGCCCTACTCAAATTTAAAATGATCAACTGGGTAAAACTTGGGTTTACAAAATCCTTAAAAAACCCGACACTTGGATCGGTGCCTTGAAAATAAAATGAGTTTCTAAAACTAGCAGTGCGAGAGACGTACTGGTGGTATGGTTTTTCCAATCTCGCCCTTAAGGACCGATTCCTTTGGAATTTCATCCAAACATAACAAGTGCGACCACATGGGTGAAGTGGGACACCCCTGATGGAGTAATTAGGTACATTTAACTCGGTGTATCATAAAACTACAGATTTATAGTTTAAATCCTTAGCACCATTGCAATGTTGGAGCTATAAATATTATAGTTCTATGACTAAATTGGTTCTAAACTTGTAGTTTTATGATAATTTTGTTACTAAATATGTAGTTTTGTGACACAAAATCTTAAAATGTGTAGTTTTGTCATAAATTTAATATTAAATCTGTAGTTTTATGATACACCGAGTTAAATGTACAGTTTTATGATAGTTTGGTCATAGTATCTGTAGTCCTGTGAAATTTACTTTCAAGAAATGATGAATGTGGAGAACACAGTCCGTAGATCAGGATTCCCAATATCATTTAGGCACAGATAGCCGCTACTTTGGATTTTCATGGATAACAACTATAACCGATATGTTATTGATGAAAACCGATGAATCTCAAACTAATTTTGTCAAAAAAATAAAATTTAGTATATTTTTAAAAAAATTTGATTGAATTATCGAGTGGTTTTAAAATTCAGTGTGGTTCGATATGACCAGCTATCGGGATAATAGATGAGTTACTGTCAATATTGTGTGTCGATGACATGGGACCGGGGGTATCGAGACCAAAGGGAAGGGCGGCCACAGGGATCCACGTGGCCCGTTCCTCCGGAGGGGTCGGGCCTGAGGGTGACGTGGTGGCTGCCCTCCCGGTTTCCCCCCGGGGTCGAGCCGCTCCCGTTTCTGCCCCGAGGCCTGGGGCGCCCCGACCCCCTGTGGCTTTGGTGCCACGTGCGCAGGTTAGGTGAGTACGGCGGAGCTCACCTAACCACATTTATGGCGGTTCAGACAGGCGCACCATGCCGCATTTAATGTGGTATGGCGCGCCTGCATCCGGTCCGTGACCGGTCACAGCGAGTGACCGGTCTGACCGGTCAGATCGCGGGTTAGGTGGAGCCACGACGCCAGTGCGTCGCGCGGGCGCCAGGCGGCCTGCTGCACGCCTCGCCCCGTCCCGTCGGAATGATGAGAGCCCTCTGTCTCTTGTCTCTCAGCCGGAGTTGGTATGCCAGCTCCGGTCAGATGCTTTCCCGATTCCGGTGCAGGCCAGACGCAGAAGTCGTCTGCCATTTAATGAAGGTTGAAACGGGCGTCCCCTGGATGGGTCGGCTGACCGAGCGAAGGCGTGCTGCGACATCTGTCAGAGGCTGCTTCCGACGGTAGGATAGCCCTAAATGTAAAAGAATGTTTTCTTTCTTAGGCAGCTCGCGGCCCATGTGGTAGCCCCTTGCCATATAAAAGGAGGCCCAGGCCTATGAGAGAAAGGGGGACTGGCTCTGGAGACTCTGGCTCCGGACTCTCTCTGGGGACCCTCTCTGGGACTCTCTCTCTGGATTCCATCATACTCTCAGATCTACCAGAACACAGGAGTAGGGTATTATGCTCCTTAGCGGCCCGAACCCGTCTAAATCGCCTGCGTCCACGCGTTTTTCTCGCAGGGATCCCACAGATCAGGGGCGAAGAATTTCACCTTGCGCCCCCGGCTGAACCGGCAAAGGGGGGCCTACGCGGTCTCCCGGTGAGGGGCTTCACGCTCCGTCATCTGGCGCGCCAGGTAGGGGGGCGCGCGTGTTTTTCTGAGCCCCCATTTCCTTTCGTGTGCGCCAAGCTTCGCCAGGTCAGCCCTATGGCCGAAGAGGCAGTGGCGTACGATCCTTCTTTGAGCGCCAGCGGTGATGGCGGGGAGCAGAACCCGCGCCATCGGGCTCGCACCCCGTCGTCCCCTTCCCGCCGGAATCTTGGGCGGGGGAAGGCACCTGAGTAAGTCGAGGGATCCGCGACCTCGCCGCCTGCAGGCGACGGAGGAGGACGGTGAGGCGGGGTGCGTCGCCGCCTCGCCTATGGTGATGGCGGCACGCCCCAGGGCGCGCTCCAGGCTGCGGGCGCACTCTTGCGTCACCCGCCCGTCGTCCCCGATCCAGAGACCCCGGCCAACGTTGGCTGGATGACGTGGCCAACCTGGTCATGACGGCGCAGCAGCGCCTAGGCATCGGCGGGCGGTCTTCCGCCGCCGGGACCTCTGGCGCTGCACCGCTGGCTCTACGTCGTCGAGCGGAGGGTACGACGGGCGATGGCCAACACCCGCCGTTCATCCGCGGTTCCCTCGTCAACGCCTCCGACTCATGAGAATATGCATGGGGGGCCAGACGCCCGGCTCGATATCGAGCACCGGCGCGACGCTCGTCGCGCCGCCCATGCAACGGAAGGCGCCTCCTCCTCTGGGGCGCCGCTCCGTTCCGGTCATGGGGGCCGGCTCCCCGTGTCCCCGGTTGGTGGTGCCAGCTGTCGAGCCTTCGGAATGTCCGTTGGCCCCCGAGGTTCCGGCCCACCATCACCGAAAAATATGACGGGAGCGTCAACCCCGCTGAGTTTCTCTAGATCTACACGACTGGAATAGAAGCCACGGGGGGTGACGACAGGGTCATGGTGAACTTCTTTCCCATGGCCCTGAAGGGCCAGGTGCGGGGTTAGCTAATGAACCTGCCACCCGCGTCGGTCCACTCCTAGGAGGACTTGTGCCAGCAGTTCACCACGAACTTCCAAGGCACATATCCGCGCCCGAGCGAAGAGGCGGACTTGCACGCGGTACAGCGGAGGGACGATGAGTCTCTCCGCTCGTACATCCAGCAGTTCTGTCAAGTCCACAACACCATACCTTGCATCCCTGCACATGCGGTTATCTACGCATTCAGGGGGGGCGTGCGGCACAACCGCATGCTCGAAAAGATCGCCTCTAAGGAGCCCCAGACCACCGCGCAGCTCTTCGAGCTCGCGGACCATGTGGCTCGCAAGGAGGAGGCCTGGACTTGGAACTCCTCCGGCTCTGGAGCGGCGGCTCCGGCTGCCCCCGAGTCCGCCACTCGTTTAGGGCGGCGGGACAGGAGGAGGAAGAAAAGGTCGGCCCATTCCGACGACGAGGGTCACGTCCTCGCCGTCGAGGGCGCTTCGCGGGCCCCCCGAAAGGGGAGGCCCGTGGGCGACAAAAAGAAGGAGGCCACAGGGGAAACGCCTTTCATCCTCGTCTACGGCGCGGAGGCGGTCCTCCCATCCGAGCTCACCCTGAGGTCTCGTCGGGCCACCATGTATTGCGAGGCTGATCAAGATCAGCTTCGCCGAGACGACCTCGACTACCTGGAAGAGCGAAGGCGGCGCGCGGCCCTCTGAGCCGCGCGCTACCAGCAAATCCTGCGGCGCTAGCATCAGCGCCATGTCCGGGCCCGATCACTCTGTGTCGACGATCTCGTATTACGCCGCGTCCAAACACGTGCTGGACTGAGAAAACTCTCACCAATGTAGGAGGGTCCGTATAGAGTGATCGGCATCCCCCGGCCGGGCTCGGTTCAATTGGCCTCGGGCGACGGCACAGAACTGCCTAACCCGTGGAACATCGAGCATCTTCGCCTCTTCTACCCATGAAGGGGTCGGGTGTCGTACCTCAGGCTCGGGCCAACCCCGCGTTCCCCTCGGGCACGCAGGGTTGGCCGGGGGCTCCCACATGCACATACTTGTTTAATTTCTTTCTAGCATTTCAATAATAAGCATTTTCAATTTCCTAAGGATTGCGCTTGTGTTATCGTTTCCTTTTGAAAAATCTTGATTTGAGTCGGTCTGCTTGTGCTCGTCCTTGCCCTCGGCAGCCCGGGTCGTCTAAACCGCCAAACGGGGCCCAGAACCGAGCCGTGCCCCGGGGCGCGGTGAACTCCGGGGGAGAATCGGCAAAGGCCCACAATCGGGTCCTCCATAACCCTCGGTCACCGCGCTCCCAGCCTGACCCGTCTCGACATGCGGATCTCCCCAAGGCACTAGCTTCGACCCGCGCCGCTTGAGGCTAGGGCCCGAGCACGAGCCCTCGCTCAAGCCAAAGATGCGAAGGGATCGTGACACAGGCCATCCTTATCACGCGCATATAGCAAGCATAACTAACATAGAAGTTAAAATTTTGTTTGATTGCAGATAAGATGAAGTCGGTTTGTACAAGCGTTGGCCCAAAGGCCACAGAAGATGAAGGAATCAAAAATTAAGATACGCGGGGGCCCGGGGGCTCACTCCGACGCACCCGGGTCGCCGGCCTCGCTGTCGCTGTCGTCGTTGGCACCATCGTCGCTGTCCTCCTCGTCGGAGTCGAGAGCGAAGACGAGCCGAAGGGCCGTTCCCTCGAAGCTGAGGACGATTTGATCGGCGGCATCCCGGACTTGGGCACGCGCATTGGCCTCAGTTCCGGGGGGAATTCTTCCAGCGCCGTCCACGGGGAGAAGTCGGGGTTCCGGGCTTGGTAGCTCGCCAGCACGAGCTCCACCGCCCCCCTGGCGAGGTCCCTTGAGGAAGACTTAACCGTCTCCTCGATCTCCTCGGGGAGCCTTCCAAGGTCCCCGGCCATCTCTAAGAGGCGCTGGGCGAGGCCCCCCCGGTTGGCGGCGTACTTTGCGTGCCGCCCACTCCAGATGCCCGCCTGACGCCCGGCGCGGTCGAGGCGGGAGACGGCGTCCCAAAGCATGCCGGGCCCCACCTCGTTCGACAGCCAGAGGGCCTCAACCTCCCCGGCGGACGAGTCCAGTGCGCCTTGCAGCTCAGCGATGGTGTCCTCGGTGGCTGTGAGGCGGACGGCCAGATCACTGTGGCCTGCGGCCGCCCCGCCGCTGCGCGCCCGCGCGTCCAGCTCCCTTGCCCGCGCCTTGAGTTCGGAAGCCCGCTGGTTCAGCGCGTCCCTCTCGGTGCGAGCGCTTTCCAGATTACGACGCGCCTGCTCCTCCCGCGCCGCCTCGCGGAGGAGCAGGCTGTCCGCCAGCCGCTGCGCCGCGGCCTCGGCCTCCTCGAGGGCTCGCCCCCGCTCGGCGAGCGTGTCTTCGCGGAGGCGGAGTACGGATTCCTGCTCGGCGGAGGCAGCCTCGTGCACCTCCAGTGCCGCCTCCCGTGTAGCGGCGGCGGTCTCGCGTGCCGCCAGCGCCGCCTCCTTTGTGTCCAGGGCGCGGGCGCGCTCCTCCAGTGCCTCCAGCTCCCGGGCGCGGAGGTCAAGGGCCTCGGCCCGCCGGCGCACGGCGGCCTCTTGCACGAGCAGGCGCGAGGCCCGCCCCCCGAGCGTGGCGGAGCGCTCCTCCGGCGCCATAGTCCGGGCCTCTAGGGCCTCCTCGCGCTGGCGGATCACCGCCTCGATCTCCACCGCCCGCTGCTCCCGGGCAGCGGCGGCGTCGAGAACTCCGCGGGCGGCGTCGAGCTTCTCCTTCAGCTCCGCCATCCGGCTCCCGTATTGGAGACGGAAGTCGTCCCGCGCCCCGTCGAGCACGGCGGTGGCGATGAGGGTTGTCTCCCGCTCCTCCTCCACTTCCCGGGCGATTTCCGCCAGGGTCCTGCGGCGAGCCTCGAGCTGTGAGGTGTGCATGCTGTCCACCTTATGGCCGGCCTCCACCACGGCCCACGCCGCGTCGATTTCTGCCCGCTCTGCCTGTAGGGCCTGCATTTGGGCGCTTAGCCCGTCCAACACCGTGCTGTTGGCCGTAGCTAAGGCCTACAAGAGGGGCTCCGCGCTTAGAGTGGTGGCGGAAGAAAAGGGGGAAGGCCGCCTCTGTGGTGGTGAGGCCCGGCTCAGCTCGCCGGTCGGTGTGTTGGCCTCGGGGGCCTCTCCCGAGGCCGGCTCATCCGCAGCGCCGCCTGGGGCGTCGGGCCTCGGGTGCGCCCCCTCGGCGTCATCACGGGCCGCCTCGGTGGCGGCCTCCGCCTCCGGCGTAATTGGGTCGGGGACCTGGGTGGCAGCCTCGGCCGCCGGTGCCTCGTGCGCGCGCGCCGCCTCTGCCTCCCGGGCAGCCTCCTCAGCCCGGCGGACTCTGGCCGCCTCCCGAGCAGCCTCCTCGGCCTGGCGGACTCGGGCCGCCTCCTGAGCAGCCTCTTGAGCTACCCGTAGGTGGCCTGCGGCTTTCTGCAGGTCGGCCTCCTGCCTCTGAGCCTCTGCGGTCGCCGCCTCCCTGGCCTCGTTGCCCGCGGGCCGGCCAGCCTTGGAATGACACGTGGGGCGGGACGGGATCTCGCTGAGGCAGACGAAAAATACGGAACAGAAAGAGATAAATAAAAATAAGCCCTGGGGGTTTGGGAATAAGAGTGTGGCCGCTGTGGGTGAGAGGTCGAACCTGCGGGGTGGCCGACTGAACGACCACTTTAGGGGCGTGATGAGGCTCCCCCTGCACGGCTCGGTCTCCCCCAACTTGCGGAGCCGCTTCTTCTTCCGCTCCCCCTCGGGCTGGGGTGTCGGTGCGGCGTCCTCCGGGCGCCTGACGCTGACGTGCACCGCCCCGCCCCCTCGGGGAGGAGATGGAGGAGGGGTCGCCTCCTGCTTCCTCTTCCCCTTGGCGTCGGCAGGGCGGCTGTCCCCTGAACCTCCGCCGTGGGGCCCAGAAGCATGGCCCTCTCCGGGGGTAGATTGGTCCCCTCTACGGCTGTCGCCCGCGCAATCATGGCCTCGGGGGGCCCGATCCCCCGACGCCCCGACCATCTACATGATGCCTAGAATGTTGGCGCGCTCCGGGTCACTGCAGAGGGGGAGGATCCCCCGAGGGATGAGGGATGGCTCCGCGGAGCTAAGGTTTAGCACCCGTTGGACCACCATCCTGAAGTCCTCGGGGTCCCAATCCCACTTACGCCCCAGGTGGGTCCTCAGAGGGTCCCCGGTCCCAACGTACTCCCAGGCGCCCCGGGCGCGTCGCCGGAGCGGCGCGATCCGGCGGCGGAGGTAATCGCCGAACACCATGGCCCCCGTGAGCCCCTGGGCTCACAGGCCCGCCAGGCGGTCTAGGACGGCGTCGTAGCCATCCCCCAGATCCACTGTCGCCCGCCAACTTCGCGCCTGCGCTAGGGGCTGGCTCGGGAGTCGGAGGCACGCTTCGTCGGGGAGGGAGGTGTAGAACCAGTCGTTCTTCCAGTCATCCCACTTCTTGCGAAGGACGCACGGGATGTAGCGGTTCAACACCTGCCCCCGCGGTTGGAAGTAGCAGCCACCGACCACCGTCGGCGGCGATACCGGCTGCACGGTGAAGAACCACCGAAACAGCCGAAGGGATGGGCGCACCCCAATGAACATCTCGCACAGGTGTGCGAAGATGGCCAGTGTCATCGTCGCGTTGGGGGTGAGGTGCGCTATCTGGAGGCCGTAGAACTCCAGTACGACCATGAAGAATGTGGAGAACAGTGGGATCAAGCCCGCCATGGCGAAGGAGAGGAAGAAGACGGACCGCTCTGGGTAGTGCGGCGCCGGGCGTCCCTCGCCCAGCGCGACCACCTCCTGGGTGGCAAATTCCGGCATGAACCGACGTGGTAGCCCGGCCTGCCTCTCGCTGGTGATGCGGGAAGGCGGCAGCACGCTGCCGTCAAGCGGCACGGAGCTCCGCGTCATGGCGCCGGCGGAGGGGGAGCTTGAGGACGAGAGCGCGTGGCGAGAGGAAGGCGAGAGAAACGAGAGAGCTAGAGCACGGATGGCAAAGGCAAGGAAAAAGTGGTGAGAGGAAGGAAACGAATCCCTTCCTCGGCGCCCTTTATGCCCTTGCCTCCGCCGCGCTCGGCTCCTCGTTCCCCGCACCCATCTCCTTGCCCCCTCGTTTCTCGCGCCCACGCCTCCACTAACCCCACTCGCCCGCTTACGGCGCACGCGTCAGTCGTGCGACCATGGTGGTCGAGGAGGGGCAGATCGTGTGCACATTCATCGGGCTCGATTACCGCGAAAAGCGCCAATCATTACATCCTCAGGCGAAATGGACCGACGTGTCCCGATCCGCGCGCTGCCTCGAGTAATGTTGCGGTTACAAGGAGACCGCTCATTAATGTCGACTGGCATTCTTTATCGATATGCGCGGCTCACGACCGTAGGAGTCCTGCTCGCCTTTGGGGGCCGGTCCCACCTGTCACCAGGCCCGAGGGGTGGCGTCAAGCTTGGGTGCCCCCCGAGTGTGGCTACCCGGGCGTGACGCCGGGGGCTACTGTCGGTGACATGGGACCGGGGGTATCGAGACCAAAGGGAAGGGCGGCCACAGGGATCCATGTGGCCCGTTCCCCCGGAGGGGTTGGGCCCGAGGGTGACGTGGCGGCTGCCCTCCCGGTTTCCCCCCGGGGTCGGGCCGCTCCCGTTTCTGCCCCGAGGCCTGGGGCGCCCTGACCCCCTGTGGCTTTGGTGCCACGTGCGCAGGTTAGTTGAGCACGACGGAGCTCACCTAACCACATTTATGGCGGTTCAGACAGGCGCACCACGTCGCATTTAATGCGGTATGGCGCTCCTGCATCTGGTCCGTGACCGGTCACAGCGAGTGACCGGTCGCAGACCGGTCATATCGCGAGTTAGGTGGAGCCAGGACGCCTGTGCGTCGCGCGGGCGCTAGGCGGCCTGCTGCACGCCTCGCCCCGTCCCGTCGGAATGATGAGAGCCCTCTGTCTCTCGTCTCTCAGCCGTTTTTGGTATGCCAACTCCCGGAGTTGGTATGCCAGCTCCGGTCAGATGCTTTCCCGATTCCGATGCAAGCGAGACGCAGAAGTCGCCTGCCATTTAATGAAGGTTGAAACGGGCGTCCCCCGGATGGGTCGGCTGACCGAGCGAAGGCGTGCTGCGACGTCTGTTAGAGGCTGCTTCCGATGGTAGGATAGCCCTAAATGTAAAAGAATGTTTTCTTTCTTAGGCATCTCGCAGCCCATGTGGTAGCCCCTTGCCATATAAAAGGAGGCCCAGGCCTAGGAGAGAAAGGGGGACTAGCTCTGGAGACTCTGGCTCCGGACTCTCTCTGGGGACCCTCTCTGGGGACTCTCTCTCTGGATTCCATTATACTCTCAGATCTACCAGAACACAGGAGTAGGGTATTACGCTCCTTAGCGGCCCGAACCTGTCTAAATCGCCTGCGTCCACGCTTTTTTCTCGCAGGGATCCCACAGATCAGGGGCGAAGAATTTCACCTTGCGCCCCCGGCCGAACCAACAAAGGAGGGCCTACGCGGTCTCCCGGTAAGGGGCTTCACGCTCCGTCATTGTGAACCCTTCCTTAGGGCAACACCAATGTTTATGTTCTTGGTAGAAATAAGGTAGGTCCTGCCATACCCTGTGGTCATGGCCACAATGCTTAAGACAATAATTGATGTTAAGATGAGTCCCACATCTATATAAAAAAATCATACTTTAAGATGGGTCCCACCATACATAGAGTCATTCTCACCCCCTCTAGTGTGCATGTGTATTTTATGTTATTATTTTATTTCTTAAGGTTGAGTCATAAGCTTATGGCTATTTTTAGCATTTAATACCTTATGGTTATTGCTCACAATGTATATGGCTCATTATAAGGTCTTATGACTCTTTTTTGTGACACATTGTGGATGCCCTTAGCTATATATACAAGACGCACCCACTAGTAAGAGTAAAAATGGTTGGAAACATCAGGAAACACCCTAAACTATTTTCGCAACCATATTATTTTTTGGAAACGGAATCGAAAACGGTAAGCCAGTAACGGAAACGATATCGGAAATATCGTGAAAATGGAATTATTCAATCGGAAACATGTCGGTATCAATCGGAAGCCGATAATTCATGTCGGAAACATCGAACAATAACATCGCACATTTAGCTAGCAATCTATCATGATTGCATGAGCATAACAAAAATTCATACTCACTCCATTCAATAGAAATACATATAACATGCATGACAAATTGATAAGTGATAATATGTTAAAGTATTCGACCAATGACATATAAGTGTATGTTCATAAAGCTAAAGCATAACAATACGAGATACACAAACACAGGCACTTAGCAAGTCTACAAGAACCAAAACCACACATGACACAACCACAATAACACTGTTGGACAAGACAGGAGAGTTGGGAACGGACGGAAGCCACCACTGCGTTGTTGCCGCCGTATCGCTGATGCGTACGACGATGCTAGTTGGGGTGGGGACTGGCCAACTGGGAGATTGGTGAGCAGCTCTAGGGTTAGGGATTTAGGCTTATTGTGGTGGAATAGGATAGTTGGACTGAGAGAATGGGCCAAAAAAAAATAACTTAGGTCAGGGATGTTTGTAAAAAGGTAATTTACCGGAATATATAAACGGTAATTACCGGGATAATACGGTAACCGATCAAAGCGGTCGGTAAATTATCAAACCATTTCCGATATCATTTTCGTATTTTTTTTACCGTTTTCGTTTCTGATTCCAATAATTACCATTTTCGTAGTGTCCGGTCGGTCAAATTCGAAAACGGTAGTCCGGTCGGTCAGTAATTACCGTTACCGTTTTCATCCCTACCCACACCCACTAGTGGCATATCATTCTGCATTTAAATGCCATTCAGCAGGAAACCCGAATTTTGTTGGCTTGTGATCGATGCACCGTCGTGTTGTTGTAGCACGGCATGTGGCGTTCACGGTAGAGAGATCGAATCATGCAACAACTCCATGCCCCTTTCTAGGTTGTTGATCCAGCTCGAGCTGTACACCTGAACTGTATAAATGGATAACCATTTTTTTTAATCAAATTGGGATGTGTATACTCTATATATTGTCCATGCTGCAAGGTTTTCCTAGCTAGATTGTTCCTTTCTTTGTTGGTATTTATTTAATCAGACACATTGGGGCTGATCGGCACGGCTGCAGCTGCGACAGTTCAAAGCAGCTACATCCAACAGATACTTACAACTGCGACAGTAAGACCAGCCGAATAGACGTAACACAAGCCATTTCTATGGTTTGAGCACATCACCTATAATCTTACATGATTGACCATGTTCGGAATAAGGAAATGAGCAAAGTTTTCCTTTCCATGGTATCAAATTTCATTATTGACATGATATAATATTTGTTAGTAGCATTCAAATTAGAATAATATTTCGTTTTTCAGTTTCACTTTCAGTCTACAGAGGAAGTTTTCGAAATAATTTTTCATGTTCAAATTAAAACCACATGATTGGTTGACGTTTGTTGGCCGGCTATATGGCTTATATAAGCAATGAAAATAACTTTAGGGTAGAGATTTTATACTTCTACTCCTACTGGTTCAAAACACATAAATTAGTTTTGAGGCTCCTCAAATGGTGAACCATCCAAGCATCTGTAGCTGTCGAGTATTAACAACTAAAAACATTCAGACCTGCAAGTGCGACAGTTAAGCAAACTGTCAAAGTTCAGACCAAGCTAATTAAGCTAGTACAAGGACGCATCAATCATGTACAAAATATTTATTCTTTTTTCTATAAAATATATGCCCCGTTACTGAGGATAAACCATAGACGCTTAATTATTTGTTTTAGTTTGTGAGGCGCATAAGCTTATTTTAAAATATTCAAATTTGAAACCAACTATACAATGCACATTTTTTTTATTTGGGCTCCAGAATCGACACCAAGCACCGACGTATGCAACTCAAGATCCAAGAACAAAACGAATGAGTGATTGGTCGTAATGATTAGCAACCAAACACATGTATTAATACTCTTATGACCCCAATTAACTTAAGCATAGGAGTATCATGGAGTATAGTGGAATACTCCTAGAGCCCTAGAAGATATTCCATTTCAATACAACCAATAATGGCGTAGTTAACTGTAGCCAGGCTAATCACATTGTCACGTTTGTTCGGTTAGCGTAGGCAGCTTCTGTCTTGTCTAAATTAAAATTAGTGCTAATATTGTGTGGTAATAACCAACTCGATGCGTCTTTCGTCAATCATTAATATTCCTCTCTCTGAATCTGATCGAAATGGTTGCCAAGAAATCGGTGTGAAAATGATGTGCTAGCTGAACTGCAAAGGACGTGAAGTAAAAAAAAAAAGGTCTGCGTGTGATACATCAGTATTCATTGTTTAATATGCAGGTTGGAGTATAGCTGAAGCAAAAATTGGGATTAGCCGTCAGGTATATATGGCTGAAAGCAAAGGATCTCGGCAACAGGAGCAGAGCCCCTATTTGCTATTTGTGTCCGATTAGGGTCGTTACTCTGTTTGATTGCTTACAAGTGCATTTTGGGAGGCACTATGAAGTCTGAACTTGTCATCGGTGAATATCTTAGGTTGAACTTTGCAATTTTTGTTTCTTAAAATCCATATAGACTATTGGCAAATTTTATGTTTAATCATAGTCTTGCATCGTCTACTTGTTAACTTATCAGATAGGAGTACTACAACTAAATTTTGAATTTGAATTTCAACTATCGTACGTTGACTACTATTATGGGTTTTCCTATGCTTATTTCTCCACACATGGTTACCGGTACAATGGGATGCGCGATTTTTATTTCGTCTCTCACTTACACCATCACACGACACACTTTAGGGCTTATTTTGGGTCAACTCGGCATCAACGTTATTAACCTTACGAAAAGGAAGTTCAAAAGTACTGGTAACGGTACGATTTAAATATTAGTATAGCACATTTCCTTTGTCCATAAACAAGTATAGTTATACAAATATGTCGGCTTGTTACGTTTTTATTGCCAACATTTTGGTGATACTAATTTTTTTTTACCACAAATCAGATTGACAACTAGTTTCATTTTGCATTGTCAAAGTCTTTTAGTATGGTTGAATTGAGCCATACGTACACCAAATAGCCACAACTCGTTTAGAATTTGGGGCGGACCCACCATTTGGCGTTCCAACTTGCAAGCCGGCAAAACGTCGGCGGGAGTGGCGTCTTTGCGTGCACCGACGCAATTGCAACGCAGCTCACGCGCAAGGTGAACCAAACCTACCTCTTCCGCGGTCGCGTCAACGCGTCCCAAGGTAATAATGGATGGGGGAGCCCAGCTGCTAACTCCTCCGCGTGCAAGGCTTTCTCTTCTTTTTTCCTGTAAAAATCTTTTTTTATCATGTTTTTTCTGTTTCAAATGATAAGACGTTATCTTTTTTAGAAAAACCAAACTCGATGACTTTTAACTAATGATCATACTAACCATATTTATACTAAGTATTATACATGTTATATTATTAAATTTATATTTTTATATTTTTAAAATACTTTCATGTGATGTTAATTTTATATTTATTAAAAATATAACATGAAACAAATTAATGATCAAAATATGTTATTAAAAATCGTATAAAAAATATATGTTTTATGATTTGGGACGGAGGGAGTAGAAACCAATTCACACGGTAAGAGCCGGGAATTTGGAGTCCGGGACAAAACCTAAATTAGGGTCCTAAATCTATCAAGAGCGTCCTTTTGAGATTAAGTTGTTGCTTCTCTCTTCTTACGCTTTTCAGCATCAAAATTATACTTTCAATTTCTAGTAGACATGATGGGGATTGAGGAAATGCAATATCTTGCAAACAACTGTTAATTCAATCCAATCAATCATTCAAACTATAATGACTAAAATTACAGTTATGGTAATTGCTAGTTTGATTTAAATTACGATCTAAGACTATTATTCTACAATTTCTACTCATTGTCTCAACCTATTAGGGCTGGGCTATATAGATCGAGCCGTCGAGGACGACGACGAGACAGCCTCTCGGCATTGGCGCTGGCCATTGCCCGCTCGTCCTCGCTTGGCCTCACGCTGCCATCTCGTTGAATTGCAGGTGAGCGCGTCACTTGTCGTTGCCCGTTGGGACTAGAAATCTCATAGGAATTAGGCTCGATCATCAACACAGACGCAACGCTTGGCCTATGCACACGGTCAACCGACGACGATGCGCACGCATGCAGAAAGCAGGCATAGGCTGTTTTGACCCACTCTGATTTGGGGGCACCAAAAATGGGGGCCCTATGCGGGCGGCAAGCTCGCTCATGGCCATCGATGGGCCTGCACATGGTAGTTGTACATGGTGAAATCCTTCGAATTCGACTGAAATTTGGGCTTCTTTCCAATGAGCGGTAAGACTTAGATTTTCATTTGCACCTAAAATGAGGCTAGCTATTAACGTATGATTAATTGAGTATTAATTATTACAAACATAAAAAGTTGATTTATTTGATTTTCAATGAAACTTTTATATATAAAGATTTTGCAAAAATCCTATAGGTGAATTCGAACTAAGCATATAGGCTTGTTAGGGTGAGTTTCAGATTTCGAGAAGCAACTGGTGATAATCTGGATAGTTTATTTTCTGCACTATGCAACTACAGCTTCTCGGGATTTTTTTCTATAAAAACTGGACTATTTTGGAAAAGTTTTTAGTTATGGCAGATACTGTAGCTATTAGAAGGTCCCCTAGATAGGATTTATTTGTAATGGATGAATTTTCAAGCAATTTCACACAAATTTAACTAATCACTGTAAAAACCGTAAAAATGTTGTATTCCAAAGAGGCCCTTAGGGATATTAGTGCTATTTTCACATTATATTTTAGTGTGCTTGCTGCATTTTTGCTGCCATTATAATTTTGATAGTGCTAGTACTGTTTGCTGGCGCACACGCATCTGTTACTTGGTTTGGTTTTGCTGATCTCAGGTCACATCAGATGGATAACAGCTAGCGACGAGCACTAGTGGTTGGAGAATAGGCTGGCATCATGGTAGTCAAAAGCATTAACGGTGTGGAATGGCCACAGTTTTTCTCAGTTGCATACAAGAAGCAACACCTGCAACACACAGCATTGCAAAGGGAGCAACACACACGCAAGGAAACGCAACGCGTTCAGGTAATCAGATCTCAGGAGTGTAATCAGCAACATAAATTGGTCATTACTTCAGATAATCATATCTCAGGAGTGTAATCAGCAACATGAATTGGCAATTACTCTGACCGGACATAAGTTGGGTCTGTGACTGTAGGAACACATCAATCCGAATAAGCCGGAGTATCCTTGATCATGAAATGAAGTTCAAGATCAACAATGCAGACTGAGGTATATATAGTTATATACACATGAATGAACATCATAGCCAGTGAAAGAATCAATGGCCAGAATCGGCTATGGCACATAAGACACAACAAATGTCCCACTTCTATTAGTCGGGAGTATACATTTTGCCTGAACCTACATAATGTCTTTTTCGCTCATCCCAATATCGGGCGTGTGCACACAAATCCTACAGCATTCTTGAGATGATTCACTTCTCCAAGAACTCTCCAGCAACAAGAAGCTGCAACAGCATGGCTCTCAGACAAGTTCACCAATGAATACAACAGTATGGAAATATATTTGACTAGAAATCAGATGTTACAACAGGCAATACCTGGCATCGGCTTAACAACCCGTTGACGGGAAAAAAAATCACACTAAGGTTCTACTCATCCTCCACCTCGGGTGGCAATGTAGGGCTCTTTGAGCACAAGGTAGTGTTGTGAAGTGCCTTTACTATCTCAGCTGGGTTACATGAATCTGCAAGTCAACAAGGATAATTTTAAACATTATGCATCAAAACAAGTCCAAGGCATGAGGTTAACCAAACTTATTTTGTACTATCAGCTAATTACTAGAAACTATATTTAAATTAAGTCTTCTGACACCAAAATTATTACTCCCTCCAGTCCTATTTAAAATTCAGGACAAGATTCGGTCAAACTTTTAAAGTTCTGGCCATCAATTTTGTATTAGAATAAGTTTACAAAATCTAATAATTATTTAGTAGTACATAGTACATTTCAAGGCAAATCTATACATACTTTTGCATAAACTGAGAGTTGCATGAAGAAAAAAATTATTTAAGTCTTCTTTTTATTTGTAGATTAAGCATTTAAGAAATTATTAATGTCAAAGTTTCAAAAATTTGACCAAATCTTGTCCTAGACATCAAATATGTATGACCGGATGGAGCATGCAGTAATAATAGCGAGTGCATTTACATAAAGATATTGATGTAAGGTTAGTAATAACATAATCGGTACTTTGCTTTCATCAGGAATTGCAATATCAGAAATAGGAAAAGGAAGAAATAGTACTATTTCATAAATAATTAAATCAGCGATGATGAATTTTCTCACTCAGACTATTTTATCACTACGATTACGGAACACATAGTTTGCCAAAACATACTTGAACATTTCTTGCTGTCCCATACAGCAATGGAGGTGGGAGTGCATGCCGAGTCGCACATTGCACGGTTGTCTTCATGCTTTACATTCATGGCAAGCATCCATGATCCAACAGTAACATCTTCATAATCAAACATCCTTAAACTGAGAGTTGCATGAAGAAAAAAAATAATGATTACATGAAAAATACACAAAACAAACAGAAAAACAAGGATGGGTTAAATGAATCAAATATGGGATTTCAAGTATGGCTTGAATTTTGTAAATGGAAATACACAGGACAAGGAGAAACTACATGATGTTTTGGGAGCGCAGAACTGTTGCAATTATGCTTTATTATGTTTTCAGAGAAGATTGGTCAACTAAATTGTTCAGTGCTTTCACTCTATGGCATGGATGGGAAAAAGATGACTGGCCAACCTATCATTATTTGTAGCAGCTAGAGATCCAACCACCTCCGAAGAAAGAGCATATAGTAAACCAGATGCATGACTGAAGTACTCATTGCCTAATAATTCCCATGAACTTTCGTACCTGAAATAAAGCACTTGTGTCATTAAACAATAGCATATGATCATTGAACAGGACAACTGGAAATCAATTTGTCTTGAGATACCAATACACGCCAGAGGTGTTGGTGTGCATTGGACAAGCAAATCTAATCAACATTAAAAAAAATTAGAGGCATGTACAGAAAAGAGAAGTACTCCCTCCGTTCCTAAATATAAGCATTTCTAGATTGTTTAGCAAAGATTAAGGATAAGGGGAAAGATTCCCTTTCAGCCACCTCAGTGGTCAAATTTTGAATTTGAATTGTAGCACCTGATTGGCTGAAAACGCTTCAACTACCATGCATTGGAATCAGTGTCCCAGAAATGCTTATATTGTGTACAAAATTTGAATCCTAGAAATGCTTATATTTGGGAATTGAGGGAGTATGTAAATAAACTTAAAACCAATGTATGTATCAAACTTTTGAACTAACCACTTCATATTTGGGTCGTTGACAACTGGACCCTTTTTCATGCAACCAATGTATGTCCGCTGATGAAGCCTGTCCTTTGCAAGAAGAGCAGCGAGTCTATCTGGCTTAAGAGTATGATTGAGTCATATAACAGACCTAACCATCTAAACAACAGTTTTTGTACATCAAGTAACAAACTTTACCTGGGCGCAGATAGATAGCATCATCAGCTTTGACATAGAAATCTGCATCGAACATGTCATAAGCTGCTTTGAAAAATGCTAACCTATCACATGGGCAACAAGAGGGGTTTTTAAGATTAATCACATGTATGTAAAAAGGTACAAACACAAGAGGAGAGAGAGTTTACATGAGGTTTACATTTTCTGTGGGGGCTTTGTATCTTCTTCAGCATCAATAAACAAGAAATCATGATACATGTCTACCTCTTTTTGAAGATCTGCCATTTTTTCTTTATCTTTGGTTCGTCCAACAACAAACCTAAAAGATAAACCAGTTCCATGTTCCAAACTGCAATATAGAGAGAAGTGCCAGAGTTAGCCTATATAAGATCGATATATTCTTTAGTGATTAACTGTTCATACTAGCTCACATGTGTTCCTGATTCAAACATTGAATTAGTGAATGGACTTAACTGAATGTAACCATTTTTTAAGACAGCTAGGTTACACAAAGAGATGTATTTTATAAGTTCCAAACAGAATACGAAAGTGAACTTTACAACAATCAATTCTTCTTGACAAACAGTAATTTTCACACCAACACATTCATTTCTATCTAGTAATGTGCTTCAGTAGTCAATACACCGCTTCATAAAAAGTTTGTGAATCCTGAAGCTAAGGTGATTCTTAATGAGTAGCCTAGAGCCCGTGCGTTGCAACGGGAAACAAATTGAGTTTTCTAGCTTATTAATCAATTAATAAGCACTTATTTAGTCTTAGTAATACCATGATTTTTCTTATTGAACAAGTAGGTGATTTTGAAATTTGGGGGGAGCCAATAGCGAAATAGGGGAGGGCTTGTTGAAAGGTGGTGTAATAGTATAGATTGTGGAGCCCACATGTTAGTGGTAGGTGTGGTGCAGGAATGGACACCACCACTACTAACATTTTAAGTAGTATAGATTAACGCTAAAATTTTACTAAGTAATTAATATTAAATAGTTTGATTTCCCTTATAGAAGTATATCAGATATACACTGCTTTCGTCCTAACTGAATGCCAATCAAGATGGCTGATCTTGACTTTGGGGAAACGAGGAATGCAGTAGAATTGACTATCGAGCGGACAACAGAAATATGCATGAATAAGAATTGGCCTTGCAATGCTTCAGCTGTGGCATCATCACCCTGAGATTAGATGCCAGGGATTAAAAACTAATTTCCCCAAATCCCCAGAGCTAATGGTGTTCCACTCTACAATAGTCGAGCTGTATACATGGTTGATTTAAGTTTATTGTATACTTATTAGAAAGTGGGTGACCAATTAAGACCCATCTACTGACATTGAGAACACTCATGCCACTACAATGTAAAATGAAATGAAGTTATGGTACAATTCATGTGTCCTGCAACTCTTATAAGATCTCCACAAAGAGGGAAAAAGTGCTAGTGCACCCTTATTACTAGATGCAGACCCTGAATGTTGCAGCGGGAAATTTGTTCAATGAAACACTAAACATGAGATTTGGTTCATGGCTATGAGGCTTGCTTGTGGCTTTGTGCAATTTAAACCTTAGATCAATCATCGAAAAGCAAGAAATAATTGATATAATGTGACTTGAACAGAAAGGAGTTTGAATCGGCACATCCCTGTCCAAAATTGTGGTAAATTCTGGTTAGCAACCGAAAAAATTGGACACTTGGGGCGGCCAAAACAGCATTCTTAATTTTGTTTATTATCATAATGACTAGCTCTTATCATGAAAACGCATTATCGCAGAACCCATCTGAAATTTTATAATAGTAGGATCACCTTTCGTAACGATCAAAATATGAAAATATCGAGATCACACATTGCCCTTTAGCGATTGGACCTGGCCACGTTGATCAAAATTGGTTGAAGAGTAAAAAGCATGTAAGATTGACAGCAAACAAAGGCTCTACAGATCCCATCGCGGCATAAAGCTAGACACACGGCTAGAAGCTTCTACAGTAAGCGTAAGAGCAGCAGCAGCGATCCAGAGCAAAGCGAGTAGCTAGATCCAAGTTGGTAGGTAGGAATGGAGAAAAGCAATGTGGGGGAAACCTTACGATGCCTTCGGGCTTGGGCGGGAACCAGGTGGCCCGGAGCGCGGCGCGGCGCGCGGCGGATCCGATCTCCGTGTGCACGCCGACGACGGCGAGCACCTTCTCCCTCCCCTCGGCGGCGGAGTAGTTCCCCGACGAGGAGGCGAGGAAGGTTCGGAGGGTGTCCTCGGCGCGGCCGCAGCGGAAGGCGACCGTGGTGGTGGTTTCGGCGGCGGCGGTGGGGCGCGGCTGCTGCAGGGTCGCGGCGCGGGCGGAGAAGGCGAAGGCGAGGGAGGCCGCGGCGACGAGGAGGCAGGCGACGGAGAAGAGGACGAGGAGGCGGTGGGTTGAGGAGGCGGAGGTGGGGGCGCGGGGGGAGGCGAAGGCGGAGTAGGGGCGGCGCGGCTTGGCCTCGTCGTCGTCGGCTACGGCGACGGCGACGGCGACGGCGGCGTGGTGGTGGCGGTGGTGGTGGAGCGGCATTGGGCAGTTCTAGAAGGTTCTAGAAGGGGGAGCGCTGCTACGACTGCGAGCTCTGATCTGAATCTGCCTCTGCTGTGGTGTGCTTGCTAATTGCTATTGCTAGCTTTGGGTTTAAGCTTGACAGTTTACAGTTTACACACACTCTGCTTTGCTGCTGCTGGTGGGTTGGGCTTCAACGGATCATCACTCTATTCATTTCACAGTCTTTAATTTGCGTGGTGTTGGCGTGTTGCCACCGGTCATTGTAATTTCGGTTCGAAATTTTGGATCCCCTCGGCAAGTCATTATCATGGCCGAATTCTTTTTGTTTTTCTCATTTTTTTATGAATTTAATCAAATTCAGTTAAATTGTGTTAAAATTTCAGAAAAAAGCACCGAAAATCCTGAAATTTCGGGAATTTTTGTTTCGACCGAAATGACCGAAATTTTTGGCGAAAACAGAAGTAAAAGCCCTGGTTGCTACTGCATTAAATTGCTCACGTTCACCTCCCCAAGCTCCATGAGAGTGAGAGACTATCACCAGCAGCTTCTTTCTAGAGGGCCTGTCCAAACTAGGCCTGGCCCGCAAAAACCCAGCCCTGTCTAGCTCGATAGTATATTGGGCCGGGCTTGGACCCATGTTTGCAACCCAAAAGTCCAAAACAAATCTTGAAAGTTTTTAAAATTCCGGAGAAATTAAAGCTGTTTGAACAGACCTTTCTAGGGATGCTTTGGGTTAGTCTCGGCCTCTACATTTAGACAATCAAGAACTATTATATCTGGTTATAAACGTTTGGCATGTAAGGTATAATTCGTTTATTCTTTTGAAACTTTGGTTATCAATTTTATACTAGAATAAGTTTTCTAGAGTTGAAGTCAACTAATCAAGTACTCCTATATATCAACCCATTGGATCAATAAATTTATTCATATTTTACATGCTACAGCTAAAGCAGGGCTTATTAATCAGACCCTTTTACGATACCCTGTAGGTAGTATGTAAGTAGAAATTCACTTTGACCGTCGATTGGTAAATACATTTAGACTTCTTTTTCTTAAAAATTAATAAGGGCACTTTGACCACTCCAAAATTAAATGACTACTTTCTCTGTCCCACAAATACTCCAACCCTAGATTCCCAAGGTAGATTTAAGGAGAGATACAAAGATCCAAAATGTTCCTAATTAATTGTAAAGTTATATTAGTGGGTGAGTAGGTAAGAAGTATTGAAGGAATAAAATTTATTAATTTACGAACTAATGATAGATAAGAACGTAGAAGTTGATTTATTTTAGAACAAATTTTACACTTTAAAAGTTGATTTATTTTGAAATGAAGGAAGTACATGCTGCCCCAACTTACCATCGTGAATCTCTTGGGCCTTTCATGCCACCAATTGAGACAATGCACCTTGCCAGCTGCGCTAGTACAAGCTGGATTCATACGATTGTTGGTGGTTGCAACATGTGAATTGGCAACAAAATTCACTCTATTATAGTATTTCCCATGGTGCCATGTTTTTCTATGGACTTATCGATTGGAAGCAACCCTAACTATTCGCTCCGTTCATAAAAGTCCTTTTAGCTATGATGAATCCGGATGAAGAGTATCTTTTCAGCTATATGTCTATGTTTATAGTTAAAAAAACACTTCTACGGACGAAAGGAGTAATTAGTTTGCTCATAACTGACGACACGACTGATTATTAACCGTTGATATCTATGAAGTCCAACGTACACCCTCCGTAACAAGAAATATTAATTTTAGCTACTAACTTAAATAAATACTTATTCATGTTTGTTGTTGGGATAGAGAGAGTAGAGGTTTTTCCATATGACTTGCCACGATCATCTTGTTCCAACCTCTCTAGCTGTGGCGTCTAGCTATACCTGCAACCTCCTCTGTCCAACAAAACGGTGGCTGATTTCGAATACCTTCAATCTATATCTAACAAAAAAATACTTAAGGCTTCCGATAAAAAATTTCGTTCATCGTCCATCGTACTTAGAATCAGCTTTGGCTTCGTTAATCAATTTTTTTGGTCTCCTAATGTGCAAAACTAGGCCCAACATCAAGCCCAAAATAGACATGGTAATCAATTTTTTTTGGTAATCACATGTGTTTCATCGTTTCTTTCTCCAATCAACACGGAACGCAATCCAATTGATCTATTAGGTGGGTTTTGTTTCAGAAAACAATTTTGCTATACATTTGTCGACAAATTTTCTCCTAAAAATTTGACAAATGTAAATATAGTGTAATTACATTGTAACTGACATGTAACTACAATACAACTTGTATGAAACTTTCAAAAATCTTGCAATAACATGCGAAGCGGAGGTCATGGGACCAAATCCCCTCATTTGTGTGTGTTGTGATCTTTTTCTTCTTCGCTTGCACGAATCTTAAAGCAAATCTAACGGTTTTAAAATTACATGAAAGTTACATATCAATTATATTGTAGTTATATACAAGTTACAATGTAATTATACTACTATTGTACTATATTTACATCTGACAAATTTTTAGAAAAAAATGTGTCGACAAATATATAGATATAGATAGTCCCCCAGAAAATAAGAGATAAGAAAAGAAAACAGAAAAGGAAAAACAGGTGCCAATTTGATTCATAAATATACATAGAATAGAACAGAATGCCAACCAAATTCTTCCCACATATTTTCCCCAAAATTTCCCAAATTCGAAACCCTAATTTTCAATTTCCCCAAATCAAGAACCCTAAATTTCCATAATTGCAAATTCCGAATTAGAACCCCAAATCGGTGCAAACCCTAAAGAACTTGAGGCTTAACTCACCGGATCGAAACGTTGGTCGTTGGGGTCCACCGCACGTGGCACCAACTTCAGCCTGCGCATGCACCTCTGAGCTCCTCCACTAGCTTCATGCCTGTTCCCTTCACACGAGAGCCACTGCCGCATCACGCATCCGCGTTGCAACAGCTCAACTACGCTGCCCGTATCGGTCCCGCGCCTACCCAAGTTGGCCGCGCAAGACCGAGGCTCACCTCGGCTGCAGCTTCCGCAACACCGAGGAGGAGAACTGTGGCAGGGAAGTGGTTCACCGACCTTAGCCCGCCGTGCACCATTGCCGCCGCTGCTATCACCTCGGCATTGTCGGCCCTCAGCTTGCAAGAACACTCGACTCAGGTTGACTTGGGGACGTCGACCTGTTATGTGTCGTTGACTTCAGCTCCGCCGGAGACATGCGTGACATCAGCCTGCCACGTACGGGTATGTCGTCGTAGCCACTCCGCCGAATCACCGCCGCCGTTGCCGCTCATTTTTGACGCTAGAGAAATCAGGGGGAAGGGAAGAAATGGTCAGGGTTTTGATCGGGAATGAGTTTTGTTCGGAATCAGATAAATCTGGACCGTTCGATCAAGATCCTACGAACAGCATCGATACCGCGCCAACTCACAGCGCTACAAGCAATCCTGGCCGTTGATTACAATCCATCGGTACAGGCTAATGGGCTTGCGAATGCTAACTGGGCCGTACGCGCTCGCCCCGTGCTCATGCTGGGCCACCTCACGCCTCACGGGCTAGCACGCCGTTTGGGCCGCCACCGGCTTCTGGGCCAAAAAATCATTTGTCATTTATGTTTCACCCGAAAATCACTTATTATTTTACTTAATTAATAATTATTTTTAGTCACCTTGAGCCATTATTTTAGCTATAAAATTGCATTAAATTTTGTATGTGCATTTTAATTTTTTTCTAACTAAATGGAACCAAAGAAAAGTTTATTTAGAATATTTAATTATTTCATTTATCGTCTCGGCCCAACGGAGTTACCATTTAGGAATGCTTTTGCACTTTGAATTTTTTTTCTCAATGAAACCAACAAGAAATTTAGCC
The DNA here is from genome assembly GCA_008326285.1 of Oryza officinalis. Taxonomy (NCBI): domain Eukaryota; kingdom Viridiplantae; phylum Streptophyta; class Magnoliopsida; order Poales; family Poaceae; genus Oryza; species Oryza officinalis. Next base: position 8,099,481 of record BDMV01000005.1, read on the forward strand.
AAAAAATTAAAAAATTTTCTTATCGTTATGTTGTGATACTTAAATTTTAATTATTAGTATTTATTTATTGTTAATATTAATATTAGTTTCATCCATTGCAACACACATACATATTTCAGATATACATGGGAAAACAACAACAAAGCCAGCTTCGTCCTGTAATAGGATTTAATCTTAGTACTACAGGACCCTTGGACGCTGATGATTTGACTCGAGTTTCGAACAAGTCCACGAAACTGAACGGGTTTGAACCGAATTCGAAGGATCCAACAAGTTTCCCCTCGATATAAAATAAAATCCCAGAATATAGATGATGCCCGCGAAATCGTGAAACCTTCCGGAATGCATGTAATACGTACGCTACGCCGCCGGCGGCTTACGGTAATTTGATTAATCCCCATCGTTCGTACTTCCGTTGAGTAATTAAACTAAGAGTTCAGTTCAAAGAAAAATTAAATCACTAGTTAATTAAATCACTTATATCTTTTATGTTTGCAAAAATTTAAACAAAACGAATGATGAAACATATGTTTAAAAGTCAACACGACGTCATATATTAAAAACCCGAGAGAGTATATAGCTGTAGAATACGCGCGAGTCAGCGCTTATGTGTACTAGCTAGGTTGTGCACACTTCGTCACGATTGAATAAGTGTGTGCAGCTTAGCTCCTAGTATAAATATACACCATTATTCCCGATCAAAGACGAGATAGCTCAGAAGCAGCCCAATTAAGCCAAACGCCAGCAATCGATTAAACGCGACTAGCTCGATCGATCGTTCGAACGTAGAGGCATGGACGGCGGCAGCTGGATGCTCAAGGCGGCCGCCGCCGGCGACATGCACGGCGGTGGCGGCGACACCGTCATCAGGTATCTATTACGGTGACCGTCCGGCCGGCGCGCGGCGGCGCCCTACTACTGAGCATGCATGCAGCTATCCTTGATCTTAAGCTTCTGCAGGTTGTAGTAATTAATTTGTGCTTGCAGATGCAGCTGGAGCGACATGGCGACTACTGAGCTGCGCCACCATGAGCAGGAGCCGGCGGCGACGATGATGATGAGCTCGCTGGCCATGCAGCAGCAGCTTAGCCAGGTAAATTCATGATTATATTCTTGTTTGCTTGTAATTGACGAACTTGTTGTCGAGTAATCATGTTCCATTATCGTGTTCGTTGCGAATTGACGAAGATCTACATGCTGATGGACATGGAGGAGCACGATCTGTACGCCACCACGCCGTCGCCTTCGTCGTCCTCGTTCCGCTCCTTCTCCGCCGCGACGACGACGAGCCGTGACGACAACTCGTCGCTCATGCTCGCCGCCGCCGCCGCCACGAGCACCACCACCGTCGCCTCTTGCCACCACCAGACGGAGGTGTCATCGCAGATACTACCACCACCGGGACAAGCGGCACGGCGGAGCAGCGGCCATGGCGCCGCCGCCGCCGCCACCGCGTTCCGGCCGTACTCCCGGTACCTGGGCCCGAAGAAGCATCTCCTCCGGCGGCCAGGGGCGACGACCACCACCGGCGGCGGTGGGCAGAGGGCGTTCAAGAAGGCCATATCGGTGATGTCAAAGATCCACACTTCGAGGATGACACAGTACTACCAGATCATGGAGATGGCCGCGCGGCCGTCGCCGGCGGCCACCGGCAGTGACGGCGGCAACAACCAGCAGCTGCAGCTGCAGCACGTCTTGTCGGAGCGCAAGCGCCGGGAGAAGCTCAACGACAGCTTCAAGGCTCTAAGGGACGTGCTCCCACCCGCCACCAAGGTCCGTCTGTTTACCGAGTTACATCTATCAACCATCAACCAGTTCAACCTAAAGCTTATGCTGATATAGAATCTTTAGCAGAATCTACGACCATGCATATCTAGGAAAGTTTGTAGCATCTAACCTTCTCTTATAATCTCTAGCTCTCCTGAACCGTCTAGATTGTTACCTAGAGAGTCTGTATGCTGTAGCTATATAATTCAAAAATTAACTTAAAGACCCGAAGCTGGAAATCCAGTATTTCTCGATTCTCACCAGTTCGTAACTGATTGCTTCTCAGAATCTTAACTTTCGCTGAAAATGGCTAGATCAGTTCGCCTGTGCTTTATTGTTTGCTTTATTACTAACATTTATAAATTCCTACCAATTAATGAATGCTAACTGATTTCGATCTTGTGCGACGAGCACAGAAGGACAAAGCATCAGTGCTGATGGGAGCAAAGGACTACGTGAACGTCCTGAAGGCGAGGATAGCTAAGCTGGAAGAGAAGAACAGGAAGCTAGCTGAATCACAGCTGCACACCGGCGACGGCGACCGCGGCGACGACGACGACAGACCTCACGATGACAAGATTGAAGTCAACATCGGCAGATCGGCGGCGGCGGCAGACGGCGGTACACGGCCGGATAAGTGTCAAGAGCTTCATCTGAAGATAGTGCTCGGGTCGTCGTCGGGGTGCAGTGCCATGGATGCCGTGGCTGGCATCCTGCAGGGTCTGAATGAGAAGAGGGACGCCAGCAGCAGCAGTGGTCGTCTTCTTCTTCCCCGTGCAGAATCTTCTCAACAACCTGCCGTAAGATTACAACTCAAGGTAAATTGAGTAAATTGATTGTACACACTCCATTTGTTCGTTAAGTTTTAGGGTGTATTTTGAATGATCTTGCCATAGATATCACTTTTCATATTCTTATGCGTCGTATGATCTTTTTTATGTAGTTAAAAATATGGAACCACGTAAAAAAGCATTATATAACATGTGTTATTTGAGTGCTGCACTTTGTACTATGTCACTATATATGCATCTATGAAGTGATCTCTTCATGCGAACTCATCAAATTTTGTGATCTTTAGGTTAGAGTAGAGTTTTGACATTGGGTTTGGACGAACTCTAACACTAGATTTTCGCTTAGGGCACAGTAGTGTAAAACGATCGAAGGTATAGTTTGAACATGGTGCGAAAGTAAAAAAAAAAAAGAGGCACTGCCAACCTTTAAATTTGCAGAGTGCATTTTCTTCGAATAAGTTATCTCGTCATCCACGCATTCAATTCTGGTGCCTATTTTTCCTAATTGTACATTGTAATATATTAGTGAGCCTATAAACATTGTGAAAATAAATGTACCGATATATTTTTTATAGATAGTCTACATATTTTAACCTGCTAACTTCAAATTTTAGAAAGTTGAACTTTAGCTATTCTAGGTGAGAAGTAAAAGGGGTACACTGATCAGTTTGTGGTTGTTATGTTGCATTGTGCTCATATTTTTAAGTTGTTGGGAAAATAAAAACAAGAATTGTTGTAGTTTGTTCATAGACAAATTAAGGCTAGACAAAATATATGATTCAACTATATATATATATATATATATATATATCAATATCATATTTCTTCATTCCATATTTTCAAAATGGAATATTATTATCGTTTGCATCATAACTAAACAAGTTCAAAACAATTGTACCCAACGAGATATCATAATCCAATGCAACACCAAATGGAGCCTTAGAGAAAAATTGATTGGTAGTCTAGCCTTTTTCAATACATGTGCAAGACAAAGCACATGTATTGTAAACTAGCTGTAAGACTTTTTGAGTTTTTAAGCTTTTCCAACTTATCGAATCGAGGTTTTCAATGTTATCTTCAAGATCAATGGCTGGGAGGTATACTAATTAAACCTGCAGGGGCCGATCGAAAAGCTACTCAGCTAAATGGGAAAAACAATCGATCAAAATTTCAGAGCTTGAACTATAAATATATATCATTCGAACCGTTTGGATTGGATACATGAAAACATTACGTATATTTGTCTGAAAAGAATACTTTCAGTGTATTGAAATTTTAATGTCTTCCATATTAACTTTACAATATAAATTAGTGACTAAAGCTAGTTGTCTTTGGAGTACAGTATCGAAGTAAACACTTAATTACATGTATTTGTGACTTTTGTGACTGACAAAATGTTGATTTAGCATCTTGCTAGAGTTTAATTAGACCATTAGGATCGATCTATGACAGGATGTTTTGCTGTGATTATGTAAGAAATACAAGGAACTTTTGGTTCTTGCACCTGATGCACAAGGAAAATAAAAACTGCCCTTTTGTGTACTATGTCAAAACTGTTTTTGGACAAATAAAATGGGGCAATATTAGCCCAATTGTCAGAATTTTTTGTCCTAGAGAACTCATGTGGTCATGCATGTGTTTTTGTCAAATATGTTTGCTATTAGCCTATCACTCAGCATCAGAGGCTGCAGTATATATCTGGCACCACTAACATGTCAAATCGGTCAGCATGGACCGGGCCAATAGTCAAAAACTGAATCTATCCTCAATTCAAACACTTGGTTAATTTTATTTTTTTAAGAAGTACCAAAAAAGGAGCATGGCTAGCTAGGTAAGAGTAAGACGCTTTTCATTTTTAAAGTAAACAACTCTTCATTGACTAAGAATTAATGATTATGCTGACTGATTCTGAGAAATTCGATTGCTAACCACTATTATCACTTCTAGAAGCAGAGCTAATATTCAGTTCATTCTGCAGTCCAGCAGCTGCGACGAGGAAATTCTCAAGGAGTCTGTAATTAAAGATGTCAAGGATGTGAAGCAATCGGAGACAGTGAGACTGTAATTAATCTTCATCGATCATTCTGTCGGAAATTAATGTTCGTCGACAAAACTTTGATATAGTTGTTCAGAGTTCCAGCTAGGAATTTAGGACTTTAGCTAGCTATGCAATGAATGAAATGATAATATGTCAAAGATATAGACATTTCCATGGATATATAAGGCAGTTGCTTTGGTTTGAATCATGGAGCTGATCAGCAAGGGAGACAAACTAGAGAAAAAATGTTTATGGTGAACTGTGTAGTTTGGACTGGCATAAGTGGCATGACATGGTACAGTCGACATCTTAACAGTGACATGTTGTAATTAGAGACAGATGTACACTTATAAAACAGTTAATTATGCATTTAATGATAATGACCTTTAATTTGCACATGATGAGTATGATAGTAGTTGCTGCTGTAGTAGTTTACCTACTAAGCAATCTGAAAACCAAATATGACAAGTTAGCAACAATGATGAGAAAGAGCACCTGGAAAATTCAATATTTTTCTCTGAGAAACATTGCATCTTTCTCCGGTGTAAGTCTATGACAGATGTGGAAGATGCTGAACACTTTGTTGATTCATTTACTTGATTTACTTTAATTATGACATCTATACTCTTACGGAAATTAATAATGTGTACAAAACGGTGAAATTAAGACTCAAATTGTTGGGGTTTGTTTGCTGATGGAAACACTCCTATTTCAGTTCAAGAAATAGTTTGAATCTTCAGATAGCCTCGAGGACTTTTATCACTTTCAGAAATTTGCATGAATGATCCAAATATATGTCCTAGTTAAAGGGTAAATCATCGAGACAAACATATTTGCTACACTTGTTTCCTGTGGAAATTCTGTATGACTTGTGTCCTTTTGTACAAACATCCAGTTCTGTTCTATCATGCAACTGCCTGAAGAAATAGTACGGATAAATTAAAAAAATAAGAGTAAATTTTACTTTAGGTCATTTTTTATTAACAATGTTTTGTTTTGGATCACTCTTTAACCAACGTTTTCACTTTGGACCGAATATTTTTACCTTTGTGTTACTTTGGATCACTCTCAATTATTTTATCTATTTACATTCAATTTATTATATGCCAATGAAATGGTCTTACATATAAAGAGTTCATTGACGAAGAGGAGTCGATGTACTCGAGATTGTTCATATGCTTAATGCTTACGAAGAGAGTCGAGTGGTCCAAAGTGAAACAAAGATAAAAATATCTGGTTCAAAGTAAAAACATTAGTCAAAGGGTGACCCAAAGCGAAACATCAATAATAAAATGTGTACTCAAAAAATTATGCACGTCTGATAAAGTTAACCTGTGTGAACATGAAGCCTTAAAAAATAAATTCTTCCTAAAGAAAACTGGCGTCATGAATCAGGAATTATTAATCATGTATTACCTTTCATTCCCAGAGATTCGTGATGAACGAACTCAAGTCAACCAATAATTGGAAAGCGACCTCCAAAATAAACTGGCCAGTTTCAACATCAGTTGCAGATAGCGCACATGATTCAGTGGAGGATTTCGTGGCAGCTTCGCAAATTAGTATTTCAGTTCTTGGATTGAATTCGCCGTTGTTGAATGTTCAGATTACGTAGCAAATACTCCACGTTGATGAACCGAAGCAATTAATCTCTCAGCTCGTCTGACAAAGGTTGAGATTTTAGTAGCTACTCCCTCCGTTTCATATTACACCTTTTTGTTATACAATTTTTTTAGATTTGATAAAGTTTATAAAAAATTAGTAACATTAATTTACGACATGAAATTAGTTTTATTAAATTTAACATTGAATATATTTTGATACAAACAAAAATGTTACTATATTTTGCTACAAACTTAATTAAACTTAAACGAAGTTTGACTAAAAAAAGTTAAACGATTAATAATATGAAACAAAGGGAGTACTACTTAATCATTGATGTGTACATAATTTAAAATATATCAATGTCAAATTGTCATTGGAAAGTCTTCGTGTCTCCTATGAAAATAGAATACAAAGGCTGCGGTGTTGATGATAGATCTAACCGGGTTACGTGTTATTATTAGTACTAGTCGCTAACCCGTGCATTGCACGGGCTGTTGTTATGAAATTTAACGATATATGAGGTTTAATATCTTGGTTAAATTTTTTAGATAATGAAATAGCATCCGGCCTTTGCTTCAAAGAAGCTATAGCCACTTATTACATAGCCTACTCATCAAAAAGCAAATAAAATTTAGGAATTGAAAGTGCAAAGACTAATAACTACAACACTTGGATCACCATCCATAGTTGGTAAATATATGCATGACGGTTGACTTCAAGTTTTGGCATGCAGTATGTATTAGTTTCTTGTCCTCATCAAACCTTTGTAGTTGTGCCTAGAACCGAAGTCAGCATGTTGCCATGAAAAATACCTGCATATAAGATTTAGATTTGGATTTGTCAAAAACCATATCATTTCTACTAAGTCATAAAGCCTAGTATATAGCAAATGCTTCTACTAAAATAAATTTTTTGGTTTTTGAGTCAATATCTCTAAGTTTTCAGATATATGAGAGATACTATTTGGAGGTAGTAAGCCGAAAGAAATATGAACTGATCTCCAGAGAAATTTAGCAAAATGACACTCAAAAAATAAATGATGAATATTTTCATTCTTCATACAGAAGCAACATCTCTGGCTACCTAAATTATCTTTTGTTAGTATTACTCCTTTGAATAGATACCACATAAAAATCTTTATTTTGAGAGGTAATTTCAGTTTCCATAAACATGCGTCCTCTCAACATGTCCATTATTCATTAGATTTATATACATAGAGCGAACTGAAAACTGACCATTTTGATGTAGCTTCCATGTAAGCAAGTCATTTTCATCGTTCAGTTGAATATGCATAATTGAAGCAACTTATGCTAGTTTACTAAGTTCTCACCAACCAACTATCTTCAAAAAGAAATACCTTAGTTAAATGCCTTTTCTTTTCTTAAAATTGTATTTAGCATGGCTACAACTGGGACATTGAATGGTAAAATGGTTAAACTAATTAATTAAATTCTTTTTTATTTGTTACTTAATACTGATGCAATTCTTCAAAATAATAGTAGAGCGTTAAATGATGATAAAATCATTTTAAATTTCCAACAGTGTGGTTTATATATTTGCATCATAGGGTCCTGACGTCAGTGTTCTAGTTTTTTCTATCCTATGGATAACTCTATTCTCTTACAGTACGTGCCTTCTCACTGAAGAATTTAATTATAATGGCACGTCCAAAAGAATTATCTTCATTTTATTTTAATTTATCACTACATATATATATATAGCCAGATTCTGAACTTATAATTTCTTGCATATGCTGAAAGTAGAAAATTGAAACGAATACTTAGATTAATGAATTTTAATTGAACTCAGTCAGTTAAGACCATAATGTCACATATTTTTGCTTATCCCAAACTTGTTTGTGTTTCTTCCTTCTGTCATATGTAAGGTGGTAGCCAGTGGCATCTACAGAGATGAAAAAAAACTTGTGTTAAGTTAAAGGAAATAAAGTATCATTTGTACTTATCAACTTTGATGCCAGTAAACAATGCTAGCTTAAAATTAACATCTTACCAGATAATTCTGTCACACTCCCTAATTTTTTTATAAGCCCAGTGCTTGAAAATATGAAAATATGAAGGTTGTCATATTTTTCTCTTTTTTCTGGAGAAAAGATGACACGCCGTTGATTTTTTATAATGTTTGGACATTCGTCTTATTCAAAAAATTTACATAAATGTTATTTATTTTTATGGCATGTTTTATCATTTAAAAGCTTTAAGTATGATCGAATTAAACTTTAGCATATTTATACTAATTTTTAAAATAAACAAATGATAAACGTTATTTCAAAAGTCAACTGTATCATATATTGAAAACAGAGTAGTACATAAAATTACTTTTTGTTAGAATAATATATGTTCTACTGACCTCTTCATCAGTGTCTATCCTGTGTTTCCCTTTTACTTTCTCATTTTGAATAACATCCAGCAAATCACACACTATATTAATTGTTTATCCTTAGATGCTGATAAAATAAAAAAAACACCAAATTGGATTGCTAAATTGTACGTATTCGTCAGTTCAATCACACACACTTACTAAAACATGAGTACTAATTTTTAAGGAAATTTGCAGAAGCATGTGTGCAATTTGCATTAAAATCATAACGAAGGTTTACAGAACAGCAAGTGCGTTGGTGAAAAGTAATAACCTATTCTTACAAAACATGTCGCGATCTATAAATGAGCATTAGTAAGAACGATAAATCGCTAAACTCATGTTAGATTAGGCACTCGGCAAATTATTGATCTAAGATGACACGAAACCTATTGCTTATTAGGAAAAAAATGATACAAAGGATAAAAATCCAGCAACAAAAATACCAATAATAAGCAGATATGGTAGAATACATATGGATTGATTATTTAACTTCAAAGATGCCAAAAGGAACAATAAAGTTAGTGTGTATATAGATTAATTAGTTAGACTACACAAATTGATGGAATACCTATGTAGAGTGTAGATGCTCGATCGGCCGCTGCTGCTGCAAATCTTGGGCATCATGTTCGGAGACATAAGCGTCATCATCTCAAGGTGAGATCTGTTCGCACTACTACACAAACACTCATCGGTGCCGGTTCGAAAGCCCTCATAAATGCCGGTTTCGAAGCCGGCACCAATTGATCGGCACTAATGCTCAAAGTTATTGGTACCGGTTCCTTAACCGGCACCTATAACACTATAGGTACCGGTTGTAAATGTGGAACCGGCACCTATATAGTATTATAGGTGCCGGTTCCTATAAATAACCGGCACATATAATGGATAGGACCTGGCACCTTTGATACCTTATAGGTGCCGGTTCTTTACAAGAACCGGCACTTATAGTCCTGAAACACAAAAAAAAATAATTGCAGAGTCACATATAATATTTCCTGAAACACAGAATTCACAAAATATTACAATATTACATTCACATCGCAGAAATCACAGAATATTACAATTTAAGACTGGCATATATAATGCCTAATTAGTGCCGGCTCATTAAAAGAATCATCACTTATAGCATTGGACACTATTGCAGGTTTTCTAAAACAACCTGCAATAGTTAATCTAGTATATATGAGTATATATTAATCAGCTAGCTCTATGCATATACAGTGATGGACAAAATTTGGTTGCACACTGTATAGTTAATCTAGCTTTCCGAAGCAAATAATTAATGGACTATATATATTTGCACCTGATGAAATTATGTATATATTAATCACTGGTGCGATTGGATATTATTAAATAACATATGTACTCATGTTTTTTTAACTAGTATTCTCTCTGATTAGGTTTTTTATAGGACTTAATACTACAACACCTACACAAAATTAATTTACAGCGTTCTGATACATAGGAGTAGTATTAATCTCTGGATACAAAGGGCCAAGCTAGCTAGCTAGGGAATCGGGATGCATGTTGAAACTATATATCTGTATGGCAAGAAAGCAAACATAAGTACTAGTATATAATTGAAACATATATATGCATGCATATATAGCTAGCTAAAGTAAAGTACTGTTGACAATGATAGAGATAAATTAAGTAGTACTGCACTGTACATGTAAAAATCAATCAATCTGTCTACATATATAGATCGATCTGGCCAGGAGAAGTTTAGCTAACGTACTTCGTTTAATTTTGTGTTGATGATATATATCTATCCTTTCACATATATATATATATATATATATATATATATATATATATATATATATATATCCATTGGATTGGAATAAGAAACAATAATTAACCAGAGAAAACGATGCAGCAAGCATATGAGAGGAATTGTGTCATATTCCAAACTTTGGACCATCGGAGGCAAGATAAATTCAGTGGAAGATATGTGCACAATTAATAGTTAGATCAACCTGAGCTAATAAACCCGAAGCCTCGAGTAGAGAGCATAGAAGATATTGCTGGGACTCAGCGTGCCAGTCAACTTCAGCCTGAGACGTGCCCGTCAAACCACACGAAGGCGGCGACCAGATGTGTTACACATCTCAGGAGACTTGACAAAAATTCGCTTGAGCTCTACAACATCTCAAATGCTCTAAACTCGTACTCATATGAAAATTTTAGTTACACATGCTCACCTGTTGCTTACAGAGACAACAATGATGATGCCTCCCTCATCCATGCCACATCCAGTCAGTGAGATCACCTGTTGCTGTTAGGGATAAAAATATGAAATAGAGAAAATTGAATACATGGTTAGATATATGTGTGAAAAAATAATAGATAAACATTAACAAATAGAGAAACTTAATGCATGTTCAAGACATTAAGAAAACCACATCAATCCAAATAACTAATCTACAAGATACTTAGAAAATGTTTGAAAGGTATGGCCCACTAATTCTAGGTCTTTGTATGCTTTGGCGTTGATCGGCTATCTAAAGTGTCAGTAGGGCTGCCAGCCTCAATGAAACCCACTAGCCCAGCAGGAGCCTTCGAAATGTTGTATGCGCCGTTTGACGAGATGATATGGTCGAAGATAAATCCACATAGCTGTTCAGCGAGGCCGAAGCAAACATGTGGCAGCAATTTACTTGTCGGGAGCTTTAATTTCTGCAAATGGAAGGATTAAAGATGTGGAAAGATACTATGTGTTTAGTAAATTGGATTTATGTCTTAGGAGACAGGGCGAACCTCAGCATCCGTAATGTTCCAGTTGCCGTCCTCCATGAAAACCCACATAAATCTCATCATGTAGAACCCACATGTGCTCGTGCTCGGATCCTGACGTGGGCAATAAAGGTGACACCAAACTCGAAATTTATTTGCACATGGAGTGTGTCGAATACACTTCTTCTTGTACTTCACAAGTGCCTTATCTAGGATGTCAATGAGGGATTGGTAGTTGGATTGCGGTTTCCTCATTGAATCCATGACGACAATTTTGGAATCGTTTAAATGGATGGCAATAAGAATTCAGTGAGGCCTACATACAAGGGAAGAGAATAATTAACATCTTAAAGTACAACGATGGGAGGTACAACGATAATGCCACACTTACTTAAAGTGGTAGGGCAGAAGGATGGTATTCATGTCCTGCAGCTTGACAAAGGATGTGTAAAGGTAGTTCAGCACTTCTTGGGAGGACCATTCGCCTACGTCAATATTACAGGAATTGACTATTTGTGGGTCGAGGAATCCTAGCTTGTTATGGGTCGCTCTACATTCAAGCGCCCCCATTCTGCATAAGGAAAATAATTAGACACGCAACGAGGATATTTACTTAGAAAAATAGCGAGAGGTCGAGTATACTTACAATGCCCATAACTGAATTACCGATAAGTCTAGCTCCCTCAGATTGTATAGATGAAATAGTTCTTTAAATGAGACCCAAACTATACCATCACAGTGATGAAAGTCCTCGTCCCTGTAAAAGACGGGGAACATCTCTTTACCATCCTTGGCCATCTGTAAGTACCACTCTTCTACCCTTCTCATTTGAGTACATTTGCCAACGACGTGGCGATATTCGTCGGTAGTCAAAGAATGATCAAGCTTGAACTGAGCTGCCAATGGGGCCATCTCAATATTATCCACATCATCCAAACTTTTCAGCCCTGCCTCTTTTAGAAAGTCTTGCATAGTCTTGCTGGCCTCATCTTTCTCGAATTCTTTCTTGGAAAATTCTTGCAATCCCTTTTTCCTGATCATGCGTCGAAAGTCCGAAATAGGTTGCTTTCGGGCAGGTGGCCTTGCCATGCGAATGAAGTGATCCTGTACTTCGACTGGCACTTTGAAAGATGGCTCCGACCTGGTAGGCAATGACGTCTTCTTGGTCTTCTTCAGAGATGGTGGTTCAGACATTTGGAAAGTTTTACAGAGGCGTCCCCTCTTTTTCGGCCGGTCTGATGAAGCTAGGCTCTGATGTGCTGCCTCTGGAGGAGATGGGCTCTTACGTTGCGCCGGTGGAGAAGACGGGCTCTTATGTGGCAATGGTGGTGGAGTTGACATCCTTTGATGGGAGGGAGGAAGTCCTTCAGAGCTAGACCCGCCATCGCTTGGCTCGTCATCACCAACTCCTGAAGGAAAGATAATGAAACGCTTGCGCCACAGGATTATGTTGTGGATGGCTTCACCAAGAGTGTTCAGCCCCTCCTCTGGAGCAAAATCAAGCTGCACTGCCTTGTACCTCCTCGGCACGTCCTTCACTTCGACCCTTGAGTAGCCACTTGGTATCGGCTTACCGTGTATCGTCCCTCTCTCCGTTACGGGATGTGCCATCGCGCGTGCCACCTCTTGACTGATGTTTTGAAATGGCACATGTAGCCTGCATGCAGTACGTACAGTGATGTGGTCTACGGGGTAATGAACCGTGTCCGGTTCTTGAGGAACCTCAGTTGAAGCGCAGCTGCTTTTCTTCCCACCTGGACTAGTTAAGTGGCCAGCATTGCCTCCTTGCTGACCTTCAAGCCTTGCCATTACCAGTGCCATTTGTTCTTTCAATAGCCTTATCTCTTCCGATTGGTCTCTGGAATTTTTATTGCTCCGAGACCGGTACCTATGTCTGTCTTCAGGAAAACCTTCTCTCCATGGAACTAGGCCAATTTCTCTTGTGCGTCCTGGATGCTCAGGGTTCTGCAATGCAAGTGTAAGCTCATCTCTCTCCCTGCTCACAACAAAAGAACCTTCTGAGGACTTTAGATGGGCCTCGTGGATCCTCTGGGACACTTCTTGCTCTCGAGGACCCTTGTGTACCAACTCGCCTGTATCCGAGAGTGTTGAACCTCGGGCGTATTGGTAATTCTTTCCCCGTTGGCACCAGTCCTTCGTCTCGATCTCGATTCCCTTTTGCAGCAGCTCATCTTCCCGGAGTTGCCATTTGGCTATGTTCTTAGCATATCCGCTAGGGCCGAGACGGTGAGGGTATCGGTTTTTGGCCGCATTGGCCTGGTTCCTTTCGCTAATCTCCTTTGCCTCATCTGATGTTCTATAGGCCACAAAGTCATCCCAGAAAAGACGACACCTTCGATAGTTGGCATCTTCAAAATTTGGTGTCAGGCCCTTCTTGACAAACTTCCTGTTAAGATCCGTCTTTCACTTCTTGAAGCTGATGGACATCTTCTTAAGAGCCCCAGACTTTGCGAGTTCTTCTTGTCCCTCGGGAAACTGGAATGTCCGCTTTAACTTTTCCCAAGCAAGATCCTTGTCTCTGTCTGGTACCGTCCACTCCAATTCGTCTGTATCACTGCTCTTCCAGTGCCGGTACTTGATGGGGATGTCATCCTTCACGATGACACCTATAGCTTTGCCATATGGGGTGAGTGCCGATTCTGGAGCTATAGGGGTCCCATCTGCAGCTTACTCCGTGATAGTGTATAGACCTGAGGGCATCCTAGTTGGACCTCTAGCCTTTCTTCTTGCCGATGAGGTTGAAGTATTCGCGGAGTGCGTAGTGGCCGAAGGATCAACCTCCTTCAAACATCAGTATAAATTAGTCATTCATATCTGACAATATATGTAGTTTTAAGGTATTATTTGTTCCAGATAGGTTAATTTACCTCTGTATTGTGCGGGTTAACACCGGGCTGATTCAAGTTTAGAAAGCCACTTGGGCTACCATTACCACCATTGCTTTCTCCAGAATTTGTAGGCCTAATGTTATCTTGTTCCCCTGACATTTCCTTTTGTAGATCTAGGTTAGAACTACTGCTAGATAGATACAAGAAATTAGTGTAAGAACTTATTGTCCTCTTGATGATATTCTTTCAAATATACCAACAGTAAAGTAATGCCATCTAATTCCATACACCATGTAGCAGTTTAGAAAACGTGTACGCGAAAAGCGAGAGACCCAAAATTGAAAAAATATGAAAAAGTAAACAGCCTCATAAAGCAAGTGTACTAATGTACTTTGCATAGCTATAGTGTATTAATGTATCAAAGGAAGAAGGGGCACTTGCCTTGTATGTGCTCCTCAACCTGTCCACTATGTGAACTAATTCGTGATGTTTTCAAATTTAGGTGAAAGAATTTCAATTTTACTATTAAGCATATGAAAGTTATAAGCCGTCTAAATTTCTGAATTTGTGCTCAAGTTCTGAAATCTGTTTAGTTCTGAAACATGAATTTGAGTAGTGAAATTCAAAAGCAATACTTATGTACATAATTGTTCTACAGATTGCCTGAAACCTAGAGTATGTGTTACTTACATATTCAAAACTGACTATATTTACACCAAATGAATGAACTAACTTTGCTTAACAAGTTAGTAAACTGTTATAAAAATGGAGTTGATTAACAAGTTGTATTATATTTGACAGAAGGTACATTAATCATATTAAATATTTTATATGTATTGTTCATCTAGTAATTAATGTATATTAGTTGTTTAATATGTGCTAGCACGTAGACGTTGTGTCCTTCTATTCTGACAAGACCCTTTCCGTTAAGAAATCAAACAAACTCCATTCATACCAAATAGCAAAAAAGCTAGCTCACAGCAATATTGTAGGGAAATTTTGGGTATAAGCCTACAGTGAAATCACATTTATACAATCATTACATGTTTCTAACCTAGAACAATGGTGTTTTTTTTATAAACTACATATATCTTCATTAAACTATCACAAAACTATAAATCTAAGGCAATACATCGTAAACCTATACATATATAATATTAAGTTTATCATAAAACTACATATTTAAAATGGTATATCGTAAAACTACAAACTTAGTAACAGACTTATCATGGAAATACAGATTTTAAAGTTTATCCCTAGCACTAATGTTCTACTGGAGTTATAAAAATAGTTTTGGGATTAAATTAGTACTGCATGTATAGTTTTGCGATACTGTATATGCCTTAAATATGTAGTTTATGATAAAGTTAGTGCTAAATCTATATTTTGTGATACACCCCCTTAAATATGTTGTTTTATGGTGGTTTGGTCAAAATATCTTTAATTTTATGAAATTTGCACTAAAAGAAAACATTAACTAGTGATGCTATTGCAGAGAAAAACAATGCAGTTCATTTCATCTTAGACCAACAAAGCAAAGAGAACTAATTAATATGACCAATTATATTTTTGAAAGGAATGATATATTTACATATATTTAGCATGTTTAACCATTTATTTGGAAGTATATTATGGCTAATTGTACGTCTAGAGAACCAACCGATCAACTATTGATTCTAGGTCATTTATATGTTCGAAATATTATTGATTGGTATTCATTACTCGATGAACATTGCAGGTATTTTTCTCAGTTTTAAAGACAATGAAGGGAATTTCATTGTTGATGACACAAGAAGTCTGTTAAGCTTATATAATGCAGCAAACCTTAGGGTTCATGGAGAGAAAGTGCTTGATGAGGCTGCAACTTTTACTATAAACAACTAATTGACATAATTGCACACATTTGACAGCGAAGATTGGAGGACGGCGGTGAAGAATGCAGCAGCAGCAGCAGCTCGAGGAGAACACCACAGCGGCGGAGGAGGGCGGCGCCGACGATGGAGGACGGCGGCGCTTGAGGAGAGCAGCGGCGACGATGGAGGACGGCGGCGCTTGAGGAGGGCAGCGGCGACAATGGAGGACGGCGGCGCTTGTGGAGAGCAACGGCGATGATGGAGGGCGGTGGACGGCGACGGCGGTAGATCTAGGCAGGGGGACGACGGTGGACGGCGACGGCGGTAGATCTAGGCAGGGGGAGGACCGACGGTGGTGCAGGAGGGGGACGGCAGTGGGCGGCGACGACGGGCGCCGGGCGGCGACCGGTTGATCTTGGCGTCGGCAGGGTGGTCTGGGGGAAATGGCATCGACAGGGGGTGTCTTGGGGGAAATACCGATCGACGGCCGCATATATACAAGCCACATAGGTACTGGTTCGTATTTACAACCGGTACCTATTGTGGTAAAAAGGTGCCGGTTCTAAATTGGAACCGGTACCTTTTGGATCACATAGGTACCGGTTCTTATTTAAAACCGGCACCTTTTACAACAATAGGTACCGGTTGTAAATACGAACCGGTACCTATGTGGCTTCTGAGGGGGGGTTAGTCTATTGAGTGATTCATCATATTGCTGTCCACCAGAAAAGAAAATATTATCTATGATACATAATTATCCTCTTTTTCTGAAACAAACTTATTTATTCCAAGGATCATACATATAGGATATGATCCATAGTTCACAATCAAACAGCACATATATACAATTTACACCATTTCTTGTACTTGGAAAGCTGCATGGTGCATTATTCGGCTTGTTGGCCTATTGCATTCGTTACAGCCTGCACCGGTATAATATCACAATTGTCCTTCCATTCCAAATATAAATTGTTTGGTCGTCTCAGCTCTTACCTAAGTGTAAGTTGCTTTGAAAATCTGGACTTATTTAAAATATACCCTATGAATTTTATGTTTGTGTTGGTCTAATATACTTCTAAACAATACATAGATGCAACCCAAAAATATGATCCAAAAACTATTAAAAAGTTAACTGTTTTTTAAATTTACTTGTGAACATAAATCATGTAATCGAGTGTTATATTTAAAGACGCTCGACTACTGTAATCGAGGTGGACGGTAGCAGCAAGGTCCTCACTGACACCGACGGTATGATCCAAAATTACACATTCATGTTTATTGCAATAAAATTCAAACATGCAGGTCTATCACAATTACTCCTTCTTCATGGTCACTACGAACATATGGTGCTTCTTCCTCGTCTTCGTCTTCCTGACTTTCATCACATCCTTCTACATCTGTTGCAAACGGTGGTAGCTCATCGATTTGATCATAGCCTTCCTCATCAACGATATTCTCAACTCCGACAATGCTTCGCTTTCCATGGAGAACCACGTGGCGATCGGTCAATGAAGAAGGGTCTTTGACATAGAAAACTTGTGTTACGGATTTTGCGAGCACAAATGGTTCATCTTGATAACCCATATTGTTTAAGTCCACGATGAACATTCCGTATTTGTCAATCCTCAAACCACTTGAAATTTTGACCCATTGACACTGGAAAAGTGGTACCTTCAGCGGTCCGTATTCAAGCTCCCAGATTGCCTCTATATAACCATGGTACGTTTGTTCTACACCATTACTGTCGAAGGCGTCTATGCGGACACCACTATTTTGATACGAGCTCTTGGCATCCTGGGTTCTCGTGTAAAATGTATATCCATTAATGTCATACCCTTGGAATGAATGAATTGTGCTCGCAGGTCCCCGAGACAAAACATACAGCTGGTCACTATCAGTATTCATAGCAATAATATGCTTCCGTAACCAATCGCCAAAATTCAACCTATGCTGCTTAGCTATTCATGCCTCTGATTTGCTTGGGTTCTCGCTGCGGAGTGGTTATAATGCATGTCGACAAATGGAGCCACCAAGGCCGACTGCTGGAGCACTGCGAAATGTGCTTGCCGTAATGTTTCTAGGCTAGGAGCGAAAATTGCCTTATGCCCTAGTGTCCCTTTCCCTAGTAGCCTGCCCTCGTGTCCAGACATCGGCACACCAATGGGATGCAAATCCATATAGTCGATACAGAATTCAACCACCTCCTCTGTTGCATGACCCTCTACGATACTGCCTTCTGGTCGAGCTCTATTACGCACATACTTCTTTATGATCCCCATGAACCTCTCGAAAGCCCACATGTTATGCAGATACACTGGGCCGAGAATCTTTATCTCTTTGACGATATGTGACACGAGGTGAACCATTATATCAAAAAATGATAGTGGAAAACACATCTCGAGCTGGCAAAGGGTAATGATTACATCTGCTTGGAGCTTGTCTAGCGTGCTTGGATCGATCACCTTTTGATATATAGCATTGAAGAACGAGCACAACTTTATGATTGGGTTTCGAACCTTATCTGGCAAAATGCCTCTAATAGCAACAGGAAGAAGTTGTGTCATCAGCACGTGGCAATCATGTGACTTCATGCCCACTAATTTCTTCTCTTTCATGTTGACAAGTCTTTTAATGTTCGCAGAGTAACCAGAGGGGACTCGGACACCCTGTGTGGACCCCCATTTTTGTAACAGGAATCACTCGTGTTCATAGTACCATTTCCCTGGATCAAGTAGTCTGGTACCCACGATTACATTGCCGAATTATCAAGAGTGCATACACCAATCGTCTTACGCAAAATATTACAATAATAGGCCCGAAGGCAATAGTATAGAACAGGGGACCAACCGGTCCGGAATACAAGCAAAAGCAGAGTTTAGATAAGGCAGCGGAACATTAGGCAGCGGCACGCCATTGCCATAGGCAACGACCGGGACTAAGACCTATTGCGCAGCATCGTCTTCCGTACCCTCCTAGTAGTACTCGTATGGATCTTCGGGAACTCCATCACCCGCATCTGAATGTTTTGCATATAGCAAGAGTGAGTACCAACCGTACTCAGCAAGCCACCACAACAACGATGCACATGATAGGGAATAGTCAAAGAATGGCTGTGGTTCTTTTGCGTAAAGCCAGCTTTGCAATTCTTTTCACAAGCCTAAAACCTAGCATAGACTGATCAAGTTTTAATACCATAGTTCATTAAGCAACGACGGTTCTGTCCACCATCCATTATGATCCCAAGGATAGCTTCCCGCCATTGTATCGTCATGGTTTTCTGGGGCCTACCCCTTCTCGCTTCTCGAGAAGTTGTACCACCAGCACATAAAAGTCATTATGCATACCCATCCCAATCAAGTTAAGAATTTAGAGTCTAGCCAAGTGTAATACATGTCCCGGTGCTCAATGACCGCGAGCACGGCTATTCGAATAGATTTGATTTACTCACACTGCAGTAGATGTACACTTTACCCGTACTCCATGACTTGCCCAACACATGAGCCGAAGTCCCAACGAATGAGACGCGTCACGGCAAAGCCTTTCAATAACCTCACTTTGGCAGTACCCGCTCCATGAACTTACATCCTCATGCACTCTAGGCGTACACGGTTTCTAGCAGTGAGAGGAGTTCTGGCGCTCCCGGGAGGGAAGACTCACACATGCATTAAGTTATAATTAAGTTTAGGTTTTCACATGGCGGTCCAACCAGTGGTTGCTCCACCGTAGGCCCCGCCTCTCATACACATCAAGAAAACCACTACGCAGGGATACTGCCTCCGCTCGGCTATTTACTCCGCTAGGTCTATACCTATTCGAGAAGTATGGTTGTACGGGGGTCGTTTCATGCTTAGCTTCATGGCTCGGTCCTTAACTAACCAGGGACGGCACTAGCCTTTCCCGGACACCACCCAAATCATCCATGCAATTTTATTTGTAAACAAAGAAAGTTCGCAATTGGGATCAATATGTTCAAGGATTAGTGATGACTTGCCTTGCTCGAATCCCTGCGGGTCTTGATCTTCAGGCGGACTCGCAACTCCCTCGGTGTCTAGAGTTACGTGCGAACGAAATTGAATTCAATTAGAATTCAATTAAAATCCAACAAATCCGATTAAAGAAAAAGATCGAACGAGAGCGTCGAATGCTAATATCGATTTCATTTATTATTTATGAAATAGTTCTATTCCGATTTAGAATTCATTTTGGTCCTAAAATATTTGCGTTAGTCGATTAGAGTATTAATCCGATTTAGTTTAAACGGTTCCGATTAAATTAGATCCCGATAATAATAATAATTAACCCTAGACGATAAATAATTGACTAAGTAATCGCAACGGCTAATTAAGCGGATAACCTAATTAACGAGTAAAACTAATTAAATGAATGACTAAATAGATATTTAAATACGTAACGAAAGGCAACGATTATTTTTGAAAGTTTAGAAAAAACCGACGAATAAATCCTCCGATTAATATATACGCGAGTTAGCAAAATCTAATGAATAAAAGCCTAAATAATCGACTAAATAACCCGCTAAAGATATAATCAATTATAGGAATAATCTAATTAAATAAATAGTCGCATTTAAATAATCTGATTTATTTCTACGAATTTCTAAAATAATCGACGACGGAATAATCGATTCAACCCAAATATAAATTTGTGTCTAAAATTTAATTTTCGATTTTCTAAATCCTCTATCTCTATTTTCCTTTTTTTTTTCTATTTTTTTCTAATTTCTTTCTTTTCCTTTTTCCTTTTCTCTCTTTTCTTTCTCTCTCTCCTCCCAGCTCTCTCTCTCCTGCTCCTTCTTCTCCCTTTCTCTCTTCTCTTCTGTTTCTCTTTCTCTCTCTCGGGCTCTCTCTCCCTCGGCTCTAGCGGGCGGCGGTGGCGCAGGGGAGGCGAGGGGGGGGGGAGAGGGGAGGCTTACCCGGCGGCGGCGGCGGCTCAAGACGGCGACGGCCGGCTGCTCCAGGAGACGGCAGGCGAGGCAAGAAGAGGGGAGAAAGGGGGAAACGGGGGGGATTGGGGCGGGGAAGAAAGGGTAGCCGGGGGGGGGGTATTTATAGGGTCGGGGGGGCGCGGGGTGGCGTCGCACGGCCGGCGCGG
Source organism: Oryza officinalis (assembly GCA_008326285.1). Taxonomy (NCBI): domain Eukaryota; kingdom Viridiplantae; phylum Streptophyta; class Magnoliopsida; order Poales; family Poaceae; genus Oryza; species Oryza officinalis. The sequence goes on from BDMV01000005.1 coordinate 8,120,608, forward strand.
GGCGCGAGGCGGCCGGGCGCGGCGCGCGGCAGGGGGGCAGACGGGACGGCGACGCGACGGCGACGGGACGACACGGCGCAGCAGGGGCGGGGCGCGAGGCAGCCGATTGCGACGGCGACGCGGCGCGGCAGTGAGAGGCGCGGGGCGCGAGGCCGCGGCGATGACGACGGCGACGCGACGAGACGACGCGGGCGACGGGACGCGACGGGCGCGGCAGTGAGAGGCGCGCGGCGGCACGGGGCTCCAAGCGGCCGAGCGGTGATGACGACGTGCGGCAGCGGCGACGCGACGGCCTGCAGCGGCGCGGGGCGCGAGGGCGCGGCTAGGCGCGGCGACGGGATGGGCTAGGACAGGGTCGAGCATCTAGGGCGCAATGAATAGTGACTTTTTATATTTTTCCGATTTTGAGTTGATTTTCAATTTAAAATTCATCCAAAATTTCATAATTTCACCTAATTGAATATTGTTCAATATTTGTATTATTCCTAAAGATTTCACCCAAGATTTTCATGTTTCCATATTTTTCATTTATATCCATTATATATATATATATTAATATATGTCTATATATATATATATGGGATATATATATAGGATATATATATATATATGTATATATATATAATTCCCATTTAAATTTATATTTCCCAATTATTTTTATGACATTTAGGTAGAGTACTTTATTTACCACTAATTTGCCCCACTTTTATTTGTATAGTTTTAGTTCAATTTATACCCTTAATTATTTATTTAGCCGATATTCCGTTTTAGGGTTTGTAATTAAATGAATTTCGATAAATCTAAACCTCGCAAATAAAGATTCAAATAAACGAGCAATAAAACACGGCATGATGCAATTCGATTTAAAAGTTTTTCGTAATTTCGTATTTTAGGGTTTCGATTTCGACGGTAGAATTTTCAGGGCGTTACACCCTGCAGGCACTCCAACAGGCTTATTTTCTCTGCGGCACTAAGGGTGTAGCACGCGGGAGGGAGGTACTGGCGACCATTGGGCCGTTCTAGAGGATGTAGCTCGGGCCTGATGTCTCTCCGGGCTTTCAACGTGTCCTTTGTCTTGCCGGGTATGTTTAGCAGGAGTCCCATCAAACTCTCGCACACATTCTTCTCAACATGCATCACGTCAATCGCGTGACGGACATCCAAATCTTTCCAATATGATAGTTCCTAAAAGATAGATTTCTTCTTCCAAAGAGGTTTCTCACCACCTTTGCTCGTTGTGCCTCGATTGCCTTGCCTCTTACCAAATATACATTCAATATCTTGTACCTCTTCAAAAATCTCTCTGCCGGTATGATGTGTTGGAGCTGTACCCTCCTCCACTGCGCCATCAAAATCTTTTGTATTGCTACGGTACTGGTGGCCGGCTGGAAGAAACCTTCGATGGCGCATGTACACAGTCTTTCCGGAGTACTTCAGCCACCTGCTCGCTGTATCCCGCATGCACTGCACACATGCACAACCACCTTTCACTGTTTGCCCGGATGTGTTACCAGCTGCAGGGTAATCTTGGATGGTAACGAACAACATTGCCCTTAAGGTGAAGTACTCTCTTTTGTACGCATCCCACATCTGCACACCCCGGTCCCATAGAAACTTAAGATCATCCACTAATGGCCTGAAGTAGACATCGATATCGTTGCTAGGTTGCTTGGGCCCTTGGATTAGAAGTGGCATCATAATATACTTATGCTTCATGCACAACCATGAAGGAAGGTTGTAGATAACAAGTGCCGCTGGCCACGTGCTATGCCGACTGCTCATGTCACCGAATGGATTTATCCCGTCCGTGCTTAGCCCAAACCTTATATTCCTAATCTCCTGCGCGAAATGCTTTTTATACTTTCTATCTTTCTCCATTGAGATCCATCGGCAGGGTGTCTTATCATTCCATCCTTCTTACGCTCTTCGTGGTGCCAACGCATCATCTTTGCATGTTTTTTATTTGCATACATGCGTTCAATCCGAGGGATTATAGGAAAATACCACGCAACTTTAACGGGCACTTTCCTCTTCTTCAGGACTGGGCCACCACTGTCATCATCAACATCATCATCATCGTTAACTCCACCCTTATACCGCGGTGCTCCGTAAACTGGACATGTATCCAAGTCTGCATAGTCACCTCGATATAGGATACAGTCATTTCGACATGCGTGAATTGTCTGCACTTCCAGTCCGAGTGGGCAGACAACCTTCTTCGCTCGGTATGTTGTTTCTGGTAGCACATGACCCGCTAGAAGGAGGTCTCCAATCAGCTGTAGAAGCTCTGTGAAGCTCTTGTCACTCCAACCGTTGGTTGATTTCATCTGTAGCAACGAGAGGACGACGTGTAACTTGGTGTGCTGCTCATTGCATCCTAGATAAAGTGGGGTTTTTGAGTCCTCCAACATACCCTTGAACTTCTCGTATTGCCTGTCATCGTCGTAGGCTGTCTCCCCGTCGCGTAACATCTGATCTAAACCATCTGATTCGTCACTATCATATCCACCTCCATCAGTAGGCAACTCCACATTGCCTCCGTCCATTACATCCGGATTCTCATCTTCACCATGATTGTCCTGACATGTGTAATTAGGCATAAAACCCCTTGTTAGGAGATGCTCATGAACTTGTTTTGCAGGAAACTGTCTCTCATTCCTGCAATCAGCGCATGGACAACGCAAGTGTTCCGTCGTGTTCAATGATCTGGATCTCGTGGCTGCGATCACGAAGTTGGTTACTCTCCTGGCATATTCTAAGGTACCGCGCTGCGGAATGTTCATTCCTCCTTCATCCATCGCTCCTACGAAAATTCTTAAATTAACCACTAACATACGTATATCATTCTCTATATCTATTGAAATTCTGATATATGTTAATAACAGTTACATTACTCATTGATGATTAATCTCTAAATTACTCTAATATAATAAGTCATCATATTTTCTCATGCTTCTCATTCAACAAAACAAATTCCAAAAAATAACTTGACAAATATTACTGCGAATTACATATCGAATCAACACATACTAACCTTTACGCATGCAAACACATAGATCTCTCGATATATTTTAAATTTTTGGGCAAAACCTCCTCCCCCGTTTGGATGAGTTGAAGAGAAGCCTCAAAATCATGAGAATGCAGTGAATAAGGGGTATATATAGACTTGGGGGATATAGGTGTCGGTTAATGTTATGAACCGGCACCTATTTAGTTTCCTTCCGAAGGAAGCCACCACATAGGTGTCGGTTTTTAATAAGAACCGGCACCTATGTGATAGGTGCCGGTTTATTAGGTTAAAGCGGCACCTATATTGCCGTAACATAGGTGCCGGTTCTTATTTACGAACTGGCACCTATGTGATAGGTGCCGGTTCGTAAATAAAACCGGCACCTTTTTTGGGCTCATAGGTACCGGTTTTTCTTACAAACCGGCACCTATGAGCTTCTCCCATCCAACCGGCACCTATAAGACCATAGGTGCCGGTTCGTGAAAAAATTGGGTCTATTTGTCTTTTAGGTACCGGTTCTAGCAAATCCGGCACCTATGTGACCGGTACCTATGAAGGTTTTTGTAGTAGTGTCGGTGAAATATCTTCGCCGCACTACACTTGATCGTTGAACTCTACTGATCTCACACAACATGCACATGTGTATATACATGCACCTCGATGTATATATAGCTATCGGCGGTGATCAATATGTTCCAGCACTCCGGATCACGGCGTTGGCTTGCTTCTTCGCGGGCGCTGGTGTGATGGCCGTCTAGCCATTGTCGGCACGGCGCTCATCAAGATCTCATTTCGGTCCGGAGTCTTGGTCATCATCTGTGATCGATACCTATCATGGTGAAGGATGTCTCCTGTAAGCCGTCTCGTTCCGATCTGAACCGTTGAGAGTCCTATCATATATATGATGAGACTGATCTATACCGTAATACTTGTATTAGATGGTGGCCCGTAGTACCTACATTAGATGGGGTTTTAAAGTTTACATGTATCGTTGTAGCATTAATCTACTGTTAGAATATTTTGAGCCATCTAATCAATGATTTGATTTTTTTGATTAACGTGAGAGCTCATAGAAAATGTCCGATTTGTAGCATTAATCTACTGTTAGAATATTTTGAGCCATCTAATCAATGGTTGGATTTTTCTGATTAACGTGAGAGTTCATAGAAAGTGTCCGATTTGTAGCATTAATCTACTGTTAGAATATTTTGAGCCATCTAATCAATGGTTGGATTTTTTTGATTAACGTGAGAGTTCATAGAAAGTGTCCGATTTGTAGCATTAATCTACTGTTAGAATATTTTGAGCCATCTAATCAATGGTTGGATTTTTCTGATTAACGTGAGAGCTCATAGAAAATGTCCGATTAGCATAGGTATAGATAGATGTGAACTGTTAATTACTTAATTACATGGTTTTTGAACGTTAGAACTGCAATTGGCATATGCATGTTGACTGTCAATATATATATATATATATTTAAATGAGTATGTTTAGGTAAAATTAAACCAAGATTTAAATTAAGTATACACCCAATTAAAATGAGTATGAGATTTTTTTTAAATATATAGATATGAACATTAACTTCTTTACTAACTAGTTCAAACAAGTTTGAACTAAATTTGAACACTTTTTGCTATATTTTGACTCTAGGTGCATTGAAACATATAATTAGTTAGGTATATAATAATGGATTATGAAATAAAATTGAATTTGAGTTATTTGTTGTTAGTTATAGGTATGAATCAAAATCTTATACCTAGGTATATATTTATAATTTGAAAATTTTTAAAAATTTGAGTGAATTTGTGTATTTAATACCTTGGTGTCCGGACACCGTGGTGTCCCATATAGGTGTCCTATATACATATTAACTGGGGCACCATAGTGCCCGGATAACAAGATTCAAATTGAATATATACCCAATTTAAATGAGTATGAATTTTTTTTAAAAGTTTAGGTATGAACATTAACTTTTTTAAACTAAATTTGAACATTGTTATGTTAGATTTTGATTCTAGGTATATAGTATCCAAACATATAATTAGTTAGGTATGTAATAATGGATTGTGAAATAAAGTTGAATTTGAGTTGTTTTGTTGTTAGGTATAGGTATATTGGCACGTAGGGTGCTATGTAGCTTCGTAGCCCAGCCCATCTTTCCCTCCTACGATAGTGTTAACATCAAAATTTGATAAACCCCGAAATCATCATCGGCCTAATGTTAGTATCGGCTTCAGAATCCTGGAATCGACCGATGGAAATTATCAGTTGCCAACAGTTGGATTCTTAGTGGATTCGGTTAAGGAAATTAATCAATTAAAAGAAGTTTATCCAGAAGATGTCGAGTTCAAGGAGGATGTGACATGGCAATGTATCTATTAATTAGACAGAGTCAATTAGTTTTCTTTAATTGATAGGAAAATGTGTTTAGTGTCCGATCAGGACTTATGTGTTTTCTTTTATCTTTAGTAAAGTTTGTGTCGTGTCCAACTAGGACTCATATTGGCCTGAGGATATAAATATATACACTTGGGGTCTTTGTAATCTATCTCTCGATCAATACAACTACTCTCGACGCGTCGCCACCCTCTTTTCCGAGGTTTTTATTTATCACCGGCGGAACTTGGTACCTGATGCAGGGCTTCATCGGCTTCGATCTCTAGCGAAGGGGTAAGCCTTACGTTCCGCCGGCCTCGATGAATATATCGGCTATATTAGTGTTGTTCAAGACTGTATCGCTTCGACCTCTTATATTGCTCTGGTTCGGTTGATATATTTGCCTACTTGATATCTTGATTCTATCTTTAATAGCATTATGTTTAGAGATGTATCGGTTTAGTTAGCACTGTCTCGATTAGGTCTAATCTTCTGTCTTAGCCGATATATCTATACAATCACACGTTTTAGATAGATTTGTTATATCCATCACATTAGACAGATTTATTGGCTCATTGAGTATTAGATTATTATATACAATCTCGTGCTGCATCGATTAAGTTCGACTTACTAGATTGTTGTTGATAATCTAAGTCTTGTTAAGCCGATAGGTTCATGCTAATGTTTCATCGGAGGGTTAGCCGATCTTATCCGATGTGTTAAATTTTTCTTTGATGGTTTTATTATCTTGATTAAATTTAATACATGACCATCCTGAAAATCAATCAAAAGCTTGATTGTTTAGACCTTATACTTTCTTTCGCAGTTCTGACGCTACCCTTCCACCAAAGGCGACGTGAGGAGTGAGGCAGTGTCGCTAGCGACCCGATCCGTCATGAAGAAGAACAGGGACACACGGTCCTTCATCATTGCCCAGTGCTCTCAAGAATAAAATGTAAAATGAGAGCAAATCGGTGCTGCACCGGTGGTCGCGGTGGGAGTCTGCATGAAAGCCATCCATGGCAGGAAGAAGCACACTAAGAGAAAGCTCTGCCTACTCAACTGTACAAAATCAAGAGTGGCAGCAGAAAGAACTCGATGGATTGACAGGTTGTACACATTTTAACAAGAAAATCAAGAACCTAATCAACAAGACCATATGCATTGAGCAGTTCAAGGAAAAATGTATTGATCTACTCTGTTGAACCACAAAGATAATTGCTATCCAATCGAGCTGCTTGAGATTTCATCAATCCAAAATTTCAGAAAGAACAAAATAAAAGAGCTAAAAAAACATAGCTCAGCTGCCACTGCAACCCTACGAACCTTGCAGCTAGCAGACCCATCGTGTCACCCATAGCTTCCTCTGCCCGTGTGTGATCTATGCCGTCGACGAGGCGTGACTCGTCACCGGACAACATCCTCCTACCTCGCTAGGGCTGCAGCCTCCTCCATGGTCGCCAGCTGAGGTGCAGAAAACTCCACAAATTTAGACCATTCGTGCAGTCTACAGATGAAAAATCGAGTAGAACAAAATTAAGAACTCTGTTCAACAAAAAAATTCAAAACATGAACTACATCTACAGCAGAAAAAAGCTCATAGGGGACTCCAACTGCTTTATTCAACCAAAAAATTCAGAACTTTTAGTCTGAAGTTTGTTCTTTCAAAATATTCAGAGAAAAACTATGTTCAAAAGGATCATTTATAGTGAGCAGTTCAGAGAAAATCAATCGATATGCTCCGTTGAACCACAAAATTTCAGAGAACTGCGATCGAATCGAGTTTCTTGAGTTTTCATCTATCAGAAATATATCACTGACCTGATGATGATGCTATTGGCAGTTTTCCACACACAAATATATCACTGAACAAAAGAAATTCAGATGGGAGCAGTTTTCTCAATATATTGCACAAACAATTCATGACTGAACACATGAAAATTCAGATGAGAGCATGAAAATTAGGTTCTTCATGCGTTGCAAAAAAAAACTCTGGTAACAGGACTATTCACTCATGATGCTTGATCCAGCAAAAGCAGCAAGCACGAAAAAAAATAGAAAAGCCTGTTAACCTATCAATTACAGAAACCTGTGGATGCATAGAAGCCTGAAAAATTCATAATCTTAGTGGATGTTAGTGTTACACAAACCAAATCCAGATCACATAGAAAAAACGAACCAACAAGAAGTTTGATAGGATTATAATTGGAAGTCTCATGAATTCTCTGAGATCTAAATGCTCCCCTGCAGGGTTTCGTGACATCAACAGGGAAAAAAATAGTCATACATTCAAATTCACTACATACCAGTACAAAATCAGCATCTCTCGGTCTGCTTCTACTCTATCATCGACACATCGTGGAAAAGACATCCGAGATCGCTGCATACAACCTTCGAGAAAAAACATAATTGAGAACAGAAAACATATGAGAGAGAGGACGTCAGGTGGTAGAGCAGGTATGTACTGACCTACGTCTTCCTGGATGAGGATGATGATGCCCTATACCTGGGAAGGACTCCAAGCAGCACCATCACCGCGGTTGCCCCCTACTCGATTTGCCGCCTCATCTATTCGTCGGAGCAGCAGGAACGACCTCCTCGCCGGAATGCACCGTCCTAAACTCTGGATCCGGTTGTGGTGGCTGGCGCCGGAACCATACTCCTCCCTCATCGCGTCGATGCCGCCGTCATCCACGACCACAGGCCGCCGCACGACGACGCCGTTATCCGAGACGCTGCTAGCTGCCTCCGTGCCGGATCCACAAATTTCGGGATGGGGATGGGGACGTTATGGACGGGCTACCGGTAACCCATCTTTTACTGAACGTGACACCAGCTGGTTAAAATATTTATGGTGGTTTCCTACGTCCACTTTTTTCACCGTTTTTTTGGATATGCAAGAAGCGGCGCTCCTAGGTAGAGGAACCGGTGGCATCGACCGCCGACGGCGCGAGTTCCTGATGATGACCACCACCACCCTTTCCCCAGCGGCGATGGCTCATGCTCACGGACGGTTGCAGCAGTTTGGTGATTTGGGAATTCCGGGGGGCGGCGACGACAGGGGAGCATTCATCCCGGGCAAGGGAGCATCCTAGGCGGCGGCAACGGCGACTTGATCGGAAGGCCTCTCCACTGTTCCGGCCAGCCCTCCATCTCCGACATCGGCTTCGTCGAAGCAGGAGGGACCTGGCGATGCAAATCGGGAGGCGGTCGTTGATGGTTGAAGCGCAGTGCCCCCAATGATGGGGGAACGACGAGGAGGAGTGGGCGGCGGCGTGCTCCAGACCGCATGGCTATAGGGGAGAGCGACACCGGGAGGCTCAGATCTAGCCAACCACCTCCCCCTCCTCGCCAGTCCCAGGTGGACGGATCTGGACGCCCTTCTCCCCCTCCGGCGTCGGCTTCGTCGTGCTCCTCAGTGGAGGGCCGGTGGCTGCAGAGGACGTGCAGGGGATGGATGTGCGAGGCTGTGAGGAAGGAGGGTCCCGGATCTGCTGGAGGTCATCGTCTCTGCTCGTCGATCTTCTATGGTGGTTCCTTGGTTCTTGGTGCTACTTGTGCATGGAGGTTGTTGTTTGATTGATGCAATGCCATGTCGTGTTTTTGTTTCTTGTGCTGCTTGCTCATTGATGCAGCGTTGCGTTGCTGGGTGGTGTGTGTGGTTAATGGGAGCTGACTGGTGACTGGTGACTAGTGAGGAGGAGCATGGAGGTGCTGCAACTTCACTTCATTGCAAGTGGAGGAGAGGTAGCAGCGGCCAGCTACATCGTTCATCTAGCGCTCATCCGCTGCCTACATCGAGATTTAGCTCGAGCCTCTACATCTCTTCTAGTGGTGGTGGTCGTCGGCGGCTACTCCAGACCGTCGCGTCCGGCCTTGTCAGGCTCCAACTCCATGCTGCTAGCGTCGAGTTAGCGGCCGGATCAGTGGCCAGTGGTAGTGAACGTCCCTGTGTTCTCGTCATCGACAAAAAAAATCAGACCAATTGCTTTGTGCAGGATATTACAAATGCCTGATTTTTCTATCCATCAACACGGTTTGTCCCTCTGCCTGCCGCTAGGGGAGACCGAAGCACCGAGGAGGTGGCCTCCGTCGAGTGCTCCCTGAACGCCAGATCCAACATGTAGCAAGCATTCACGGCGACGCATCGTGGAAAGTTGGAAAATTATCCTTTTTGTAATATTACACCCTGGGTGTAGTATGGTCTCAGAATGTCTTTTAAATTCTGTCTCCTGAAGTTTATAATGAACACTACTACAGAAAGGGGCTTTCTGGACGAGCCCCCCAACAGTTTCTAGGCGGGCCATAAGTGGCCGCGCCTGGAAAAACCGGTCCCGAGGGGGCCGGCTGTTGAACCGCACGCGATAATAAGTTATCCCGTGCGGTCGGCTTAAGCCGACCGCACGGGATAAGTCATTATCACGTGCGGCTTCCTTAAGCCGACCGCATGAGATAAGATTATCCCGTGCGGTCCGCTTAAGAACCCGCACGGGATAATTCTTATCCCGTGCGGTCCGCTTAAGAACCCGCACGGGATAATGATTATCCCGTGCGGTTCGTTAGGTGAACCGCACGCGATGATGCACTATAAAACACTCCCACCCCCCGACAGTGTCACTTTGAGCTTGGTGTTCCTCTCTCAAAAAAAATGCAATTATAGGGGGGAAGGTTTTCAACTTGTATTTTTCAATTGGAATCAATACAAAAGGTACCATGCTTAATCTTCTCTTCCATTTGCTTTCACTTTTAAAAGTTTTTATTGGTTTAATGTGAAGATATTTGAATTTATTTTAACTCGGTTTCTCTCTCCAAAAATAGACATTTTCTTTTGGTGGGAGATTGTAGAGTTAAAATCTTTGATTGAAATCAGTATAAAAGGTAATGTGTTCGATCATCTCCTTCATTTGCTTCCGTTTTTGTAAAATTTCATTGGTTGAATGCGAAGATATGTAAACTTGTGCGAATTGGTACTTTGTGCTATATATGTATGTAATTTGTAGGTCAAATATTTTATTTTTTTGATTGAACCATTTTTTGGTAGCTAATATTGTCTCCGTATTATTATTTGTTGTGAATGAGGTTTTAGTTAAAAAGTATGAATTAAGTTTAATTTGTTTATTTAGAAAACACCGGCAATATAATATTAATTAATGCTGTGAATTTTTTAGATGGATCGGACATGGATGTATGAGACACGGAGAACTCATCCGGTGTTCATGAGAGAAGCATCAACATTTATTGACAAGGTTAAGACACACGCTTTGAGAGAGAGTAGGAAGGATATTTTTTGTCCATGCGTGGATTGCAAGAATCAGAAGATGTGGAAAGATCCGGATGTAATCCTGGGACACATAATTCAGCGTGGATTTGTGGAGAAATATACAGTTTGGAGTTATCACGGGGAAGTCGCCCCTCCTGTAGAGATTGGTGATATTTGGTTCGATCAGGCAGAGGATTTTATAATTGATGACATGCCTCGTCAAATGACTGGTGATTTTGGCGGCACTGGTTTTGACGCCGCAGAGGTTGATATTGATCTTGATCTTGAGGATATGTTGCGGCACGCTGAACCAGAGGTCCTAACAGAGAAAGCAAAAGATTTAAATAATTGGGAGGCGTTGCAGAAATCAACGAAAAATCTTTTGTACTATCAATCAAAGGGATGTGACATGCAGTATACAGTGTTGCGTTCGGTGCTAGAACTTCTTAGATTGAAGGCCAGGCACGGCTGGTCTGATACTAGTTTTAATGAATTGATGGGTCTCCTTAGAGCTATACTTCCTAAGCCTAACTTGTTGCCAGCTAACACCTACCAAGCCATGAAACTGATATGTCCATTATCACTTGGTGTGGAAAAGATCCATGCATGTATTAATCACTGTGTACTTTATCGCAATGAATACGCTGACTTGGACAAGTGTCCAACTTGTGGGGCGAGTAGGTACAAAAAGGATAACAGTGCCACCGATAGTGCTGTTGCCGAACCAAATACATTGGTTGAGCCAGGAAAAAAGATTCCGGCCATGGTGATGTGGTACTTGCCAGTGAAAGATCGCATGAAGCGATTGTTCTCGAACCCCGCCGATGCCGAGTTGATGAGATGGCATCAAGAGGGTCGAAAAACAGATGGTATGATTCGACACCCCGCCGATGCTCGACAATGGAGAAACTTTGATTCGAAGCATCCAGAATTTGCAAATGATCCGAGAAATGTAAGGTTTGCGTTGAGCACGGATGGAATGAATCCGTTTGGTGACCTAAGCAGCTCGCACAGCACTTGGCCTGTTCTGCTCACAATGTATAACCTTCCAACATGGTTATGTCAGAAGCGAAAGTATATTTTGTTGACTATCCTTGTACAAGGGCCAAAACAGCCTGGCATCGATCTAGACGTGTTTCTTGAACCTTTGATGGAGGATATGCAAGAAATGTGGGAAGAGGGTCTACGATTGTTTGATGCGTACCGACAGGAGCATTTTACTCTGCGTGCTATCATATTCGTTACTATAAACGATCTACCAGCAAATTTTTCTCTCTCAGGACAGATTAAAGGAAAGACCGGATGTCTTATATGCCTGGACAACACATCGTACATATACCTGACCTCGTCAAAAAAGTTAGTTTACATGCGTCATCGTCGTTTCTTACCACAAAAGCATAGGTATCGTGCGATGGCTACCTTTTTTGACAAAACTGTTGAGGAAGGTACTGCCCCCGAAGCAAAGGATGGTTCCACGGTGTTCAAGCTGACAAAAAACATAAAGGTCGTGTTCGGCAAGGGAAAGACAGCTTTAGGCAAGAGGAAGAAAGAAGTGGTAGAAAACACGCTGCCCTTCAAGAAACATTCAATCTTTTTCAAGTACCTGACGTACTGGAAAGACCTGGAGATTCGCCATGCCATCGATGTCATGCGCCTCGAGAAGAACGTGTTCGACAGCACCATCGGGACTTTACTTGACATCCCAAGTAAAACAAAGGATGGGTTGAAGTCACGTAACGACCTGGTCAATTTGGGCATAAGGAAAGATCTCCACCCGATAGAGCTAACGAATGGTAAGATTGAGATTCCACCGGCATGCTACTCAATGTCACCAGAAGAGAAAAAAGCTTTCTGTCAATGTCTTCGTGGATTGAAAGTGCCGACTGGATTCTCATCGAATATCCGGAAACTAGTATCAATGAAAGATTTGTCGATTTCTGGATACAACGCTCACGACTGTCATAAGATGCTTACGGTATTCCTCCCTATCGCTATAAGGGCGGTGAAACCAGTGCACACCAAGGTAGTGATAACAAAGCTGTGCTATTTTTTTAATCGAGTTTCACAGAAAGTTTTTGATCCAGAAGAATTAGGACCCCTTCAGAAATTCGCAGTCGAGACCGCTTGCCAGCTAGAGATGTTTTTTCCTCCATCGTACTGGGACATGATGGAACATCTCATTGTTCACATTGTCCCTCAAATTATTGAACTTGGTCCTCTATACCTACATCAAATGTGGGCGTACGAGCGATACATGGCCGTTCTGAAAGGGTATGTCCGTAATCGTGCTCATCCGGAGGGCTCGATGATAGAGGGTTACACAACTGAGGAGGTTGTCGAGTGTTGCCTAGATTATATGAGCGATGCCAACCCCATTGGGATACCGGTGCCTCGACATGATGGAAGGTTATCTGGGAAGGGTACTGTGGGAAGAAAATGCTTCTACGACAACGATTACAAAGCGGTATCAGATGCACACAGCAGTGTTCTTCAACAACTCGCCATCGTTGCGCCCTACATTGAGCAACACACTTCCGATATCAGAGCATGCAATCCTGGGCGATCCGACGGTTGGGTTTCGAAAGAACAGAAGCGCACGTTTCCCCAGTGGCTGAAGGATCAAAAGCTACCGTGTGGAGAATCAACCGAGGAAAAAACGATAGAAAGACTTGCAGCTGGCCCAACAAGCCTTGTGACCTCATGGCAAGGGTATGATATCGGAGGATATTCTTTTTACACAAACAGCAAAGATAGGAAAAGCTCAGCGCAGAACAGTGGGGTTCGTGTCGTAGCGTTGGACGCAACAGGGCAGAACAAGTCTTACTACGGGATCATACAAGAAATATGGGAACTTGACTACGGTTTAAA